>OX439009.1:18187700-18787700 GCA_949316495.1 Amphiduros pacificus | reverse complement strand
TCAATTTGCCAATGTTCTAAAGTCCGCAACTATGACAGGATCCAAGGATTTTGAATCCATTTTGTAATTCAATGCGTTGCCATGACGCCATACCTCTAAAAAGGACCTCTCGCCTTCATAGTTTATTTCATTACTCCAAACTAATGCTCATCCGTAGTTTCGATGCCAGGGATATTTCCAGTGCTTGATTGCTGCTTTGACATGTCTATAATCTGGATGGCGATAGATCCTCACAAAATTATCCAAACACAATAAATTACTAACAATGTTATCGATCACTCTGGGTGAACAAGAATTAAAGAAAATAGATGGGACTTCATCACGGCAGAGAAAGATGGTTTATTTGATATTTATTCTAATTCAGTCACATATGTTGATTGTGAGTTCATAATAACATGTTTCTTGTCAAGGATGCAAATAAACATCTTTGATGGCAAAGAAATCCCGTGAAATAATACAAAGAGACATTTTGGAAGATGGTGCGAGATCTGTTCTCTCTCATCATGTGTTATTCCTTGAGAACGCCAAACATTGAGAGGAAAGTCTTTAGTATGGAACCAGAATGGAAGATTAAAAGTTTAATGGGGCATCATCACTAAAATTGGCGACTGCAAAATGGTCAAATAATGGCTGAGAATGTCTTAGGGGCCTGACGTCATGTAATAATGGCTAAGAATCTCTTGAGGGCCTGACACATCATGTAATAATGGTTGAGAATCTCTTGAGGGCCTGACACGTCATGTAATAATGGCTGAGAATCTTTTGAGGGCCTCACACGTCATGTAATAATGGCTGAGAATCTCTTGAGGGCCTGACACATCATGTAATAATGGCTGAGAATCTCTTGAGGGCCTGACACGTCATGTAATAATGGTTGAGAATCTCTTGAGGGCCTGACACGTCATGTAATAATGGCTGAGAATCTCTTGAGGGCCTGACACGTCATATAATAATAGCTGAGAATCTCTTGAGGGTCTGACATGTCATGCAATAATGGCTGAGAATCTCTTGAGGGCCTGACACGTCATATAATAATGGCTGAGAATCTCTTGAGGGCCTGACACGTCATGTAATAATGGCTGAGAATCTCTTGAGGGCCTGACACGTCATGCAATAATGGCTGAGAATCTCTTGAGGGCCTCACACGTTATGTAATAATGGCTGAGAATCTCTTGAGGGCCTGACACGTCATATAATAATGGCTGAGAATCTCTTGAGGGCCTCACACGTTATGTAATAATGGCTGAGAATCTCTTGAGGGCCTGACACGTCATGTAATAATGGCTGAGAATCTCTTGAGGGTCTGACATGTCATGCAATAATGGTTGAGAATTTCTTGAGGGCCTCACACGTCATGTAATAATGGCTGAGAATCTCTTGAGGGCCTGACACATCATGTAATAATGGCTGAGAATCTCTTGAGGGCCTGACACGTCATGTAATAATGGTTGAGAATCTCTTGAGGGCCTGACACGTCATGTAATAATGGCTGAGAATCTCTTGAGGGCCGGACACGTCATATAATAATGGCTGAGAATCTCTTGAGGGTCTGACATGTCATGCAATAATGGTTGAGAATTTCTTGAGGGCCTGTTAAAGCTCTGCATGTCTCACCACAAATTTAAACAGTTGAACAATGCTCCGTTTTAAGCACATCAAAATATATCAGAATCATTTAGCAATTTATTATTATTTTTGGTGATGAAAGTGTCATTTCTTTGATGAAAGTGTCATTTCAGTGATGAAAGTGTCATTTCTTAAAGTTTATTTCCTAGTGGTTTAAAAATGGCAAATGTGTTGTTTCCCTGAAAGGAAAACTCCAGCATTAAGGTTTTATATCGGGTGTTCAACATTTTATTCCACGAATATCACTTGATTCCCATCAGTAATATTTTATATAATTGAGAAATGTAGGAACCTAATAACAGGTTTTTTTTATCTAATTCGTATTAATGTTCAGTCCAAATAAAATAATACCTTTGTTTCAGAAAGAAAACGCCTGAAAAAAGGGTAGGCAGGTTCGGATTTAAATTTTTTCATTAATCATTAAACTTTAAAGACAGTAATAGTTATAAAAGATGTTTATTATCCAAGTGAGTAAAAAAAGACCAAAACAACAACGTAAATTTATGACAACAGAAAAAAATGCTTAAGCTCGGGGGATTTGAGGGAGGATCGGTCAGATTACTTGAAACACAGGTATTATTTTATTTGCCCTCATGGAAATATTTATAGGCTGTATTGTGCACTAAGTGGTCATTGATACCACACAAAAAATACACAAAGGCGTCAGAATTGCTCAAATGGACTCTTTACCAAGAACTGCCATAACTTTATTTTTAAAACATCTGAAGAGATTTTCTCTTTTAAGTCATTAAACTAGTCCTTTGTAATGTAACCTCTCATCAGTGGTCGATTGTGTAGATTGCCAAAACAATTAAGGAAACATTTGTTTTGAATTACCACTTATATGATGAAAAACAAACCAACCGGTGTCTTCAAAAGCAACTATGTTGGTAGGGGGAGGGATCTGTTATTGTGTTATGATTCATGGATTGTGGATATCCGCTGCTGAATGGTTAGTAAAGACCATATCATTTGTGATATATAATAATGTCTATGTGATAATCCAAATATAAGATCCCCAGTCAAGCTTCAAAAGGAGTAGCGGATTGAGTCCAATTGACAGGCTTCTATTTGTTAAATTGTGAACTGGTGCTATTTACGACCCTTTCATCAACAATTCGACTCGGCCTTCAAGCTCATTTAAACAGTCTGAACGTAACATTGGTGGTCTGACCTGACATGGTCGTAAATACAAACAAACCAACAAAACTACAAAATATAAACAAGAGTTGGTTGTCTCTGCTTGGGAGTGGGAGTCTTCTGAAAGAAATTCACTGATACCTAAAACCAAAAAGAATACATTCTAAGTGGATACCTAATCCTCTACATCCGCCCTGGTGTTTAATCTCTTCTGATTATCAGGTATCCATAATATAGAGTTCAGTGTAATAGTTAGATTGAAATGATATATTCAAAATAAATATCATATCAAGTTATAACAGAACAGGTGTAAATAAGAAATAGGTAGAAAATGATAAATTGACATGTTTACCGTTCCCAGGGTAGTAAAACAGGAATTAGCAGGTAAGCAGAATTCTGCTCATGGGCCCAAATTCCAGTCTGGGAAACTTGGCAGATGAATATGTTAAAAGTGAATAAGAGATTAATATTTCATCCAATAGCAAGACACCAGGTAAATATAATGACCAATGAAAATGCTTAGCTATGAATAGCAGTGGGCTGATGAAAAAGGAAAATGAACATACGTTGGGTCCCAGCTCACTGTAAGGCACATGGGGAGAAGAAACTCGAGAACATAGCTGCTTCTACAGCTGCCTTGTCCCCTGGTCTTGTATGGCATGCTTCCCACTTAAAGCTCAGTTTTACATTGAAGCACTCTCAGGCGATAACCCAAACAAGCAACATCACACATCGACAACGCCATATTATCAGCATTCCCATCAATAACATCGTTGTTAAAGTATACGATGTACAGGAATGAACTCATGTCTTGAGTGAAAGGATTCCTCAGATAAAGGGGGGTATAACGAGGGAGCAAACGATCACACTGGAGTCACCGCGTGTGATATTCAACGCACCGGAAACACGTCTGACTTAGTTCCGGTATGAAAGGGAACTGCAAAAGTGAAATGATGAAATCAAACATCATGTGATACCACTGCGTTTGTCAAATATATAACTAACAACTGACCCCGAGTAGACGTAGTTTTGGTTGAACAGGAACTCCATCAATACGTGCCTATCTTCCATGCTAGTACCTGGGGGTTTGATCAAGGTGATCAAGGAAGTGATTCATGAAAGAGGCTCTAAATTGTGCTGAAAAGGTCTTTATACAAATCCATTTATAAAGATAGATTTCAAGCAAGAGACTTTTTTTCAAATATCGCATTACACCTGTAATTGCTTCATGTTACCTCTGCGATATACTCATGCCCAGCAAGGTGAGGCCTTCTTTCTCTGATTACAGGCCAAGATACAATCAAGCCAAAGTAATGCCATAATTGGAGAGGGCGTTATGGTAAGCTTGATGCAGAGGAGAGGAAATGTGAAATAGAAATGTCCTTGAATGCAAGCACATACTATTTGGAGATAACAAGCGTGCCATAATCGATACCAATTAGGACAGTTGGTAAAGGCGTAAGCTTATTAGCACCAGTTCCTCAGTGGTGATTCAAAGGTCGTGAGTTCAATTCCCGGCTAACTCGACCTTGTGACGTAAATCCCAAACAATTGCAAATAAACTTATGAATTGTACAATTAAAGAAGAAATGTTTTTCACTTAAATTTAGAGTATTAAAACATTGAAAATCAAGACAGTGAATCATTCTTATATTAATGTAAAACTTATTTATGTCTCAATAAAATGATCAATGATTGTCCCCTTTGTTGTCATTAAATTACTGAAATGATGTTGGAAGTGAGGCCAAAAACACAACAAACACATAAAATATTTATTCATTTATTCTTGGAAAATGTATGGTATGATCATTTGAGAGATTCTTTCACGGTGAAATATCTCGATGACTTCATGCTGAATATTCTTAATCTGCACATTTATATATCTATATATTTTTTAAATGTCTGTGCTTTTGGAAAACATATTAACATAAAGATCAGATGTTGATGAATTACAGAGGCCGATATCATGAATTCTAAATCGTATATATTTTGGCATCATCTGTCAATTTATGCAACATCTTCAATGAGAGGAGGATATGTTAATCTTAAGTAAAGTACAATACAATCCTATTGCAATATAGAAACCTACATGTAATCTTACATCAAATGAATGATTGGGAGTTGATACCACATTTAACATTACAGATATATATTAGTCAAGAGGTAAAGCCTAAGAAATCTGAAGCAACAATTTCCTGTTTTCAGAGTATCAATATCATTTTCCTGCGTATCTTGTTAAAATAAAATTAACAGGTAAACATGGGGATGCATCAATAAAATAGAAAATAGACAACAAAATAGACATCATTTATCACCGATATGTGAATTCCAAACGTTTTTTTCGAAATCGGTGCTAAACCCCTAACGGACGGGAAGGACGGCAACGTCCACCACCGGTAACGGACGGGAAGGACGTTGACGTCCCCATTGTTCTGGCTTGATGACGTCATTTGTAACATTCTGAAGGACTGCAACTTGTTACAATGTAATCATGATAATGACGTCAGACTGCCTTTAATCATGTACTTTTGACCCCAGCATTTCATTAAGCATATTGAATTACCATGGTTATAAATTTTATTAATTTAGTATGCAGATAGGCCAGACACTAGTCCAGACAAAAATTGGTTAGTCCTGCCAACCAACAAAATTTAGATAGCCTCGTCCCTTAGGGGTTAAATTTTGGAATGATTTTGGTGCGATTTTTATGCCTTTCGTGAGAAGTCATTAGATAACAGGACCACTCGGATATATATCTGTGTTAGAAATGGTAAACCCTTGTAACATTTGCCGCATGAGGTAAAGTTTATGGAGTATCTTACCTGTCTGAAACATTTGGGTATATCATGAGTGGAGGTACTGTATTGTTTGTATGGTTTGGTCATAGAAAAGCAATTTAAGGTGAGTGGGGTATTCAAATCTTAAGTTTTCCTTGGTTTTTCAGGAGATGAAGATAGTAATATTTTGTTCCAGATAGTAGCAGCCACTAATTCTTATTGTAATTTTAGGTTTTGCAGGTCTGGAACAGGATGATGAAAAAAATATACTGAATGCCTCAGGCTGTATAGGGATATTGGACACCCTGTAGTGCACTGGGGATTGTAATCCCCAAGGGAAGAGTGAAATTTTAGGTTGACAGGGCAGAAGGTGGTAATTAAATAGGGTAGATTTTTCATCAGTGTAGGGGCCTGCACCGGGCGGTCAGCACAAGTGTTACTCACAGATGGGTCAGTGCATATTGGATCTCCCCTCTAGCTGGGTAGCCATGCTGCATAGGCTCTGAGTGCCCATGAGACAAAAGTGGAGCAGCCAACATATCAAATCAAATCAAATCAAATCAAAACGTCCGAACAGAATTGTATGTACCAACTTGACTTACAATCATAAAACCTGTTCTATTTTTCTATTTACAAGTTTTAAGAATGACATTTCACGACGGTAAATGATTGGCGGGTCCAGAAAGGGTTGTTGGGGAGGATGTTCAATTAAACATTTCAATTAAACATTTCACATATCGTTTGGTATATCTTCTTATTCCATGATGTTGTATAAGTATAAGATTCTTGAACACAAATTCACTACAAAAGAAAAGAAAATATTAGTGCAGAAAATCCACGGGTGTTTGCCCCCTTTGCCAATGTAAATCCCTGGACCGGCGATGTGTATTTTTGAACACACATATTCCATTTACGAAAGATTATGGCTGACTTGGGTATTGTCATGATGACACCATATTGACGGGTGCTGTCATGGTGACACCATATTGACGGGTGCTGTCATGATGACACCATATTGACGGGTGCTGTCATGGTGACACCATATTGACGGATGTTGTCATGATGACACCATATTGACGGGTGCTGTCATGGTGACACCATATTGATGGATGTTGTCATGATGACACCATATTGACGGGTGCTGTCATGATGACACCATATTGACGGGTGCTGTCATGGTGACACCATATTGATGGATGTTGTCATGATGACACCATACTGATGGATGTTGTCATGGTGACACCATATTGACATTATTTTTCAGAACAATTTAAACCATCACAACCACGATTTATAGCAATACATGAATGAAATGTTAATCTTCCTTTTCCAATTGTTCAGTTTTCTAGTAATAGCAGGTGTGCATTAAATGCTCTCGCCACCTTAAAACACTAAACAGAAATATTATATATTTATTGGCAGACTCAAATTATACACCATGACGTTCAGTGAGAAAACTATTCTTTGAGTTTCTTGAACAAAATCCTTCCAAATCGCGTTTCTTGAGTAGAAATCGTAAAACAAAAAATGTCATCAGGAATTTCAGAAACCCATGTCATAAACGTTTTTTGCTTTAAATTTTTTCAATTTGTCAGTTTTATGGAACTTGATGTACTGTTCAAATATATGGACCGTGCTAATAAATAAACGTTAATTTGGAAATTATATCCCCGTATTGAAAGAAAAATTGTATAAAATCATACCAAATTGAAATTGAAGTCATTTTGAGTAGATGTTTTTGTGCATTTCAGTTTGTTTTAAAGATACCAGAATGGGTTATGGAACTTCAATGAAATGTGGTCGGTTTCTTTTTTCGAAATATAAATGCTCAATTTGCCAATGTTCTAAAGTCCGCAACTTTGACAGGATCCAAGGATTTTGAATCCATTGCGTAATTAAATGCGTTGCCATGACACCATACCTCTCAAAAAGGACCTCTCGCCTTCATAGTTTATTTTATTACTCCAAATTAATGCTCATCCATAGTTTCGATGCCAGGGATATTTCCAGTGCTTGATTGCTGCTTTGACTTTTACATTTCTCCACATGTCTATAAATTCCAAACTGGATGGCGATAGATCCTCACGAAATTACCCAAACACAATAAATTACTAACAATGTTATCGATCACTCTGGGTGAACAAGAATTAAAGAAAATAGATGGAACTTCATCACGGCAGAGAAAGATGGTTTATTTGACATTTATTCTAATTCAGTCACATATGTTGATTGTGAGTTCATAATAACATGTTTCTTGTCAAGGATGCAAATAAACATCTTTGTTGGCAAAGAAATCCCGTTAAATAATACAAAGAGACATTTTGGAAGATGGTGCGAGATCTGTTCTCTCTCATCATGTGTTATTCCTTGAGAACGCCAAACATTGAGAGGAAAGTCTTTAGTATGGAACCAGAATGGAAGATTAAAAGTTTAATGGGGCATCATCACTAAAATTGGCGACTGCAGAATGGTCAAATAATGGCTGAGAATGTCTTAGGGGCCTGACGTCATGTAATAATGGCTAAAAATCTCTTGAGGGCCTGACATGTCATGCAATAATGGCTGAGAATCTCTTGAGGGCCTGACATGTCATGCAATAATGGCTGAGAATCTCTTAGGGGCCAGACACATCATGTAATTATGGCTGAGAATCTCTTGAGGGCCTGACACGTCATGTAATAATGGCTGAGAATCTCTTAGGGGCCAGACACATCATGTAATTATGGCTGAGAATCTTTTGAGGGCCTGACACGTCATGTAATATTGGCTGAGAATCTCTTGAGGGCCTGACATGTCATGTAATAATGGCTGAGAATCTCTTGAGGGCCTCACACGTCATGCAATAATGGCTGAGAATCTCTTGAGGGCCTGACACGTCATGTAATAATGGCTGAGAATCTTTTGATGGCCTGACACGTCATGTAATAATGGCTGAGAATCTCTTGAGGGCCTGACGCGTCATGCAATAATGACTGAGAATCTCTTAGGGGCCAGACACATCATGTAATTATGGCTGAGAATCTTTTGAGGGCCTGACACGTCATGTAATAATGGCTGAGAATCTCTTAGGGGCCAGATACATCATGTAATTATGGCTGAGAATCTTTTGAGGGCCTGACACGTCATGTAATAATGGCTGAGAATCTCTTGAGGCCTGACACGCCATGTAATAATGGCTAAGAATCTCTTGAGGGCCTGACACGTCATGTAATAATGGCTGAGAATCTCTTGAGGGCCTGACACGTCATATAATAATGGCTGAGAATCTCTTGAGGGCCTGACACGTCATGTAATAATGGCTGAGAATCTCTTGAGGGCCTGACACGTCATGTAATAATGGCTGAGAATCTCTTGAGGGTCTGACATGTCATGCAATAATGGTTGAGAATTTCTTGAGGGCCTGACACATCGTGTTAAAGTTCTGCATGTCTCACCACAAATTTAAACAGTTGAACAATGCTCCGTTTTAAGCACATCAAAATATATCAGAATCATTTAGCAATTTATTATTATTTTTAGTGATGAAAGTGTCATTTCTTAAATACAAGTTTATTTCCTAGTGGTTTAAAAATGGCAAATGTGTTGTTTCCCTGAAAGGAAAACTCCAGCATTAAGGTTTTATATCGGGTGTTCAACATTTTATTCCACGAATATCACTTGATTCCCATCAGTAATATTTTATATAATTGAGAAATGTAGGAACCTAATAACAGGGTTTTTTTTCTAATTCGTATTAATGTTCAGTCCAAATAAAATAATACCTTTGTTTCAGGTAATACGCCTGAAAAAAGGGTAGGCAGGTTCGGATTTAAATTTTTTCATTAATCATTAAACTTTAAAGACAGTAATAGTTATAAAAGATGTTTATTATCCAAGTGCGTAAAAAATACCAAAACAACAACGTAAATTTATGACAACAGAAAAAAATGCTTAAGGTCGGTGGATTTGAGGGAGGATCGGTCAGATTACTTGAAACACAGGTATTATTTTATTTGCCCTCATGGAAATATTTATAGGCTGTATTGTGCCCTAAGAGGTCGTTGATACCACACAAAAAATACACAAAGGCGTCAGAACTGCTCAAATGGACTCTTTACCAAGAACTGCCATAACTTTATTTTTAAAACATCTGAAGATAATTTCTCTTTTAAGTCTTTAAACAAGTCCTTTGTAATGTAACCTCTCATCAGTGGTCTTCACTGACATATTTTAATTGTCAAGTAAACCCACAAGAAACTCGAGAACATAGCTGCTTCTACAGCTGCCTTGTCCCCTGGTCTTGTATGGCATGCTTCCCACTTAAAGCTCAGTTTTACATTGAAGCACTCTCAGACGATAACCCAAACAAGCAACATCACACATCGACAACGCCATATTATCAGCATTCCCATCAATAACATCATTGTTAAAGTATACGATGTACAGGAATGAACTCATATCTTGAGTGAAAGGATTCCTCAGATAAAGGGGGGTATAACGAGGGAGCAAACGATCACACTGGAGTCACCGCGTGTGATATTCAACGCACCGGAAACACGTCTGACTTAGTTCCGGTATGAAAGGGAACTACAAAAGTGAAATGATGAAATCAAACATCATGTGATACCACTGCGTTTATCAAATATATAACTAACAACTGACCCCGAGTAGACGTAGTTTTGGTTGAACAGGAACTCCATCAATACGTGCCTATCTTCCATGCTAGTACCTGGGGGTTTGATCAAGGTGATCAAGGAAGTGATTCATGAAAGAGGCTCTAAATTGTGCTGAAAAGGTCTTTATACAAATCCATTTATAAAGATAGATTTCAAGCAAGAGACTTTTTTTCAAATATCGCATTACACCTGTAATTGCTTCATGTTACCTCTGCGATATACTCATACCCAGCAAGGTGAGGCCTTCTTTCTCTGATTACAGGCCAAGACACAATCAAGCCAAAGTAATGCCATAATTGGAGAGGGCGTTATAGTAAACTTGATGCAGAGGAGAGGAAATGTGAAATAGAAATGTCCTTGAATGCAAACACATACTATTTGGAGATAACAAGCGTGCCATAATCGATACCAATTAGGACAGTTGGTAAAGGCGTAAGCTTATTAGCACCAGTTCCTCAGTGGTGATTCAAAGGTCGTGAGTTCAATTCCCGGCTAACTCGTCCTTGTGACGTAAATCCCAAACAATTGCAAATAAACTTATGAATTGTACAATTAAAGAAGAAATGTTTTTCACTTAAATTTAGAGTATTAAAACATTGAAAATCAAGACGGTGAATCATTCTTATATTAATGTAAAACTTATTTATGTCCCAATAAAATGATCAATGATTGTCCCCTTTGTTGTCATTAAATGACTGAAATGATGTTGGAAGTGAGGCCAAAAACACAACAAACACATAAAATATTTATTCATTTATTCTTGGAAAATGTAATGTATGATCATTTGAGAGATTCTTTCACAGTGAAATATCTCGATGACTTCATGCTGAATATTCTTAATCTGCACATTTATATATCTATATATTTTTTAGATGTATTTGCTTTTGGAAAACATATTAACATGAAGATCAGATGTTGATGAATTACAGAGGCCGATATCATGAATTCTAAATCGTATATATTTTGGCATCATCTGTCAATTTATGCAACATCTTCAATGAGAGGAGGATATGTTAATCTTAAGTAAAGTACAATACAATCCTATTGCAATATAGAAACCTACATGTAATCACACATCAATATGAATGATTGGGAGTTGATACCACATTTTACATTACAGATATATATTAGTCAAGAGGTAAAGCCTAAGAAATCTGAAGCAACAATTTCATGTTTTCAGAGTATCAATATAATTTTCCTGCGTATCATGACGTGTACATCCCTTGAGAGTAATCAAGCACATTTTTTGTTTTGTTTTGTTTTGATTTTTTTTTTTTGGCAAATGGAAAAAAATGAAATAAAATGAAAGAAAATGTCTTTGTACAGAAAACAAAGATAGCTTCAAAATATTTGGGTTAAGTTTGAGCAAATACATATTAGCAAAGAAATGGAACATAGCACCAATTTCAATTTTGGTGGTGGTGGTGGTGATGATGGTCAGTTCTATATGTTCTGACATGCATTATGCTGAAATATTACCCCAATATGAAGATTTTATATTTGTTTATTGTATAAAGTCATTTTCATTCATATTTTCTATGTTTGCACCCCAAATAATAAAAAACTACTACTACTACTACTACTGCTACTGCTACTGCTACTGCTACTGCTACTGCTACTGCTACTGCTACTGCTACTGCTACTGCTACTGCTACTGCTACTGCTACTGCTACTGCTACTGCTACTGCTACTGCTACTGCTGCTGATGCTGCTGCTGCTACTGCTGCTGCTGCAGCTGCTACTGCTACTGCTACTGCTACTGCTACTGCTGCTGCTGCTGCTGCTACTGCTACTGCTACTACTACTGCTGCTGCTACTACTACTGCTGCTACTGCTACTGCTACTGCTGCTGCTGTTGCTGCTGCTGCAATCATTATTTTAATTGTCAAGTAAACCCACAATTTGAATAAAGAAATATGTGTGGTAATAATGCTCAGATGTGTGTGCAGTGATTTGCCCACTATTTTAGACATGTGAAAGTTACCACACACCCCACTAATCTGAATACTAATCTCAGCAAGCAAGTGTTCTCAGCAGGACACCAGCTCATATCATTAATCTCTACCGCTGGTACCCTGACCTGAGACTTTCCTCTTTTTGTCAGGTATGTTGGCTTAAAGGAAAAACACATTATGTCAGTGAAAATATGTTTTAGTTCATTAATTAGTATCTCTTACTTTATAATTACAAGCCAAATTGATGACGAGGCTCCTTTATTTGTTTATTGTGGTTAATACTATGATATGTTAAGAGAAATCATTAACATTTTCATCCTCCTTTTATTAAGGTAAACTTTCAGAATATAGTTTATAATGCTACTCACCTCTGACTGTTCTGTGATCTGACGATATCTCTTTAAGTGAGACAGATCCTCTTATGCATAACAGATATGTCTGACCTATCATTATTGAACGAATCTTATCTGAAAATTGGGAAATTATTTAACCTTCTTGCTATTCACCATTATGTGGTGGGTGTGCCAAATCTCAAAGTAAGCTAGGTAACATTCATCTCAACTTTCAGCAGGAATGAAAGAGGTCTATGTAATGGTTTGATTTTAATTCTGTAAAATAAAAGGTAATATACATAAAAGCACATTTTCAAAATCGGTATATACCAAACAGTATTAGATTGAATTCATGAGCATTTTGTCCACTTGATATTGTCTCCTTTTTTTTCTATTTTCCCAATTTCATTAGGTAACTTGCCATTTCATTTCTTATGTTGACATTTCTTATAACTGGCGCCACCTGCACAGTTGGTAGAACAATGCATCTGAGTCTTTGTGGCTATATCAGTGCAGCACAGAAGGTGATGATGGGTCATTGTTGCTGAAAGGCTCATAAAACACCACTAGACATTTCCTATGGAGATTTTATACAATTGCATTGCCTATGACAACTAGTAACAACTAGTCTTATTTTCAGTGTACTTTAGACAGTTGCAATGAAAAAGAAAGCCAAGAGGTTGATCTCTTCAAGTCGGCCTCTTGCCCTCGCTGCGCTAAATGGAAATTGATATCCTAAATTGATATCCTATATATATATATATATATATATATATATATATATATATATATATATATATATATATATATATATATATATATATATATACCGCTATAACATACCGCTATAACGTCTTTCCATGTGATAAGTAAGATATGTTGCACTTCAGAAATGTTGTTTTCAATGGGACAACATGGTGACCTTCAATCTGCTTCTCTATGAAGGAGGGAAAGGGAAACTACAGTTTTATTTCACCTGAATTGGGAATCATGAACTCTGACAATAAATCATGATGGAGATCTCAGTAAAAGAACTGCAGACCTAACTTGAACATGTTATCGGATTTACTTCAACAGTGAATTGCGTTGGTCGCTAGGATGATTGCCAGACAGCCGGCGCTGTTCAGACTATGACACCAAGCCAGGGGTGGGAGAGCTTTGAACGGTGCCACGCCACAAATCTGAAAATATCAACTTTTTTTTTTACATACACTCACAACACAGCCGGGACATAATGACGTCATTTCCGTATCATTTTTTTAAATATCCCGTTTCAATCAAGAAATGAACGTATATATATATATATATATAATATATATATATATATATATATATATATATATATATATATATATATATATATATATATATATATATATATATATATATATATATATATATATATATATATATATATATATATATATATATATATATATATATATATATATATATATATATATATATATATAATACATTCATAAAATGTTGCCAGTGACATTGAAGTGACTTAAGTAACCTTGAAACTGAAACTGTTCTTTCTGCAGATCCTAATTTACCAAAATCCGCTCATAATCAACAATATTAGGGCAACCTAGAGATCCTTGATTTAAAAGGAAAATGACATGTTGAGTAATTTGGAAATATTATCTGTGATAACAACTTATAAGTGGTTGATTGATTAATGCACATGTACCACATAGAGAACACTTAAATGTCAGATAAAATCTGTCAATTTTGAGATATATTAACAAGATAAATTCGATAAGAAATAGATTAAACATGGTAGGTTTACAATAGGTGAAAATTGAGGAATTAAAAATTGATCCCAAGCAATCTTTTGAAGTTTCATGTGTATAAAAGTATAAGGGTAATGGCAGAAAATAACCCATATTAAGTTACTCACAAAATTTCACAAAAACTGATGATAAACTGTAAATATGATAAATTTCTAATCAAATGGACCAAATTTGCAAAAGAAAAATATGATTACAATCATACAAAATGGAAAAGATGTTTATTTCATTTGATAGTATGCATATTAAATGTTGAATGTGTGCTCTTTTTAGCGCCATTTATTTCAGTTGAAAGTGACACAATATTCCCGCTGCAATAGAAATTTTAGTTCTACCCATGTCATGTGCAACGTCTCTCATTGGTAGCCATGACTCCACAAAACAAAAAGCGCTGCACAGCAAATTCCAATACTCTCCAACCCCTGAATCACCCGGTCTTGTGACAAGAGCAGGTGAATCTAAACTGCAGGAAGTGAAAAACTTCAATAAGAGTGTCACCTGACCTGAGACATTTAATTGGTTCAGGATGATGTCCATTATCAGGAATCTTTCACCTGTTTCAGTGGTTTCACATTTAACCTTCAATGTTTCAGGCACTTAATGCTCTTCGAGTCATTTAGTTTTCGATTTTACACTAATAACATGGATTGTTTATATTATGGTGCGACTCTAATATATTCCGACTTCAATATACACAGCCAAAGAACTTGGTATATTTTTTAGGTTGGAATTTCAAATGTACGATCGCTCACTTTACAAATATATCACTGAACACTATACATAGAAAAACGTTGCAAAGCATTGTGACTGTGTGTAGATCGTGACAGAGGGAGGGAGCATTATGACTGTGTAGATCGTGACAGAGGGGGAAGCATTGTGACTGTGTGTAGATCGTGACAGAGGGGGAAGCATTGTGACTGTGTGTAGATCGTGACAGAGGGAAGGAGCATTGTGACTGTGTAGATCGTGACAGAGGAATGGAGCATTGTGACTGTGTAGATCGTGACAGAGGAATGGAGCATTGTGACTGTGTGTAGATCGTGACAGAGGAATGGAGCATTGTGACTGCGTGTAGATCGTGACAGAGGGAAGGAACATTGTGACTGTGTGTAGATCGTGACAGAGGAATGGAGCATTGTGACTGTGTAGATCGTGACAGAGGGAAGGAGCATTGTGACTGTGTAGATCGTGACAGAGGGGGAAGCATTGTGACTGTGTGTAGATCGTGACAGAGGGAAGGAGCATTGTGACTGTGTAGATCGTGACAGAGGGAAGGAGCATTGTGACTGTGTAGATCGTGACAGAGGGAAGGAGCATTGTGAGTGTGTAGATCGTGACAGAGGAATGGAGCATTGTGACTGTGTAGATCGTGACAGAGGAATGGAGCATTTGACTGTGGGTAGATCGTGACAGAGGGAAGGAGCATTGTGACTGTGGGTAGATCGTGACAGAGGGGGAAGCATTGTGACTGTGTGTAGATCGTGACAGAGGGAGGGAGCATTATGACTCTGTAGATCGTGACAGAGGGGTAAGCATTGTGACTGTGTGTAGATCGTGACAGAGGGAGGAAGCATTATGACTGTGTAGATCGTGACAGAGGAGGGAAGCATTGTGGCTGTGGGTAGATCGTGACAGAGGAGAGAAGCATTGTGACTGTGTAGATCGTGACAGAGGAGGGAAGCATTGTGGCTGTGGGAAGATCGTGACAGAGAGGGGAGCATTGTGACTGTGGGTAGATAATGACAGAGCTGCAAGCATTGTGACTGTGTATAGATCCTGACAGAGGAAGGAAGCATTGTGACAGTGTGTAGATCGTGACAGAGGAGGGAAGCATTGTGACCGTGGGTAGATCGTGACAGAGGGGGGAGCATCATGACTGTAGGTAGATCGTGACTGAGGAGGAAGCATTGTGACTGTGTAGATCGTGAAAGAGGAGGGAAGCATTGTGGCTGTGGGAAGATCGTGACAGAGGGAGGCAGCATTGTGCCAGTGTGTAGATCGTGACAGAGGGAGGAAGCATTGTGACCGTGGGTAGATCGTGACAGAGGGGGGAGCATTGTGACTGTGGGTAGATCGTGACAGAGGGAGGAAGCATTGTGCCTGTGGGTAGATCGTGACAGAGGAGGAAGCATTGTGACTGTGTGTAGATCGTGACAGAGGGAGGGAGCATTATGACTGTGTAGATCGTGACAGAGGTAGGGAGCATTGTGACTGGGTATAGATCGTGACAGAGGGAGGAAGCATTGTGACAGTGTAGATCGTGACAGAGGGGGGAGCATGCTAGATGTGACAGAGGGGGGAGCATGCTAGATGTGACAGAGGGAGGGAGCATTATGACTGTGTAGATTGTGACAGGGGGGGAAGCATTGTGACTGTGTAGATCGTGACAGAGGAGGAACCATTATGACTTTGTAGATCATGACAGAGGAGGGAAGCATTGTGACTGTGTAGATCATGACAGAGGAGGAAGCATTGTGACTGTGGATAGATCGTAACAGAGGAGGAAGCATTGTGACTGTGTAGATCGTGACAGAGGAGGGAAGCATTGTGACTGTGTAGATCGTGACAGAGGGGGAAGCATTGTGACTGTGTAGATCGTGACAGAGGGGGAAGCATTGTGACTGTGTAGATCATGACAGAGGGAGGAAGCATTGTGACTGTGTAGATCGTGACAGAGGAGGAAGCATTGTGACTGTGTAGATCGTGACAGAGGGGGAAGCATTGTGACTGTGTGTAGATTGTGACAGAGGGAGGTAGCATTATGACTGTGTAGATTGTGACAGGGGGGGAGCATTGTTACTGTGTAGATCGTGACAGAGGGGGAAGCATTGTGACTGTGGGTAGATCGTGACAGAGGAGGAAGCATTGTGACTGTGTAGATCGTGACAGAGGGGGAAGCATTGTGACTGTGGTTAGATCGTGATAGAGGGGGAAGCATTGTGACTGTGTAGATCGTGACAGAGGGGGAAGCATTGAGACTGTGTAGATCGTGACCGAGGGGGAAGCATTGAGACTGTGTAGATCGTGACAGAGGAGGAAGCATTGTGACTGTGTAGATCGTGACAGAGGAGGGAAGCATTGTGACTGTGGGTAGATCGTGACAGAGGAGGAAGCACTGTGACTGTGGGTAGATCGTGACAGAGGGGGAAGCACTGTGACTGTGGGTAGATCGTGACAGAGGGGGAAGCACTGTGACTGTGGGTAGATCGTGACAGAGGAGGAAGCATTGTGACTGTGGTTAGATCGTGATAGAGGGGGAAGCATTGTGACTGTGTAGATCGTGACAGAGAGGGAAGCATTGTGACTGTGTAGATCGTGACAGAGGGGGAAGCATTGAGACTGTGTAGATCGTGACAGAGGAGGAAGCATTGTGACTGTGTAGATCGTGACAGAGGGGGAAGCATTGTGGCTGTGGGTAGATCGTGACAGAGGGGGAAGCATTGTGACTGTGGGTAGATCGTGACAGAGGAGGAAGCATTGTGACTGTGGTTAGATCGTGATAGAGGGGGAAGCATTGTGACTGTGTAGATCGTGACAGAGAGGGAAGCATTGTGACTGTGTAGATCGTGACAGAGGGGGAAGCATTGAGACTGTGTAGATCGTGACAGAGGAGGAAGCATTGTGACTGTGTAGATCGTGACAGAGGGGGAAGCATTGTGGCTGTGGGTAGATCGTGACAGAGGGGGGAAGCATTGTGACTTTGTGTAGATTGTGACAGATGGAGGGAGCATTATGACTGTAGATCGTGACAGAGGGGGCAGCATTGTTACTGTGTAGATCGTGATAGAGGGGGAGCATTGTTACTGTGTAGATCGTGACAGAGGGAGGGAGTATTATGACTGTGTAGATCGTAACAGAGGGGGCAGCATTGTTACTGTGTAGATCGTGACAGAGGGGGGAGCATTGCTACTGTGTATATCGTGACAGAGGGGGAAGCATTGTGACTGTGTGTAGATCGTGACAGAGGAGGGAAGCATTGTGACTGTGGTTAGATCGTGACAGAGGGAAAAAGCATTGTGACTGTGTAGATCGTGACAGAGGGGGGAGCATTGTGACTGTGTAGATCGTGACAGAGGGAGGAAGCATTGTGACTGTGTAGATCGCGACAGAGGGGGAAGCATCATGACTGTGGGTAGATCGTGACAGAGGAGGAAGCACTGTGACTGTGGGTAGATCGTGACAGAGGAGGAAGCATTGTGACTGTGTAGATCGTGACAGAGGAGGAAGCATTGTGACTGTGTAGATCGTGACAGAGGAGGAAGCATTGTGACTGTGTAGATCGTGACAGAGGAGGGAAGCATTGTGACTGTGGGTAGATCGTGACAGAGGGGGAAGCATTGTGACTGTGTAGATCGTGACAGAGGGAGAAGCATTGTGACTGTGTAGATAGTGACAGAGGAGGGAAGCATTGTGACTGTGGGTAGATCGTGACAGAGGAGGAACCACTGTGACTGTGGTTAGATCGTGACAGAGGGGGCGGGGGCATTGTGTCTCAGTGAAATATAACAGTTGTACGAGTAGCTATACACCTCCTGGCATACATACCGTCCCCTTTTCTGTTTGACCGTGATACATTCGACTGTGGCAATGCGTTTTAGTGCACTTCTAGTTTTGTATGTACTTCCAGTATGTTGTTTGTATGGAAATATGACGAACCACATTCGATTAGATATTAAATTAGATATTAAATCTGTAAATCAATCCAACCCATTCCTTTACTAATTAGAGATTCCTATTGGGGGAAGGTTTTGTTTAATTCGCTTCTATCACGACAAATCCCTCAACATTTTCCGTTTTCATTTCAATGATGAAATACAAATGGCACGCATTTGCTGTCAATAATAAAACTCTCATCTGTTTGAACTACGCTCAGAATGGATTGATTAGCCTTTTCTATGAAGAAAACAACACAAGGTACCTTGTATGGTGTGCAAAACAAACATGTTTCTCTGCTGAAGATTGGGTGAAATATTTCTCCTATGGTATGATTAGCAGCAACCATAAGGACTAATGAGGTAGCCTTTTGATGTGTCTCTCCTTTAATTAGTCCTCGATGTCTCCTTTATTTTCTTTACATGTCATATACTTATACCAAAGGGGTGTTGTCTGGTGACATGTCTTGAGTGAGCAGTTAACAATTTAAGGGCGAAGGTCTTGCCCTGAAAAGAATTGTCCATAAATATTGGCTGTTTGATGTATTGTATGAATATTGTATGAATGTTTGTATCAGCTTCATAGACCTCTCCGACAAGAGTCTCTCGCATCAGATGCCTTTTGTTCCAAAGATCTCTAGCTTCAAAGAGACATGTAGCGTCGTGAGCCTCTGCTCTAGAGGTCTACCCTGTACTCTGAAGTAGCCTGTACTCTGTAGGTCTCTATTCCAGAGGTTTTGCTCTGTAGGTCTCTACTCCAGAGATTTGTTTTGTAGGTCTCTATTCCAGAGATTTGTTTTGTAGGTCTCTATTCCAGAGATTTGTTTTGTAGGTCTCTATTCCAGAGGTTTTGCTCTGTAGGTCTCTACTCCAGAGATTTGTTTTGTAGGTTTCTACTCCAGAGGTTTTGCCCTGTGGGTCTCTATTCCAGAGGTTTTGCTCTGTAGGTCTCTACTCCAGAGGTCTTGCTCTGTAGGTCTCTACTCCAGAGGTCTTGCTCTGTTGGTCTCTACTCAAGACGATTTGCTTTGTAGGTCTCTACTCAAGAAGCTTTACTCTGAAGGTCTACTCCAGAGGTTTATCATCCATGGGTTTCTGCTCCAGAGGTCCCTGTTCACTCGAGGTATGTGCCTATGGCATTTAACCCCTGTGTCGAACTGCTTTCACATATCACCCTTGTGCCAAACTACTTTCACAGATCCCCCTGAGCATGACTATTTCCCTTTTATTTTTTTAAGATTCTCTTTCTATTTATATTATTAATAAATGATATTGGTGTACACATGTCATGATATTTAGCAATTAAATGATAAATGTAATTAACTAAGGCCATCTCCTCCACATCTTATATTTGGGTCATAGGAACCTCATGGAGAGCTTCTAAAACAAATGTGTGAGTGGGGTTGTTGTGTTAATGATCAACCCTTAACCTGTCCGAGGTCATAAATGATTAATAACCAGCACATCAAGAAATAGTGCGAGGGGGTGGAAAGGGAGGGCAAACAAAACAAGTAGATAATACAAGAGAGTGAGATTCAATGAACTGTCCCATTCCCCTCTAACATGCCTGTAAAGAGACTCTGGTCCTCCTGCTAATATTATGTCACAAATATCTTGGCCGGGCAATGATATTAAATCCGTCAAGGTTCACGTAGAAAGACTTTAATTGATTTGAAAACAGAAAAACCTTTTCACATAATGGTATGGATTCTGACATTGGAATGCTGGTGACACAGTTTGAAAATGTAGACAGGACATGCAAGGATCTTGGCATTCAAATTTTGGGTACAGCCCATATATGAAATTCATGGCTTAAGGCTTGATGGTGTCATGACATCAAGACATTGATGCAGAGACCAAAACTATATTCCCAGGTTTAAGATGAGCTGGGTATTTTAATCATTCATATAATGTATGTAAGCAGGGTGTTTACCCTACTATGCCTCTACCCCTGTATGTAACATAGCACACGATGAGCAGGATGTTTAACCTACGACACCTCTACCCCTGTGAGTATCTCAAGCATTATAACATGGTAAGCAGGGTGTTTACCCTACTATGCCTCTACCCATGTGGGTATCTAGCTATATCGCATAGTGAGCAAGGTGTTTACCCTACTATGCCTCTACCGCCCCTGTGAGTATCTCAAGCCAAAGTACATGATAAGCAGGGTGTTTACCAAACTATGTCTCTACCCTGTGAGTTATGCTACATGTCAGTAAAGGGTGGATATCTGCTAAGGAGTTGTATCTCATTCCAGCCAATGCTCCATGACTGGTTATCAAAGGCCGTGGTTTGTACTATTATGGAAATGTGATAATGTAAAGGAAGTTCCCCAGCCTACTCTTTGAAAAGAGTATAACATTGAATCCCGATGACAGGCTTCATTCTGCAAAACTGATATACAGCCTGAATAGTTCTGGAAAAGACTTTTTCTTGTGTCGGTATCTCTCACGATATTCATATCAACAAAGTATATATTCATTTTCCCCCTAACAAAACTGGGAATTATTTTCAGGTTCATCACATTCTTATTTTTCCTGCAAATTACACAGAATCGTGTTACATGCTGTTTTGTTTTATATTGTTTATATTTCTGGTCGAATCGAATGTTTTACAAAGGTAAGATTAGACCGCATGTTTGTAGATCTGATATTTAATGGTTACAATCCAACTGAGAAGTATCTTCTGCCATGGCTTTATTGGTAAATTGGCCTTATCAGTACAATTCCAAGTTAAATGGGCATAATGGCCAATTCCTACATAACATGAGAAAACAAAGCAGTTGCCTGTCATTCAAACTGCCATTACATTTTGTAGAAAAAAAAACTACAGCCTGGTGGAAATCGAAGATAATATGAATGAAATCGGAGGATATTTAGGATGAAAATGATATCAATTTGATTTCTGTATTGTTTTGCATTCTGCTCCATCACTCGATATCAATGGCCATGGTTTATGTCATCACGTCTCTGGGATATTTCAAGATAATTACTCTTCAAAATGAGTGGGGCATTGTATCCCGGTGACAGGCTTATATCATGAATTGTTGTCAAAAGGTTGTTTACAAACAATAAACTTTAATTAATATCTCATACTGTTCTGGTCCTTCCTCTTCATAGCGAGGTGGTTTCAAACATTAGATTTAAGTTAAGTTTGTCTTCCATGAGATGTTTAACTACTTTTTGACATGGGACAATTTCGCTTTTGTATGCATTGTGCATGCCAGGTACCAGTCAAAAGTCAATGTTGACAGATCCATTGTTTTCTATAGTTTACCACTTAAAAACCAGCAGATCCTGGTTTTCTGTAGTTTATATTGGAAGTCTGTTTACCGTGGTACAATTGATCAGAATTGCTACAATTGGGTCTCGTCATGAAATAACTGAGATATTGACAGTGACGTGAATTCCCAACCAAACTAAGCTATATTTTAGTCAGACACTAACCCTCAGTGGAATTATCTGAAGCAGCATTCAGGAATTAAAGTAGTCCAGCCTGGAAAAGTAATACAATAAACCAGCTCACATGTACATACATGTCAAACGTGTATCACGCAGCCAACCTCTGACATTTATAATAGAGAAATAAAGAATTCATTCAAATCTGTTCACAACAAAACTAACTCGGTGTTCAAGATTGCCTGCCGTACGATGAGTGCTCATTCATCCCATTCTTGAAGGATGAATATCTTTCTGTTGGAAGCACCAAAATCCGTCTGCAACTTATTTCATTTTAAGGAAAATTGGACAATAATGTCACGCCCATTAACCTTATCAAAAAGAGTGGTGTTTTAAACTCATTTCCCATCGCCTGGCACAGAGCATGCTCTCGCCTTTGAGTAAGGAATTAGGAGGCCCGAAACACATTAAATTTAATTATCACAGGTCTTTGATTAAAAGTCTGTGATCTTTCCTTTTGTGAAAATAGTTGGCATATTATGATATTGAGAAAAAAATACATAAATATGAAACGAAATAAAGATACAATACGGTAACATAATATAATGACAAAGCTGCGGTGTTTAGAGAACAAAGTTATTAGAATAAATTAATCTGGTTACCTCAATGAATATCACTGCTGACAAGGTTGAGGCAGGGAAAACAAATAAAGTTTTGGTCATTTGTTTGTATTAATGACCTTTTCATGTCAGATAGGCCTGTCACCGGGCCTCAATGCTCGACACTTTTTAAAGAGAGCTAAGGATATTTCTTTTTTTCTTTGTCACAAAGAGATGATAACAAAACCACGGTCTTTGATAACCAGTCATAGAGCATCTATTGGAATTGGAAACAGCAGCTCAGCAGCAGATTTCCATCTTTCTTAAACATGCTGACCGCAGTATTTGTCCCAACCGGACCTTTAACATGAAAGACAGGCGGGATAAGGAAAGAATGAAGAAATTATAGGTTCATAGAATGATCAGTGTGTGATAAGTGATTTTTCTAGACGGCATGGCCTGAATCATATGAATAGGTGATAATTAATATGCCGACATTCCTTCATATATCAACAATATATCTAATTAAATGTGGAGAAATATGCCACATGTTTGCCTACTATACAGTTAGCAAAGCAGTTATTTCTCGGAGGTATCACAACAAGACAGCTCCAATGTACCAATGCTATAAGAGAGTTTATCAGTCTTTGTTCCGAGGTGGGCATAAGGGCGATACAGGACACCGGAAGAGACCTTTGGCAACACAAAAACCACATGGAAATCTATAGAATCGTGCTAATGGGACAGCTGATGTTACAGACCGCTCCTTCTCCTACTAATGGTCAATTTGCAGATATAAACAGTCAATGTTGCAGCGGTAAAGCGTGTTTGGTGGGTTTGTCAATAGTCTGTATGGTTCAAAGACGTCAATATTTTATCCTTTTTTCTCTATCATATTTGTGACCTTTTCATTGGTTTCTGTAATGCAATTGAGATAGCACTGTGCAGGATGATGTTTAGAGAGTGCCTGATATATTGGAATTTGCTGGGCTTCTGTTGGTAATATAGACAGGGATTGCCTTCGGTTAAACCTGATCATATTGCCTTGCACACCATGGTACCTTAATTCGTAAATCGCAGAACCTATATATCAGTAAAAGACCAGGACAGGACAGGACAGGACAGGACAGGACAGGACAGGACAGGACTTTTTTTATTGATTTAATGTGCAAAGGAAGATGAAATATTCACCGAGTTATTGATTTACCTATTTCAGAGGTACAGAGTTCTTAAATTTCCTGTTCGTTTTCTCATAAATATCAGCTAATGCACATTCCGAGTTGACATATCTATACTTTCAAAGTTATTCATACCAACTAAATATCTGAGATGTGAGACAAGTACACATATTGGTGCGAAATTTCATGCATCAATGAATCGTTACTGTTTACCTTCAACGCAAATCTAGCAGACAAAGTCTGTAAGCACTTTGCATATCAAATGAAATCACATGGAGAGCTACATTGAGCTCCATATTGGCCAATAAATAACCATTTGATCCTTTAGCTTGACCTAACAGGATATTGCCCACCTTCATCTCTGTGTATACTGATCAAGTCAAATGATCATCAAACCCCGGACAATAATAATGTTCGATCATTGTCCGATCTAGAATACATTGTTACGAAACCATAGCATGGGGAAACCATAGCATGGAGAAATCATAGTGTGGTGAGACCATAGCATGGGGAAACTACAGCATGGGGAAACCACAGCATGGGGAAATCATAGTGTGGTGAGACCATAGCATGGGGAAACTACAGCATGGGGAAACCACAGCATGGGGAAATCATAGTGTGGTGAGACCAGAGCATGGGGAAACCATAGCATGGGGGAACCATAGCATTGGGAAACCATAGCATGGGGGAACCATAGCATGGGGAAACCATAGTGTGGTGAGACCATAGCATGGGGAAACCATAGCATCGAGAAATCATAGTGTGCTGAGACCATAGCATGGGGAAACCATAGCATGTCGAAAAGACCATTTGTTTGTTTGTTTATTTGTTTGTTTGTTTGTTTGTTTGTTTGTTGTTTGGGGTTTTACATCACTTTCAACATTATTTCAGTCATTTCGTGATGAGACCTACTTGTAGCAGATATAGTGCTGCCAAACTGAATTGTCATGTCTCAGGTCCTTGATATGACAACCCACCCAGTCACAGATTTACAAGGACAACGGGTTAACCCTTTAGGCACGGGCCTAAGCTCATGTGTGAAATTTTAACATGGATTGCGAAAATACCATAGAATGGGAAAACCATAGAATGGGAAAACTTTAGCATGGGAAAACCTTAGCATGGGAAACCCTTAGCATGGGAAAACCTTAGCATTGGGAAACCATAGCATGGGGAAACCATAGCATGGGGAAACCATAGCATGGGGAAACCATAGCATGGGGAAACCATAGCATGGGGAAACCATAGCATGGAGAAACCATAGCATGGAGAAACCATAGCATGGAGAAACCATAGCATGGAGAAAAGACCATTTGTTTGTTTGTTTGTTTATTTGCTTGCTTGCTTGTTTGTTCGTTTGTTTGTTTATGTGTTTGTTTGTTTGTGTGTTTGTTTGTTGGCTCTGTAAGTACTCGATCACCATCAGGGCTGGCTCTGTAAGTACTCAACCACAATTAGGGCTGGCTCTGTAAGTACTCGATCATCATTAGGGTTGGTTGTGTAAGTACTCGATCATCATTAGGGCTGGCTCTGTAAGTACTCAAGCACAATTAGGGCTGCCTCTGTAAGTACTCGATCACCATCAGGGCTGGCTCTGTAAGTACTCAACCACCATTAGGGCTGGCTCTGTAAGCACTCAACCACCATTAGGGCTGGCTCTGTAAGTACTCGATCATCATTAGGGCTGCCTCTGTAAGTACTCGATCACCATCAGGGCTGGCTCTGTAAGTACTCAACCACAATTAGGGCTGCCTCTGTAAGTACTCAACCACCATTAGGGCTGCCTCTGTAAGTACTCAACCACCATCAGGGCTGGCTCTGTAAGCACTCAACCACCATTAGGGCTGGCTCTGTAAGTACTCGATCATCATTAGGGCTGCCTCTGTAAGTACTCGATCACCATCAGGGCTGGCTCTGTAAGTACTCGATCACTATCGGGGCTAGCTCTGTAAGTACTCGATCACAATTAGGGCTGGCTCTGTAAGTATACGATCACAATTAGGGCTGGCTTTGTAAGTACTCGACCATCATTAGGGCTGCCTCTGTAAGTACTCGACCACTATCGGGGCTAGCTCTGTAAGTACTCGATCACAATTAGGGCTGGCTCTGTAAGTACTCGACCATCATTAGGGCTGCCTCTGTAGGTACTTGATCACCATCAGGGCGGGCTGTGTAAGTACTCGATCACTATCGGGGCTAGCTCTGTAAGTACTCGATCACTATCGGGGCTAGCTCGATAAGTACTCGATCATCATTAGGGCTGGCTCTGTTAGTACTCGATCACCATTAGGGCTGCCTCTGTAAGTACTCGATCACCATCAGGGCTAGCTCGGTAAGTACTCGATCACCATTAGGGCTGGTTCTGTAAGTACTCTATCATCATTAGGGCTGGCACGTTAGTCATTAAGTTGTGTAAAAGAATATTTTTATGCCTTTGATGATATACTTTGCTTGTGAAAAATATAACCTCTCACAAAACAAACAAATAATCTGAAAATACCTCCCCCTTTGCAAATTCCCTAAATGGTTTATCATTTTTCCTTCTCTCAATCATGACAGAATTATCACCACTGCTGAGACGGGCCTCGCTCAGGACGAAATATTGTTTAATGTCTGGAGGGAATCAGACAAATTCGACTTTTTGATCAATTTACATGGCTTTGGATAAATATGGAAATATGATGAATCTTATCGAAGGCCAAAATGACTGCTAAATCTGAATTTAATGAACATGATGGAATTGATAATGGAAACAAGCTATATGCTTGTGTAGTGAATTAGATTTGATCACAAACTTCCATCAAGACAGATAATACTTATCAATGTATCAATTATTTACCATTTATCACAAAGATATTTATCACTTTACCATTTTAACTCGCTTTAAAACATCAGAAAAGTTAATATATTGTCATTCTTTAATAGACGAGAGAGACGAGGAATCAAACACATCTGCTTGGAATACTAAAATAAGAGCTTTTTCATGATAATTGAATTAGGTATATATTTATGACTTGTTGAATGATGACTTATAATGATGTGCAAAATAAGTTGTCTGTAACATCTGGATTTTCATATGACAAACAATTTGTTTTTGTTTGAAGCTTTGCCGTCTTGCCACTTTCCCGTTTCCATTGCAATGAATTTTGATATGCTGAGCTATATTAAAACAATATCTATAATAGCAACTTATTGTTGGTTAATTTATGAAAGTACATATTATAATGCATAGGAAAAAAAATAATGCTGAAAATAAAATGAAAATAAAATCCGTAAATTTCGAGATTTATTAACAAGCTAAATTTGGTTAGAAATAGCTTGAATGTGGTAGGTGTACAAAAGATGAAAATTGATGGACATTGAATTGATCCAATGCAATCTTTTAAAGTTTCATACATATAAGATAATTGTGTATTTTCAGAAAATAACCCCCGACAAGTTGCTCTTATCAGAATGGTACATAAACATACACTCTCAAAGTATGTGAAACTGTACTAAATTTGCTAAAGAAAAACATCAGGTGACAAGAAATGTATTAAATGTAGACACAAATGAATTAACTCATTGAAAAACCTGATTTCTTTTTGCAAATTATCATAAATTTTATTTTGTTCTTCAGTAAAAGAAAGGTCTTAAAATTCCTTCTTGAATATGTATATAAATTGAAGAATGTGAGAGAGAGAGAGAGAGAGAGAGAGAGAGAGGCTGTTCAGCATGGCTGGTCTGAAACACATTCACATCTAATCAGCTGCAAGATATTGAAGGTTGCATGTGAAATGTCTGGTGGAAGAGATACTGGTTCATACATCACTTCATCCAATGTGTACCCATAATCAGTTGGAGAAATGCTGGGAATCTGGTGCTGATTTCCAAATTGCTGTCTGGAGGTGTACCCATAGTATGTTCAAATCTGAGGCATCAGTGGTTGGTGGCCATGGAATGAACATGTCAAATATCTTTGGATGTAATTTCAACAACTATCTGATATTGTTAGCTATGTTCAGATTACCTGGGGTAACCTCATAGATCTATAGGGAAACTTGCTGGCTAGGATTTGCTAGCCATTACCTAGCTGCCTACTATGCCTATGTCATATGGAGATCAAGAAGTACTGCAGACTCAGTATGGAAAGTGTACAATAGTCACCTTTATTGAGTTGACACAACACATACAGCCATGAGCCGTGACACAGTTGGTTAGAGCTCCAGCTTATTAGCACCGGTTCCTCTGTGGTGATCCAAAGGTGGTGGGTTCGATAAACTCGTTGTCCTTGTAAATCTGTGACCTGTTTGGTTGTCATGTCAAGGACCTGCCTCAGTGAGGCAGCACTAGATATGCTACAAGTAGGTCTCATCACGAAATGACTGAAAATACTGTTGAAAGTGATGTTAAACCCAAACAAACAAGCAAACAGACACAACACATACATAGCGTCACACTAGGTATGGCATGGCATGAGCGTGAGGATAGCTAGATGGATGGTGACTGCAATGGAACTCTCCGGCCTGGAGCTGCACCTCGGAGCTGTGGGGCGACGAGAACCTACGTCTGTATATGAAGGACTGCAGGCTAGGAACTAGAACCGTCCAGCTTGTGACTGCAACCTGGTTATGAAGGTACCATATCAAGGTTGATCTCTCGTGCACATCTTTGATTGACAATAAGCCTGTGGCGTGGCAGACATGTGTATCTCCTGGCATGCGTCATCATAATCAAGTAACCACTGTATTGTCTCTGACATTGTCTCATATATTGTCTTTCATCATCACGGTATCAGGATCTGCTGGTAGCATATCAATCAGCACAACCCTCTTCACGGGACAGCTTTGTGTTGAACCCACCAAACTCAATTATGTCTTTGATGTTATTATTTGAGTGAGGAACTTGAGGTCTAAGTCTTTTGCTCTGTTGACTAATATGATCTTACTAGTGAGCATAGCTAATGGCAAAACTGATTTTGTAGCATCTTTTACTGGCATAAGTGTTTTTTCGGCCCATTTTAGTGCTGCCTTTGGACCGATGTTCCTACTTCATCTTTCAGATTAGTTTTCTTCAAACATGTAATTGTAGTAAGAATTTTATTTGGACCTAAATCCTCCTCAGTGTTACTTTTTTCGTTGTGTTATGAGCATTGTAAATGCATGAATTGACTGTAGACAATTTGCAGAGGATATCTCCAAATTATCAGCTGTAGATTGTATCAATCCAAGCAATTATCAATGAGACCATGAAGCTTCATCTGTTTGCTGGCTGCAGATGCCTTAAACCACAATGTCTCATCATATGTGCAACATACTCTATAATCATGCATTTCCCCTTGTCACAATGTTTCCAATAAGAGCTGGTGTGTAGGATCTTAAAGACAGTTTACAGTTTGTTAATGCATCTTGCATTCCCGTTTCATAAGACCATCCTGATGTTTTCATACCATTATCTTCATTCAGAATTTTCTTTGCAATGCACTCAATGGAGGCACACAGCTCATTTTCATCATCATCCACAAGACTTAAGATATATGTTGCTTTGCTTTCGAAGACTAACAGGTTAAGCTACACCATTGCCTGAGAGAACAAGCAAATCATCTTCAAAATATTCAACAAGTCTAGTTGTCAGTTGTCTTCGAGTGAGTTGTATTCCATTGTAAGTTTGATATAATTCAAATATATTCACTGAGTTCCAAACATGTAACTGATCCTTGTTTAGATCAGCCACTAATGAATGCTTCATCATTGGTTTCAGCATTTTTCAAAGATTTTCTGGATGCTATTGCCACACTATGTGCATTCATAAATTTGGAATGACAAAAATTTATGTAAAATAGCATCAGTTGCATGCAGGTTACTGATAGCTCCTTGCACAAGAACAAGGACTTCTTCATTTCTTTGTGCACACACCTCTAGTATGGAGCCTTTTAGTTGACAGCAGATTGACATTTTACAACATTTTGCCATCTTTCACTAGGGTCAGGTTCTAGGTTAAATATACCACCAAAACATACCCCAAAAAATGCAAATACAAGAGAAGGACGATGTTTTCTATTCACTGATTCAACATTTAACTGTGTGTCATAAGTTGTTACATGTCTTTTTATATGGGTTTTAAAAGTGTAAGGTAATACACAGTTTCTGTGACATTAAATATGACATTTTATTCTATGATCAGTGTGTATTCTGTGCTGTGATTGGTCAATTCCTGGTCACGTGAGCTTCTCTAAATTGTTGTATTGACCAGATGCATTATATTGCACGTCAATATACTTTCCACTGCACTGATGGGGAATTCCATGACGTCACCATACAGACAAACTCGTCCCTTTCATGGCTGGAAATGTTGGGGAAGCCCTATAATGACGTCACCAGCTTGCTCTGAGTGACCTGCAGACTGGGAAGCAGACGACAGACAAACTCGTCCCTTTCAGTTCTCACTTTTAGAATTAAACCAACAATGGCAGTAATTAACACAGTGATCATAGAATAAAACAAATATGGACCTGGGTGTCGTGCAATATGACTTTTTATGGACCTTCGGAAAGTTATATTGCACTCGGCTGCGCCTCGTGCAATATAACTTTCCGAAGGTCCATAAAAAGTCATATTGCACTCCACCCAGGTCCATATTTGTATAATATGTTCTACCACCACCATGTTAAACTACTCTATGCAATATGCAATAGCTCAACTTGACATCAGCATCACCTGCACCCATCTTTTTGAACAATAAAAGCATTCATCCTCCACCATATATATTTGCAACTTACACCTCATACAATATAAAAATGTCCAAGCATCAACATGCAAAAATGTCTATTTTCCTCCTGCTATCAAAAGGTAGCACTGCTTAGACGTTTTTTAGGCTGGGTTCTGAAAAAGACAAGAAGTTGACAGTGTGAAAATGTCAAATCCAATGGATAAACTATCAATAAACAATTCAAAACAATGTTATTACAAGTCTTTGCTTCGAAAGTGTAGAAGGCTTCACTGGAATCAGATTTGAATCTATACAAAAAAACGTAGGTTGGAATTCGGTGAAAATGCATGGTCCCACAGCTACCATTCATTTAGCTTATAAAACATTTTACACAAGGGTGACAAGCTGGCACCCTCTAGATCCGGTATCCAGACAATATAAAGTAACATACTAAAAAACAAAGCATTGTATATACTCAAAATCCACATATAGCCCCAAATCGCTATTCTGCCGCCAGACTACTAAGCTCCTCTTTCTGTTAAGCTACATGACAATCTCCCTGTTTTCTCCCCAAATATATCCTAATGCCAAAAAGAGCCCATTTCATCTATTCTACCTGTGTCATCAGTGACAAAGCCCCTTCTTGAATATTTTACATACTGACATACATGTTGATATATACATGTAGATATATTCTTTATATTCTTCAAAAAGTTTGAAATCTACCATGTAAAAATCTGCTATTTGAACAAAAATGTAGCAGACTCACTCGAAGACACAACATTTCCATCGCAGATGGGATGTGCAACCGAAAAAAAGAAACTGTGAAATTTGTCACCGTTCACAGCAACTTAATGACACAACAATACAGTGAACTGAAATGTTTTTGGGTGAGAAGGAAGAGATATTCTATTGACTCAAGTAAAGACGTGCAACTTGCTCTGAAATCCAATCTCACACTTGATAATTTTGTCTTCATTGTTGCATGATGGGAAATACGAATCAATGTTTTGCAGATGTGAATTAAGGCGGGCGATCAGCAAGGGATGGTGAGAATATTTACTTGGTGGAGTAATTGAATATAAATGTCAGCTAGGTTGTGGCCAGGGGCCGTGGCACAATAGGTTGGAGTGCAAGCTTATCGGCACCAGACCCTCTGGAGTGAACTTGATTGTCTGATTTAAGTAAAATAACTGTGTGTGAGAAAATAAACGTATTCGACACACTACAGTATAATTTTACCTTGCACAAACAAAATGTGTTCTTGCACTTGTTTGTCTGTGAATTAATTTTTAGAAAATATCGCTTGTGGCCTTACGCAACATTTGTTTATCTAGCTCGCATCATCAAGATAGTTCCAGGGCAGTTCGTTGATAACTTGTACTTGAGTTCATAATCTGCTGCTTTTTCACCATGATATGCTGGTGACGACACGAAATGAGTTCTTGATAGTCTGTGGCTGTTTTGTTTACAGAAATCCACAAAATTAACCCGTTAATTTACATAAAAACTGCAATCTTCAATTGATCTAAAAATAAGGAGGAAAATGTCTGTGTACAGCCGACGACAACAGAGCAGCAAATGATAACAGAGCTGTACTTTAGTTTATCATTTGATTGCTATGTTTATCACACCATTTGATGTTGTTGGCAATTCATGATCAGAGGAGAACTTTTCTATAAAGTGTAGATGCACTTTGCAGACAGAGCCGCAGCTGTTGCCGTCCGCACATATCGGCCATATCAGACAATCAGATCTTGTTGCCATGAAAAATATTTACTCAGTGTCACCTTTCTATGTGTTGTAATTTTCAAATGAAGACCAGACTGATTGGTAACATGAGCCTTAGCATACATTTAAATTACACTTACAAATATGTATTACTATGCGTCATAACAAGACTACCTTTGCAAATTGTATGAGTATGTTTTTCCAAATAACAAGTATGGCAGTCACTTTAGATGTGTCCCTGTCAGGTAATCTCATGGCGGGATTCCTATGAACGTTAAACTGTGAAGGTTCCGCCAAAGCTGCTCCAGTTATGTTTCTAGCTGAGCATAATACTGCCCCAATGGGTTTTATAAAAGACAGTTAAACAGCCCAGAGACATGAGAAAATCACTATTACTAATTAAGGTCAGCCCAGAGGCATGAGAAAATCACTATTACTAATTAAGTAAGGTCAGGCCAGAGGCATGAGAAAATCACCATTACTAATTAAGTAAGGTCAGGCCAGAGGCATGAGAAAATCACTATTACTAATTAAGGTCAGACCAGAGGCATGAGAAAATCACTATTACTAATTAAGGTCAGACCAGAGGCATGAGAAAATCACTATTACTAATTAAGGTCAGACCAGAGGCATGAGAAAATCACTATTACTAATTAAGGTCAGCCCAGAGGCATGAAAAAATCACTATTACTAATTAAGGTCAGCCCAGAGGCATGAGAAAATCACTATTACTAATTAAGTAAGGTAAGCCCAGAGGCATGAGAAAATCACTATTACTAATTAAGTAAGGTCAGGCCAGAAGCATGAGAAAATCGCTATTATCAATTAAGTTTAGGTCAAAAGCATGGTTAATTTCTGAGGATATCTGAAAATCAGAGGGTTTTCCTGCATTGTACATGGGTTTTGGGTTCAGGTTTAGTAAGATTAACGTCCTGTTGCTCCCCACTAGATATCAAATATAAAGGCCATGGGCAGTGGCGCTGTCAGTTAGAGCTTAACGTTGTTTTACCGTCAGGTCCTCTTAATATGATTATCTAAAAGGTCGTGGGTTCAATTCCCAGCTGTGCCGGGGTTGCACATGTTACAATGTGTCAGACGAACTAAGGGCCCGTGCCTTATTATGTAGGTGTTCGGTTGATATTCTTGTAAACCGGTGATGGTTTAAATTGTTGAAACTGACGTAGAACCCCATACACACATACATACAATTGCTTACTAATTTGTTTCATTGTATATGAATGCAAAGTTAACAAGTACTAGGTCATCTGTGATGAAATCTCGCACCATTTCAAACATTCAGCTGAACATTGTCGCAGTGAAAGCACACTCTCCGTGGTTTACTTACTTTGTTGAGGTTCAAATCTTCAGATCATATAAAAGATATAGATGGAATTATATCAAGGATACAGATGGAATCATGTAAAGAATACAGATGGAATTATATAAAGGATACAGATGGAATCATATCAAGGATATAGATAGAATCATGTCAAGGATATAGATGGAATTATATCGAGGATACAGATGGAATCATGTCAAGGATATAGATGGAATAATGTAAAGGATACAGATGGAATCATTTAAAGGATATAGATGGAACGATGTAAAGGACATAGGTGAAATCATGTCAAGGATATAGATGGAATAATGTAAAGGATACATAAGGAAACATTTAAAGGATATAGATGGAACGATGTAAAGGATATAGATGAAATCATGACAAGGATATAGATGGAACGATGTAAAGGATATAGATGAAATCATGTCAAGGATATAGATGGAATCATTTAAAGGATATAGATGGAATCATGTCAGGGATATAGATGGAATCATGTCAAGGATACAGATAGAATCATATCAAGGATATAGATGGAATCATGACAAGGATACAGATGGAATCATATCAAGGATACAGATGGAATCATGTCAAGGATATAGATGGAATAATGTAAAGGATACATAAGGAAACATTTAAAGGATATAGATGGAACGATGTAAAGGATACAGATGAAATCATGACAAGGATATAGATGGAACGATGTAAAGGATATAGATGAAATCATGTCAAGGATATAGATGGAATCATTTAAAGGATATAGATGGAATCATGTCAGGGATATGGATGGAATCATGTCAAGGATACAGATAGAATCATATCAAGGATACAGATGAAATCATATCAAGGATACAGATGAAATCATGACAAGGATATAGATGGAATCATATAAAGGACACAGATGGAATCATATCAAGGATACAGATGGAATCATGTCAAGGATACAGATGGAATCATATCAAGGATACAGATGAAATCATGACAAGGATATAGATGGAATTATATCGAGGATACAGATGGAATCATGTAAAGGATATCGATGGAATCATGACAAGGATATAGATGGAATCATATCAAGAACATAGATGGAATCATGTCAAGGATATAGATGGAATCATGACAAGGATATAGATGAAATCATGACAAGGATATAGATGGAATCATCACAAGGATATAGATGGAATCATGTCAAGGATAAAGATGGAATCATGTCAAGGATAGAGATGGAATCATGTCAAGGATAGAGATGAAATCATGTAAATGATAGAGATGTAATCGTGTCAAATATACAGATGAAATCATTTAAAGGATATCGACGGAACCATTTTTGTTTTGTTTGGGATTTTACATCACTTTCAACTTTATTTCAGTCATTTCGTGATGAGATCTACTTGTAGCAGGTATAGTGCTGCCTCACTGCTTTGTCATGTCGTAGGTCCTTGACATGACATCCCGCCCGGTCACAGATTTACAAGGACAACAGGTTTGCCCTTTAGGAATGGGTCTAAGCTCATGTGTGAAATTGTATCATGGGTTCAATCTAGGCATGGCCGAGGATCGAACCCACAACCTTTGGATCACCACAGAGGAGCTGTAATCTGCTAATAATCTGGCGCTCTAAGCAACTGTGCCACATTGTCTGCAATCAGAGCTATACAAATATCACCTTGTTTTACTTGTATCTTCTTCTGAATATCTCACTGATATGTGCATTATTACCATTGAGGAAATACTTGTCTTCATGAAAAATGACATTCTTTATTTGTTTTCTATTTAAAACTTGTATTGATAGAGTATGGTTATTATGTCATTTCACTAGGCAGAGTGAAGTAATGATGCTACTGTCATGACAATAACTTGAAATGTTGAACTTTGTAGGCAGACTGAATTTAACAGAAATGCACTTGGTGGTTTCTTTTCTACGTGATTACACCAAATTAATTTATTCACATCAGAACATTTAAGAAAGATTTTATAATTGGGGTTGATTTATGTTTCACTACATTTCCTGTATTAGTGAATCCGTTGACTGAGTTTCTAGCCCCCTCCTCCTGTTTAGTTAACAGTAAAACGCATGTTCATGGAATTTTTGTAAACGTTTTAAGAAGACTACAAGTAATTACATCAGATACATCAGTGCTGTTTGTAAAATGATGGGAAGATATATCAGTGCAGTTTGTAAAATAATGGGAAGATATATCAGTGCTGTTTGTAAAATAATGGGATGATATATCATTGCTGTTTGTAAAACAATGGGAAGATACATCAGTGCTGTTTGTAAAATAATGGGGAGATACATGTACATCAGTGCTGTTTGTAAAATGATTATCATGAGCTGGAGTTACAAACTGTATGGCACAGTCACTCTGCGTTCTGAAAATGAATAAATGCATGAATAGGCTTTGCAATTAAATATTAATCAGTATATTTGGATTGATTAATACAGGAAGTTTAATTTTAAAATGCAGTCTTTTTCAACTATTAATCAATAAAATAATATATATTCAAATAGCTAGAAACGTACACCATCAATGCAAAGAACAAATGTCCAATTAATTCTGTGGTGTTCTTTTTGCAAGGTTATTTAACAAACAAATAGGTAATTTGCGAATGTAGAATTTATTGAACGTAAATCTGCTTCCAAAACCCACGCTAAACATTTAAGACATAATAGATATTAATATGAAATAAGAAAAAAATCTAATGTTTAATGCATTGTTTTTAATATCCGAGTTATGAAATAAGGTATAGACACAGCCTGTGGTGTCAGATCTTCCATATACCAGGTCTGTCTGTTAGTAAGCGTCCTTTAACCTTACACAAAAGACTTGTGTGGATATTTCATACTTATTGCGTATAATTGTGGTGTGCTGATTGGCTGTGACCTCAAAGCGACCTCAGTGTACCCTCTATCTGTCCGTACTCGTCATGCGCAAAACTGAGCCTCGTTTTGAGTTAGGAGGTTAGGCACTCATGACCTCATTAAACAGACTGCAGTATTAGAGGTGAAACTTATCTGGACATGTGTTATAAGATCATGGTGAGGTTATTTTCTACATTTTTCGATCATTTTGTTTTTTTAAATATTGCAGCTTATAATGTTCGGTTTATAAAAATTGAAATCCTATAAGACGAAAGTATTTTTTTGAAAATAGTTTTAGCAAATACATAAAATAGTTTTAGCAAATAAAAAACCTAATAAAGCAAAGTAGAGTTGACCTCAAATTTCATTTCTTTTTTATTAATCAGGTATTAAATTGCTTTGGGGATGACTCTGCTGATCATGTTAGATACACATACATATGATAGCCCCCAGGCGAAAAGGGTCCAGATGAAAAATGAGTGAATACCAGATTTAGACACTTTGATGCCACACTTGTTCACAGTGCCATTTTGAATATTAGATTACCTCCGCTAGTATAAACTAGTATCAGCACATTTTATACGGAATACGTCAGGTGTCTCTAGATCTATTATATTACTTTAATGTTATTCGATCCGAAACGAGATTTAGCGACTTACGTGGACGAGACCAGAGTAACCACATACAATATCTACAGGTTAATGGGGGGTATAAAGGCGATGCTACACAAAGATGATTAACAACGATCGCAGTCCCAACCAATACCAACACTGGTTTCTATCTTATTAGATCTCGTCAGTTGGATGCGGACTGACTGCGTTATCCTCAGTCTAGCTTATATTGGAAACAGTGGAGGTGTCAGCACCTCCAGTGGGCAGGTGTTGTTGTCTTTTATATGTTCCTTAGTGGAGTACTCTGCATTACCCTGTTTTTGCCCTGTTTTTGATCTCATTCAAAGTTTGGAATTCCCCGAGTCATAAATACTTTCCTTGCTCACAAAAATATCCTCAAATCTGAATTGACCAACACCAGGTCATAAAATGTAACCAGGTGTCTGGCACATAAACTGACCAATCAGTACAACTGCCAGTACAAAAGAAATCTATTTATATTCTTTAACCAATGAGTGGACAACCAGAATCTATGAATACTAAAGACTTGCATTGGATGCACTGGATTCTGTGCGCACCTTTACCTTTGGTGGCAGGGAATGATATGACAGAGACGTCCTGCTATGGAGGGTAGGCAGGGACTGATATGATAGAGAAGCTATGGAGGGTAGGCAGGGACTGATATGACAGAGACGTCCAGCTATGGAGGGTAGGCAGGGACTGATATGATAGAGAAGTCCTGCTGTGGAGGGTAGACAGGGACTGATATGACAGAGACGTCCTGCTATACAGGGTAGGCAGGGACTGATGTGATAGAGACGTCCTGCTATGGAGGGTAGACAGGGACTGATATGACAGAGACGTCCTGCTATGGAGGGTAGGCAGGGACTGATATGATAGAGAAGCAATGGAGGGTAGGCAGGGACTGATATGATAGAGAAGTCCTGCTATGGAGGGTAGACAGGGACTGATATGATAGAGAAGTCCTGCTATGGAGGGTAGACAGGGACTGATATGAGAGAGACGTCCTGCTATGGAGGGTAGGCAGGGACTGATATGATAGAGAAGCTATGGAGGGTATAGTGGAAGTGCTGATTATACTTTCACAGACTAACGTTTTTCTTTATAATTCAAATCTTTTTAAAGTATTAAATATAGTTTTTTCCACATTTTCTGTATTTTCGGGGATTTTTATAGCAAATTTTGCCGTTTAATAGAACTTGATTTTTTTTAAATTAAGGAACCGCTCCCTTGAATCCATCGGACTATTTGATTCATCTATGCGCATTGTGCTACCCCAGCGTCGGGTTGGAATGTCCAATTTGAAGCTGTAAATATTGTACTCTGAGTTTTCTTTTGTTTTCTTCAGAGCTTTGAACAATACTAACAGGATTTTTCAACCATAATTTATGGTGGGTTCTTGGCCATTTTGGTGTTTTGAACCTATTTTATAAAAATGGTATACGCATGGATCAGTGTTTGATCATGTACTGCTTGCTGTTGAGGGTAGAAGTTAGACTAGATTGAAGTCTATTTTTCAAAAGTGTTTCTGCCTTGGGTAGGAAAATAATCTTTTTATCTAACGTTTTCATGTTTGGTTTAAAGGTTCTTATTCATGTTTGGTTTAAAGGTTCTAAATTGGCTATCTCATCAGTTAGATTAGTGTATTATTAAGAGATGAGGAAGTAGACAGCTTTATCATCCTGTGCAGGAAAAGAATAACAATGGGATAAAGGCGATGCTACACAAAGATGATTAACAACGATCGCAGTCCCCACCAACACCAACACTGGTTTCTATCCTATCAGATCTCGTCAGTTGCAAAAAAATGTAAAATGATGCAGCAAGAGTCATAGGAATTTTAAAAACACGATCATTTAACAGGCAAACAGATGTAGTTGCATTGCTTTCTGTTTGATTTGTTTGGTTTGTTTGGTTTGGTTATTTGTTTGTTTGCTTGTTTGCTTGTGAATAATGTGTGTGCACCAGAGACCTAACTATTAAAACCTAAATCAGGACCTATAGCTCTCCAATCAACAAATAGCAATGAATATTCAGTACCTAGATTTATAATGTAGATGTATGGTGACAGGACTTTTAAAGTATACGCCCCATAACTATGGAATGCCCTGCCCTTGCAGGTGAAAACCTACAAGACTCACTGATATAGGAAACATTATATATATGGTGTCATGACACCTCCAATACAGAAGAGTAGCGGTCCTTACAACGTGTTATGGTGTCACGATGTCAACGCTGTAAAGAAGTTTCCCCAGGCCCAGCATGGGATTAATACACTTGTCAACATCTCACCACTCTTCCCTTGTTACTCTGATGTCATCTCTGATTTTGTTGAAAACAAACAAACAATATATAATAGCCATTTTCTCGGCTCAGTAGAAAGATCTTTCCACCACCTGAAGTGTAATCTTCAAATCATTTAAACTATAGTTGGTTGTCAATATATTTTCCCGGAAAGAGTGGTGGGGCATAGATCTCAATTTGGACCTGAATCAAGCTTTTGCCCAAGGGTGTACTGTAGCCTATGGTAAATTAGGGGCTTTTGGGAGTATCAGATGTACACAACCAAGATGTGTTTAACTGTAGTCGGTTCTGTCATTTAACTCTCTTTGGCTCGATACAAATAACATACTTTGTCCAACCTCATCCCAGTGGGCGATTATAGCCAGTGTCAATGCAGTTCGCTGATGTACCCATTATCAGATGTTTGTCAACATCCCTACTATTAGACCTGAGTCTACTATTTGATATGTGGGACCAGGGCATACGAAAGTAGTGCTTGATAATTTCCTACTCCCCCTTATTATACATGATAATAACGAGATGCAGATCACATTAGCCATAAAATGAATAGTGCTATCTAATAGTACATCAATGGCTTGTTTTGTCGAAGTTATTCGAAAAATAATGAGAATAATTGAAGGGACTATTATTGATCTTTGCTGTCAGGGGCTCATTCCTATATTTTCATGTTCTGTTCTTTGTTTTCAATGTAGGTGGTGCTTTGACAGATCCTAGCAAAAAATGTCAATGGTCAACCTCACTTCATACTCTGCTTTTAGAAAAATGAATTTTTTTGCCATCTGATAAGTATATTAGAAAATACCCTAGGTCGATACTAATATTTTTTGTGAATTTTTTAAGGTGATGGATTTACTATGGTTTTCAATGGGACATTGTAATAGTGGTCCAAGGCCACACGGTGAGTGGATTGGCTTTTAAATTGAATGTGTTAATTTTGAACCTATAAGGATGCAGAATTTTAATACACCATATTTACGAACGTTATTTGATAATGTAGATGCTTTTTTCATAGTCTCATTTACAAACCACACAGGACTTTAAATTCAGCTAAAAGGGAAGAACTCATGTTTATTCTATCCATTTACTTAACCATTGAAAAACCAAAAAGCATCATGCCGTATGCTCTTGTTAAATTTGTGTTCTGTTGAATAATAGATGTCCTCAACACATTATAATCAGTTCGTGTATCTTGTCGCTATTTTGTTTCCAGCTCTTAGAGCAGTAATAAATATGTTATATTATAGACTATATTATAACAAACTGTACACTATATTGATCAGAGACAACGAGGGCTGATGTGTATACGTCACGATACGTCTGTGTATTTTTCAGTTTGGAGCGACACCATCCATAGTCTCTAGTCTACATTTGCAACAACTTCAAAATGATGAGAAAATTCTTTTCAAAAAGACTTTCTTGTTATTTTTACCGTTTCAGGTACTGAATTATCAGAACTAAAGCTGACGTGTGTTTTTACATAACATAAACTATTAAACTATTATCAAGTGCCATCATGCTTTCTTCTTCAATAACAATATTTATCCTTCTATGAGTTTAACATGAGCACCCCATGATAACTGAGGGGGTAGGGCGTGGCTCATTTGGCAAGACGTATATTTAATGTTAAAGGTCTGGGGTTCGAATCCCACATGCGAGATTTGGTTGTAGTAGAGAAAGGTGGATTAGGTGGATAACTGCATGTGAAAGGTGGATAACTGTACGGGGAAAGGTGGATATCTGTACGGGGAAAGGTGGATATCTGGAACGAAAGGTGGATATCTGGAACGAAAGGTGGATATATGTAAAGAAAGGTGGGTATCTGTGAAGAAAGGTGGGTATCTGTGAAGAAAGGTGGGTATCTGTAAAGAAAGGTGGATATCTGTAAAGAAAGGTGGGTATCTGTAAGAAAAGTGGATATTTGTATGGAGAAAGGTGGATATCTGGAAAGAAAGGTGGATATCTGGAAAGAGAAGGTGGATATCTGGAAAGAAAGGTGGATATCTGGAAAGAAAGGTGGATATCTGGAAAGAAAGGTGGATATCTGGAAAGAAGGGTGGATATCTGGAAAGAAAGGTGGATATCTGGAAAGAAAGGTGGATATCTGTAGAGAAAGGTGGATAACTGTAGCAAAAAGGTGGATATCTGGAACGAAAGGTGGATATCTGTAAAGAAAGGTGGATATCTGTAAGAAAAGTGGATATTTGTATGGAGAAAGGTGGATATCTGGAAAGAAAGATGGATATCTGGAAAGAGAAGAACTGATTATAATGTGTTGAGGACATCTATTATTCCACTGGAAAGAAAGGTGGGTATCTGTAAAGAAAGGTGGATATCTGGAAAGAAGGTGGGTATCTGTAAAGAAAGGTGGATATCTGGAAAGAAAGGTGGATATCTGGAAAGAAAGGTGGATATCTGGAAAGAAAAGTGGATAACTGTAGCAAAAAGGTGGATATCTGGAACGAAAGGTGGACATCTGGAAAGAAAGGTGGATATCTGTAGAAAAAGGTGGATAACTGTAGCAAAAAGGTGGATATCTGGAACGAAAGGTGGATATCTGGAAAAAAAGGTGGATATATGTAAAGAAAGGTGGGTATCTGTAAAGAAAGGTGGGTATCTGTAAAGAAAGGTGGATATCTGTAAGAAAAGTGGATATTTGTATGGAGAAAGCTGGATATCTGGAAAGAAAGGTGGATATCTGGAAAGAGAAGGTGGATATCTGGAAAGAAAGGTGGATATCTGGAACAAAAGGTGGATATCTGTAGAGAAAGGTGGATAACTGTATGAGAAAGGTACCCAATAAAGTACTCAACACATGTTAGACAGTTATCTGGTCCATAATGTCACATGACTTAAATGCTCAGCATCCAAATAGGTCAATGACCTAAGTAAACAAGAGCTCCACCCTTCAAATTTGTTATAAAGTCCTATTTGGTGAAAAAATGATACTATCACAGATGTATTTACAGTATCATTTTACGTATGTACATCTTGCATAATAAAATAGTGAGTCCTAATTATATCAAAATCGATACACTCAATTAAAACATGTTTAACTGTCAAAGCCCTTTGACAGCCAATATACTGTGGTTGGTCTTCACCTTCAAGAAGATGACAGTGTGTCAAATGACTGAAATGTCGTACAACCAGCATTGCATAAAGTTGCATTTGAAGTCCGATACAAATGTAAATTAAAACTGACTCTTCTCTGAGCTTTTTTACAAGCATTTTTGTCTTACCTTGAACAAATTTAATCTCATGCAACATATTAAATATATTTTCATGCCAGTGTAATTGCCACCCAGAATGCACAAAAACAGCAGTATATTTCTTAAATTCTATATAAGGAATAAGCGAATTTATTGGTTATTTGTCCAATGCTGCTTCGGCAGCTTGGTCAGTAGCCTTGTTTTCATGGTGTTGTGTATTGAAACTGTATAAGATTTGATTGGACTGTGAGGGTAGGGTGTTGCAGGGTGGTAACTGGGAAAGGGAGCTAAAAATAGGGGCTTGAGTATGATGTAGCAAAAATAAACTAGTGGTGCAATAGTGTTCATACAGTGAAGAAGTGTTCTTGTGTTGTGTTTTAACATCTTGTGGATTTTTCAGTCTAATTAATAACATTTGGTGCCGAAACCCGGGACTTTGAACTGTGTATCATTCATCTGTGGTGATTTTGTGAAAATTGGATTTTGAAAGTGAACTTTTAAGTGATAAGGATAACATCTTACTGTCTGTAAAAATCAGCTTGGATAAGTGTCATTGAGGATTGGATACATAGAAATCAAATGAAGAACTGTGAACTGTGAGTGTATGTGGGTAATTCTATGGAACAATTATAAGTGACATTATTTAAGCTAGATAAACACAGAACATAGAACAGTATTAAGTAAAGTTATAGCAAATAGTGTATAACCAGCAGTAGGGATACCAGCAGCAACATATCTCTACCCCAGTACAGTGTGCTTAAAATAGCTGCCAGACAAGCTGCTAGCTGCTGATATTATATGATCAACTTATTGGTGTTTACAAACAACAGCAAACATGTCTACTGTAGCTGACATTGGCACCTTAACAAGGACTAGATCAGCTGCAAAGGGATGGCTGACTCGCAGTATGTCTAGTCTCAATGACACATTACAGGAAGATGGAGATAAATATGCTGTGGAGGAGGGTTTGAACGATCTGAACAAGAGATTAGCCTATTTGGAGGAATGTCAGACTAGCTATGAGTTGGCAGTGGATCCAGAAAGAACAGAGGAAGTTATTGAAGAGATAGCTCCTAGTTTTGATAAGGCAAAAAAGCTCCGTGTTAAGGCCATGAGATATCTAGCCTCTCTGGAGACACAAGAGCAAAAGAAAGAAAACGAAGATAGGAGTTCAGTGTCATCTGGAGGAAGGACTGCTGCAAATGCTAAACTGCCAAAATTGGAATTGCCCAAGTTCTCAGATGATGCAACAGAGTGGCCCTCGTGGTGGGCCACATTTGAGGCAACTATAGATGACTCGGACATTCCAGAGGTGACCAAATTTAGTTATTTGCAATCCTTGTTAAGTGGTGAGGCCGCACGTGTCATCAAAGGACTTCCATTGTCAACTAGAAACTACAAAGTAGCTTGTGAGTTACTTAAAGAGCACTTTGGACGAAGAGAGCTGATCATTTTTAGTCACATCCAAAGTTTAATGAATCTAGAGGGCGAAGGGAAAACATGCCTTGTGAAGCTCAGACATCTTCTGGATAAAGTTCAAGTGCATGTCAGGAGCCTCGAGTCATTAGAAGTGAATGGGGAGACATATGGCATCTTCCTGACACCATTAATACTATCACGTTTACCAGTAGAGGTGCGTATGGAATGGGCTCGAGAAGGAAAAGGGCGAGAAGGAGATCTAGACTTTCTGCTGACTTTTATGAAGAAGGAGCTAGAAACTCGTGAAAGGGCAGAAACATTTAAAACATCAGATACAAGTGTGAAGAATGAGACAAGGGTGAAAAGGGCTGTACCCACAGCGTCTGCATTGCTGACCCCTTCTTCTGCCAGCTGTGGAATTTGTGAGAAAAATCACCAAACATTCAAATGTGATGTTTTGAGAAAAATGAGTCTGGCAGAGAGAGATTATGCAGTGCGCAATGCAGGCCTGTGTTTTCGGTGCTTTTCCCCAGAACATATAAGAAGACGTTGCACATCCAAAATTACATGTAAGAACTGTGGAGGTTGGCACTCTACTATTCTCTGCTGGAAAGAAAATAACAGTAACTCTGTACAGAAATCTGTCAGTCATGTCGGTATGGCTGAGACTGCAAGTGATAAAGTTAACAATGTGTTTTTGCAGGTTGCTAAGGTGGAGGTGAATGGACCATCAGGGCCCTCCACAGTGAATATCCTATTTGACAGTGGGAGCAATTGCTCATATATAACTGAGAGTTTAGCCACAAAATTGGGGTTGAGACCTTCTGGTACTGTTTTGCATAAGTTTTCAGTTTTTGGTGGGAGACATTCGGGTGTGTACAGAAGAAACATCTGTGAAGTTGATATAACATGTGTGAATATGTCTCACATTTCTGTAACAGCAATTGAAGTACCCCAAATTTGTGCGCCCATGTACAGGCCAAGAATCCCAAGTGAAGTGTTGGAAAATGTGAGGGGGCTTCCTCAGGCGTGGGGTGATTCTGAAGGAAGTATGGTTGAGATTGATTTGTTGATTGGTCTTGACTTTTATTGGAGAATTGTCACCAATGAGATGATTAGGATCCCTGGACATGAGCATTTGGTAGTGCAAAAAACTCTCATTGGTTATATTCTGAGTGGCTACATCCATAGTGATGAAAGAGTTCAGCAGGCAGTGACTTCTCATCAGCTGTTTTGTTTAAATGAGGAGAGCTTTGATGTCAGGCAGATGTGGGATTTGGAAGCTATAGGTATATCTGATCATGAAGTGAAACTCAAAGAAGATCCCGTGTTAACTGAGTTCAATGAGAAGGTTGAATTTGTAGATGGTAGATATTGTGTCCATTTACCATGGAAGGAGGGAATGAAAACTCAGTTAATGTCAAATGAAAGGGCAGCAAATGCCAGATTGGCTGGTCTGAGCAGGAAGTTGAGAAACAATGCTCCTCTTCTGGAAGGCTATAATAATGCTTTAAGCCAAATGGAAGAAACAGGGGTAATTGAAGAAGTTTCTGTTGATGATGAGCCTATCGGACCTGTGTTTTACTTGCCTCATCGTCCAGTGGTCAGAGAATCTAGTGTGTCAACTAAGATTAGGCCAGTGTTTGATGCATCAGCCAAAGCTGAGAATGGTCTCAGTTTAAATGATTGTCTGGAGACTGGTCCATCTTTGATTCCAAATCTAGTTGAGGTATTGATCAGATTCAGAAGGTGGAAGGTTGCCTTAACAGCAGATATAGCCAAGGCATTCTTGCAAATTTCATTGAGAAATGAAGATAAAGATGTCCACCGATTTTTGTGGGATGTCAATGGCAGAGTACGGGTCATGAGATTCAACCGGGTGACTTTTGGTGTCAAGTCTAGCCCTTTCCATTTAAATGCTACCATTCGCCATCATCTTGACAAGTGTGAGCCCTCAAATGTGGTGAGAGAGCTCCAGGAAAACTTGTATGTCGATGATTGGCTTACTGGAGCAGATTCTACATCTCAAGTGAGTGAAATGTATGTGGAAGCTGAAAAGGTGATGAACAATGCCAATATGAAGTTGGCAAAGTGGAATTCAAACAGCAAAGCCATCAGAGAATATGTGGGTGGCAGTGAAGGCAGTTTGAAGGTCCTTGGAGCTTTGTGGTCTCCAGATTCTGATTGTTTTGCCTTTTCTGGACTTGAACTACCCTCGGATTTGGTTGTGACAAAGAGGGTAGTACTTAGTGTGATAGCCAGAATATTTGATCCACTAGGATTCTTGATGCCATTTACCATGATGGCGAAATGTTTGTTCCAGCAACTGTGGCAGTTGGGACTAGATTGGGATCAAGAAGTGCCAAGTGATGTGACGGATCAATTTTTGAAATGGATCAACGATTTCAAGTTGATCAGATCTTTGAATATATCACGTAGTTATAGTAATATAGCATGGTCTGGTGTACAAGGGATACAACTGCATGCATTTGGTGATGCAGCTAACACTGCTTATGGGGCAGTTGTATATATCAGAATTCCAAAAGATGAAGTATCTTTTGATTGCTCCCTTGTCATTGCCAGAGCCAGAGTAGCACCATTGAAGATAGTGACATTACCTAGACTAGAGTTGCTAGGTAGTCTTCTGGCTGCCAGGTTATTGGTGTTTGTAAGAAAGAGCCTGCATTTGCCTGAAGATACCAAGTATAGATGTTGGTCAGACAGTACTGCTGCATTAGGTTGGATCAAAGGGAATCCCAACCGATGGAAACAGTTTGTTGCCAACAGGGTCATTGAGATTCAAGACCACACTGACCCCCAGAAATGGTCATATTGTCCCACAGAGGACAACCCAGCAGACTTATTAACAAGAGGGATCACAGCCACAAAATTAGTCAATTCTGATGTGTGGTTAAATGGTCCTGACTGGTTGTCTTCAGAAGAAAATCAGTGGCCCAAAAGATCAGGTGGTCTAGATTCATCGGACGTGGTGACTGAATCAGAGGTGCTACTTTCTGTACAAATTGAGAAACATAAAAATGTGTTTCTAGTAGAAAGATGGGGGAAACTTACCAAGGCAATACGAGTGGTTGCCTGGGTTTTGAGATTCATCAACAATGTCAAACAACCAGAGGATAAGTTGTTGGCTGATGATTTGACGTTTGATGAACAGGCAAAGGCAAAGGTGTGTTTGTTGAAACAATGCCAAAGAGAAGCATTTCATGAGGAGATTGAGCTTCTGATGAAGGAACAAAAAATTCCTAAGGGGTCTTCCCTTTTCAAATTGTCACCTTTCATTGACAAAGAGGGACTTTTAAGGGTCATGGGAAGACTTGGAAAGTCTGACCTCAGTTATGAGGAAAAACACCCTATAATACTTCCCAAGGATCATAGTTCAAAGCTGTTGGTTAGGTTTCAGCATACTTTGTTGAAGCATGCTGGGGTGTCCACTTTACTGACCAACCTCAGGAATCAATTTTGGATCTTTGGCTTGCGCAGATTGTGTAAGGCTGTGGTTTACGAATGTATTCCTTGTCAGCGTCTGATGGCAAAACAGTGTAATCAGGCTGCTGCTCCTTTGCCTGAAAATAGGGTGAGCAAGTCACCTCCATTTACAGTTACTGGAGTGGATTATGCTGGTCCAGTATACTGTAGTGATTTCCCGAAGAAGAAATTCTATATTTCATTATTCACATGTGGCGTAGTACGAGCCATCCACCTTGAGCTTGCTAGTGCTTTATCATCTAGTGAATTTGTATTGGCATTTAGACGGTTTGTTTCTAGGAGAGGTATTCCAAAAATAGTATACAGTGATAATGCGAAAACCTTTCCAGGAGCACAAAGAGAATTACAAATGACTTATGGTCATTTAGCTCCACAGTGGAAATTCATTGTGCCACGCTCCCCTTGGTGGGGAGGTATGTGGGAGCGACTTGTAAGATCAGTAAAGAGTGCTATCAAGAAAGCAATTGGTCAGAGATCATTAACAAAGTCTGAGTTAGAGACGTTGTTAAATGAAATTGAGTTTTGTGTAAATTCTAGGCCTTTGACCTTTGTGAGTGATGAGATTAATGTGGAAAGGCCTCTCACCCCAAATCATTTCTTGATTGGTGAAGCTGTGCCTGATATTGGTCCTGTACTGGAGGATCCAGTATCAATCACAGATATGTATGAGAATAGAAAGGAGAGGTTAAATCTCTTCTGGAAGGTGTGGTCCAATAGTTATTTGCGGAATCTACCCTGTGTTGTGCCTCAATTTGAGGATCGTGGGTACTTGCAAAAGGGATCTATTGTCTTGGTGCGGGAGGACAATGTTCCTAGATTATGTTGGGTAATTGGCCGAGTGGTTGAGTTATTTCCTAGCATAGATAGGAAAATCAGAAGTGTTAGATTGCACACTGCCAAGGGTGATTTGATAAGACCAATCCAACGATTGCACAAGTTAGAGTGCCTTGACCCTCCTTCAGATGATGTCCCAGAGACTGTAGACGTCCATCCTCCATCTCAACCTGTCCAAGACCCACCAGAAATTCCTAATATCCCTGAAACTATTGATATACCTAGGGTATCAAGATTTGGAAGAAAAATCAAATCTGTGGAAAGATTAACCTATAAATAAGTGGTTGAAGTATATAGGCATATCCTTCAACGGTGGGGAGTGTGTTGTGTATTGAAACTGTATAAGATTTGATTGGACTGTGAGGGTAGGGTGTTGCAGGGTGGTAACTGGGAAAGGGAGCTAAAAATAGGGGCTTGAGTATGATGTAGCAAAAATAAACTAGTGGTGCAATAGTGTTCATACAGTGAAGAAGTGTTCTTGTGTTGTGTTTTAACATCTTGTGGATTTTTCAGTCTAATTAATAACACATGGATTCCAATGTGACTTTGAATCCAATAAAAACGAATTTCTTTATTTTCCTGAGAAGAGAGTCCATGGTGCCATTCAAGAATTTTGTAAATAAAAAAAATTCTCCAATCCTTTGCTTTCAATTCTTGTAAACAAGACAAAGAATCAGAAAATATTAAAAATGTGCCAATGAGTACAGGTATTTGTCTCAAATGCAATATGACCTTGTGCATTTGTCTCAAATGCAATATGACCTTGTGCATTTGTCTCAAATGCAATATGACCTTGTGCATTTGTGCTTTGTATTTTGATGCGATTTCATACCTTCTGTGGTCACGGGCCGTGGCGCAGTTGGTTAGAGCGCCAGCTTATTAGCACAAGTTCCTCTGAGGTGATCCAAAGGTTGTGGGTTTGAATCCTGGTCATGCCGAGATTGAACTCATGATACAATTTCCCATATGAGCTGAGGCCTGTGCCGAAAGGGTTAACTCGTTGTTCTTGTAAATCTGTGACCGGGTGGGTTGTCATGTCAAGGACCTGCGACATGACAATTTGGTGAGGCAGCATTATATCTGCTACAAGTAAGGCTCATCACGAAATGATAATTTTCAAAGTCATGTAAAACCCCAAACAAACAAACAAACATACCTTCTGTACACACAATTGAAGCCTTTTCAGGTGTTAAATGAATATTTTCTTGTAATATCTTTATTTGTAATGTTTCATATATTTGAAAACAAAATTCCAAACAGAATCATTCTGAACAGACATTTGTCTTATGTCTGAACAAATCACAATCTTGTTGCCAACAGGTTGCCAACTAAAACACAAAACCTAAATGAAAAGTATTTAGAAGTCTATACACTAAGCTATAAACACCTATTTTTGTTTAAACAGTGCAACTAAATATTTATGAAATATCACAATTATTTGAACTAAGATTAAGTTCATTAATCTAGGTTTATGATTTTAGTTAGATTTGATATTTAAATTTAGTATTTGGTATTTACACTAGGATTTGTTAAACTACAATATTACCAGCTTGGACCATCCTATGAGCTGGCTTTTAGATCACATATCATACTCGTGTATCATGTTTGGCAGCCTAAAGATCAGCACTGCAGCCAGATAAACCTGCAAACCGCCCTGCTCTTTTTCTTGTTTTTGTCCATTACAAGTTTTGTCTTTGTCAATATGAGAAACAGAATATATTCAAACACATGATACGCATAAACAAAAAGGATCACCCAGATTTATGGGCGAGAACTCGCAATAAATCCTTCTGGCATTTCATTTTCACTTTATAACATGTGAAAAAAATGATTAATTTCTTGTCAAATATAAGTCTAAGAAACTTAGTTTCTTCAACAACAAGGATTCGAGATTGGTCAAGGTGCAAATCAGGATCTGGGTGAACCTTCCACTTTTTACAAAAGTGCATACACGGTTTTCTTTAAAGAAAACCTGAATCCATTATTTTCATTGAGTATCATTTTGCAGTGGCCAAGTCTTGATGACGGGTTAGTGAAGGTTAACTTTGATAATGGGTTTCTGAGGGTTAACCCTTATGATGAGTTGGTGAAGGCTAACTTCGATGATGGGTTGGTTTTGTTTTGTTTGTTTTTTTGGGGTTTTACATCACTTTCAACAGTATTTAAGTCATTTCGTGATGAGATCTACTTGTAGCAGATATAGTGCTGCCTCACAGAATTGTCATGTCACAGGTCCTTAACATGATAACCCACCCGGTCACAGATTTACAAGGACAACGGGTAAACCCTTTAAGAACAGGCCTCATCTCATATGGGACATTGTATCATGAGTTCAATCGATGATGGGTTGGTGAAGGCTAACTGTGATGATGGGTTGGTAAAGGCTAACTCTGATGATGGGTTGCTGAAGGTTAACTGTGATGATGGTTTGCTGAAGGTTAACTTTGATTATGGGTTGGTAAATGCTAACTGTGATGATGGGTTGGTGAAGGCTAACTGTGATGATGGGTTGGTGAAGGCTAACTCTGATGATGGGTTGGTGAAGGCTAACTGTGATGATGGGTTGCTGAGGGTTAACTTTGATGATGGGTTGGTAAATGCTAACTGTGATGATGGGTTGGTAAAGGCTAACTCTGATGATGGGTTGCTGAAGGTTAACTTTGATGATGGGTTGGTAAATGCTAACTGTGATGATGGGTTGGTGAAGGCTAACTGTGATGATGGGTTGGTGAAGGCTAACTGTGATGATGGGTTGGTAAAGGCTAACTCTGATGATGGGTTGCTGAAGGTTAACTTTGATGATGGGTTGGTAAATGCTAACTGTGATGATGGGTTGGTAAATGCTAACTGTGATGATGGGTTGGTAAAGGCTAACTCTGATGATGGGTTGCTGAAGGTTAACTTTGATGATGGGTTGGTAAATGCTAACTGTGATGATGGGTTGGTGAAGGCTAACTGTGATGATGGGTTGGTGAAGGCTAACTCTGATGATGGGTTGGTGAAGGCTAACTGTGATGATGGGTTGCTGAGGGTTAACTTTGATGATGGGTTGGTAAATGCTAACTGTGATGATGGGTTGGTAAAGGCTAACTCTGATGATGGGTTGCTGAAGGTTAACTTTGATGATGGTTTGCTGAAGGTTAACTTTGATTATGGGTTGGTAAATGCTAACTGTGATGATGGGTTGGTGAAGGCTAACTGTGATGATGGGTTGGTGAAGGCTAACTCTGATGATGGGTTGGTGAAGGCTAACTCTGATGATGGGTTGGTGAAGGCTAACTGTGATGATGGGTTGGTGAAGGCTAACTCTGATGATGGGTTGCTGAAGGTTAACTTTGATGATGGTTTGCTGAAGGTTAACTTTGATTATGGGTTGGTAAATGCTAACTGTGATGATGGGTTGGTGAAGGCTAACTCTGATGATGGGTTGCTGAGGGTTAACTTTGATGATGGGTTGGTGAAGGCTAACTGTGATGATGGGTTGGTGAAGGCTAACTGTGATGATGGGTTGGTGAAAGCTAACTCTGATGATGGGTTGGTTTTTTTTTGGTTTGGGGTTTTACATCACTTTTAACATTATTTCAGTTATTTCGTGATGAGACCTACTTGTAGCAGATATAGTGCTGCCTCACTGAATTGTCATGTCGCAGGTCCTTGACATGACAACCCACCCGGTCACAGATTTACAAGGACAACGGGTTAACCCTTTGGCACAGGCCTCAGCTCATGTGGGAAATTGTATCATGAGTTCAATCCCGGCACGGCCGGGGTTCGAACCCACGACCTTTGGATCACCACAGAGGAACTGGTGCTAATAAGCTGGCGCCCTAACCAACTGCGCCACGGCCCGTGGCCCCGATGATGGGTTGGTGAAGGCTAACTGTGATGATGGGTTGGTGAAGGCTAACTCTGAAGATGGGTTTCTGAGGGTTGACTTTGATGATGGGTTGGTGAAGGTTAACTTTGATGATGGGTTACTGAAGGTTAACTTTGATGATGGGTTGCTGAAGGTTAACTTTGATGATGGGTTGGTGAAGGTTAACTTTGATGATGGGTTGCTGAAGGTTAACTTTGATGATGGGTTGCTGAGGGTTAACTTTGATGATGGGTTGCTGAAGGTTAACTTTGATGATGGGTTGGTGAAGGTTAACTTTGATGATGGGTTGGTGAAGGTTAACTTTGATGATGGGTTGCTGAAGGTTAACTTTGATGATGGGTTGCTGAAGGTTAACTTTGATGATGGGTTGCTGAAGGTTAACTTTGATGATGGGTTGCTGAAGGTTAACTTTGATGATGGGTTGGTGAAGGTTAACTTTGATGATGGGTTGCTGAAGGTTAACTTTGATGATGGGTTGCTGAGGGTTAACTTTGATGATGGGTTGCTGAAGGTTAACTTTGATGATGGGTTGCTGAAGGTTAACTTTGATGATGGGTTGCTGAAGGTTAACTTTGATGATGGGTTGGTGAAGGTTAACTTTGATGATGGGTTGCTGAAGGTTAACTTTGATGATGGGTTGCTGAGGGTTAACTTTGATGATGGGTTGCTGAAGGTTAACTTTGATGATGGGTTGCTGAGGGTTGACTTTGATGATGGGTTGCTGAAGGTTAACTTTGATGATGGGTTGCTGAGGGTTGACTTTGATGATGGGTTGCTGAGGCTTAACTTTGATGATGGGTTGCTGAGGGTTGACTTTGATGATGGGTTGCTGAAGGTTAACTTTGATGATGGGTTGGTGAAGGTTAACTTTGATGATGGGTTGCTGAAGGTTAACTTTGATGATGGGTTGCTGAAGGTTAACTTTGATGATGGGTTGCTGAAGGTTAACTTTGATGATGGGTTGCTGAAGGTTAACTTTGATGATGGGTTGCTGAAGGTTAACTTTGATGATGGGTTGCTGAAGGTTAACTTTGATGATGGGTTGGTGAAGGTTAACTTTGATGATGGGTTGCTGAAGGTTAACTTTGATGATGGGTTGCTGAGGGTTAACTTTGATGATGGGTTGCTGAAGGTTAACTTTGATGATGGGTTGCTGAGGGTTGACTTTGATGATGGGTTGCTGAGGCTTAACTTTGATGATGGGTTGCTGAGGGTTGACTTTGATGATGGGTTGCTGAAGGTTAACTTTGATGATGGGTTGGTGAAGGTTAACTTTGATGATGGGTTGGTGAAGGCTAACTGTGATGATGGGTTTCTGAGGGTTAACTTTTCCATAATGAGCACAGTCATGGCATGTGACATACATCTTCATCAGTGACCACCTTGTTCCCAGACAGGTCCTGCTCTCAGTTGATTGGGTCTATTCCGCTAACGGTAATGGACATGAACACATGTTTGTCCCGAACTTCTACATAATGGCGTGAAGGGAATGAATTATTTATATTTTTCACTATGCCCAGGACAGAATTATCAGTGTCCTGACTTATGTATAATATCAGTAGTATGGTCACCACTGAGGTGATCTCCAAAGGTGCCTGCCACAAATATTTATGGGAGTGTTTGTCGATGGAATAAAGATTGTTGTTTCACTGCCTTTTCCAAGGTCCTTAGCTTTTTTGATGTACAGGTAGTATCTGGTCAGAAGATGCATTTGGACAAGACGGCATGTATCAAATGTGAGTAAGGTATTTTATTTATTTTTTTATTTTTATTTTTTAATTATTATTATTATTAATATATATTTTTTTTTTGTTGTATTACCATTGAGAAACACACTTGACAAGATGTCAGAATGTCAGATGCAAAGAGAGACCTGTAGAAATATCTTAATGAGATGTGATCAGTTCCCACTTTTAATTTAGCTTTCGCTTTCTGCGCTAATTAAATGGTCACATGGTCACAGATCGTGTTACCAATGCGCATTTGTGCATGTAACAAAATCCAAAAAATTGTAAATTGTTATAATATTTTTGTGGACATTTATGAAGTTAATTAAAAAGGAAGAGAGAGGTACAGTTTGGTTGATTAACTCAGAACTTCAAACCTCTTGTACTCAGGCTTGTTAAGGTAGTCGAGAAAGCTACACATACAAAGTTCCCACATTAATAACGGTATATATTTCGATAGAGAATTTCATGTCCTAGAGAAATGATAAACTGACATAAAGAAAAATAGCAATACCAAGAAACTGTAATTATGGCAATAAGGCTTTAAAGAGCATAGAAAATAACATTTAGACAAAGTGCATCACATGAAAGACTTGATTTATGTGACTAATATATGCATACATTATTTTTTTTCTTAATGTAAACGAGTCAACACTACTAATATGGAAAAAATAAAACATCTGACAAGTAATGTGACACATCCACGTAAAATATGTCTCCGTGATCTCCCACAACAAAACACCCACATCATGTATGGCTCCATGATCTCCCATATAACACCCACAACACATATGGCTCCATGATCTACCACAAAACACCCACATCACGTATGGCTCCATGATCTCCCACAACATAACACCCACATTACATATGGCTCCATGATCTCCCACAACATAACACCCACACCACGTATGGCTCCATGATCTCCCATATAACATCCACAACACATATGGCTCCATGATTTCCCACATAACACCCACATTACGTATGTCACCATGATCTCCCATATAACATCCACAACACATATGGCTCCATGATCTCCCACAACATAACACCCACATCACGTATGTCTCCATGATCTCCCATATAACACCCACATCACGTATGTCTCCATGATCTCCCACAATATAACACCTACATCATGTATATGTGTCCAAAAATAGCAATAAAAAGGTACACTGTTTAAAGTACTAAATAAATGTCTCAAGATAACTTTGGAAATAAGCCATTTTTGACACGCTTAGGGAACCAAGGAAAAAGGTCTGAATAATGAGGTCTGAGTCTCGTTATAAAGTATAACTAGAAAGACGACAGGCATCGCATGCATTTGAATTGTATGATAAACCACGCTACGTTCAGCCATCTTGATTTTGGTGAGGTTTCTATCAGTTTGGCCCTCAAAATTACAATTGATTTTAACATTCTCTGTGAATGTGTTCCCGACAAAAGACTATTTAACATTTTTTCCCCAGATCTCTCACGTCAGGATGTTTATTTTAGGAAAAAAACACTTTATTGGAAATATATGTGACGGGAGCGGAGGTTCATTTGTCTTCACCAAATATCGCCTTACTTGTTATCAAGCCTAATCGTGATTTGCCTGTCAAAATATTGCCAATAAATGCTTTTATTTCATTCAAAGTCATGGGATGGATGATATGATGAAGGTATTCATTTTTCAGAAAGCATAGCATGCCTGATAGATCCATTTACATGTCTGAGTCTGTTTATTACAATCTATACACATGTGGGTGCAATATGATAGTATAAGAAGTAATGTGATGCTCTTAGTAGCAAAGTATTGGTTCTGACTTTGAGTTGCGATTTGTGTCTACACGTGAAAAGAAATCAGCAATATTTTATAGAAATACTAAATTTGGGTAATTTCACTGAGAAACCACCCCATCCACATCAAGCAATTAATTCGAAATTTGAATGTCACTTAAATTTGAATGATTTGCATTATTTTGATTGGTGCAGGGTTTATGTCATGTGATGGTTTAAGAGCATCCATATACTCCTACCACAGCGAGTAGACATGGGACTTGTTGATTTCCATCATGGCTGACATGGTAAAATTTGGACAACTAAGCATTCTGAAGATCTTGAATATTGATGTTTTGTAATGAGTGTTGATTGCAATATGTATTAAGGATTGATGAATTGTAATGAGATCTAGGAAAAGTGCAGTCTATATTTGTATTGAAGCAAAATGCGGAGTGAGTAATTATGTCATGAGTGAGGACAACATTTTGCCATGAGTAAAGCATAATCAGACCTGTGAAATGCAAGTTTTATGATAAAATATTTGGAACTATTGCATCGCATTATTCAATCCAGATCATTTCAATCTAAAATAAATGGTAAAACATGAATTTGTTTTCTTTTTTTGAACAAAAACCTTTGACTTTGGCCACAATAATTTTGACAAAAACTCATAATGTCCCATATGAAACAATATATTTAAGTTCCATTTAAGCCCGGTTCAGTGCAACGCATCAAACTGGTCAAAATGACAGGGATCATGACGTTTGGACATACCTTTATAATAGGTCTGCCAGGGCAATGCCCTTGTGTGTTACATTATTGTACCTCAGTGAATGAATGAATTCAATATTTCACAAATCTGAAACACCATTTTCTTGTTGATTCTCTTTATGAAGGTATATAGGCTCAACATTGTACTACAATAGATTGAATAGTAACATGAAATATGTAATGTGCAGAGTTTAACTTGAACTGGATTGTATTGAAAGGCAGACAAAGAAACCAAGACAAAGGAAGGCAGTAAAGCAAGTGATATCGCACACTAGGTGTGTGTATTCTTTCACCAATCAGTGGACAGCCAGAATGTTATGAATACTGGTGACTTGGGCATGGTATCGATTCTGTGTGCATCTTTATACCTTTGGTGGCAGGGACTGATATGATTGAGAAGTCATGTTGTGGAGGATAACAGCGATGAAAACATAGTTGTTCCTACCTTGAACACAACAAGACTTCTAAACAGATCAGTGTTTGTTTGTTTGTTTGTTTGTTTGTTTGTTTGTTTGGGGTTTTACATCACGTTATGTGCTTTTCTCGTAAGCCAACATACCTTATAAAAAGAGGAAAGCTGAGATTAATACTCAGATAAGTGGAGTGTGTGGTCACTTTCACATGTCAAAATTAGTAGGCAAATCACTCTACCACATCTGAGCATTATTACTACATATATTTCTTCATTCAAATTGTGGTTTTATTTGACAATTTAAATCATAATTGCAATATTTGAATATATTTCAAATATATAATTCTATTGTAAATAGTTTTTAAACAACTGTGAAACAAGAGGTGATCTTTGCACATATGAGTACATGCATTGTTGGCTTATCTCACTGGAAAACAGAGAAATGCACATACAGGTGACATGCGACCTGTTGATTTCCATCTTGTCAGTGACAGATATGGTCAAATATTGACAACTTCACATTTTGAAGATCTCGAATATTGTTTTGGAATAAATAATATACCAATCTGATTGATTGTATTTAAGAATGAGCATTATTTGCAGGTATGTGTTAAGGGTTGATGATTTGTTACAACACCTTGGATAGGTTCAGTCCATGTTTGTTTTTAAAAGTGGATCCAGGCAAAAATGTTGAGTGATAATCTTGCCATGAGAAAAGGTCAAAACATATCACGAGATCACATGTTAGTGCTGAAACATTTGGAGCTATTGCATTGCACTGGATATATTCATAGATGCTCAAGGTTGGAATTTTGATCAACTTAGTTTATTTTAAGTTAAAAGTTTATGATAAAATCTTGAAATTGGATCCATGATGTAATTTCTTTGCCTGAACAAAAATAAAATTGGAATATGAAGATTTCATATTTGTTTTCTGCATAAAGTTACTTTTTTTTATTTTCTATGTTTTCAAAAAACATATTCAATTCTATATGTTCTGACATGCATATTACTCAAATATATGAAGATTTTATATTTGTTTACTGTATAAAGTCATTATTATTCATATTGTCTATGTTTGCAAAAATATAATAAAAATAATTATATTCTTCTGATATGCAAATTGCTCAATGAGAACCCCAATATAAAGATTTCAATTTTTTTTGGTATCAAGTCATTTCTATTATTTTATATTCTTCTGCATTTGCAATAGACAAATCAATTTATGTTTTCTGAAGTACATATCACTAAAACAGCCCCAATATTAAAATTTCACCTTAAGCATGAAAATAGTACTTTTCCCAACCAGGATTCAAACCCTGGACCTCTAGCATAGAGGACAGACATCTTAACCACTGAGCCATGTATCACCCTGTACAAGTACTATAGAAAAATTGGAGTCACAGCATTGTATGAAATTAGCGCTATGTTCCATTTCTTTGCTAGTGTGTCATTGCTCAAATTTAACCAAAATATTTTGATGCCATCTTTGTTTTCTGTATAAAGACATTTTATTTCATTGTTTTGTATTCTCCATTTGTAAAGAAAAAAAACACATTTATTCATTTTGCTCCAAAAAAGATTCCAATTTGTATAAAGTCATTATTTTTTATAAAAGAAAATAGAAAAAAAAAATTTGTTCCCAATGAACCCCAGACCTTTAGCATGGAAGACAGATGTCTTACCCACTGAGCCATGTTGAGTAGTATGATTTGACCTTCTCACTGGTAAATCACACAAAAAGTCAACATCTGTATCACTTTATCAAGTTATTCAGTAGGATATTCCTAGGTAGGATAAGGAATATTCAGTAATTTCACCCAACAGCCTAAGTTAAATTTGTAAACTAAAATATTCCAAAAATATGTTTCTCTAAAATGATATCAATAGTAATGTAAATAGATCAAAAGAAACAGAAATCTACTACAACTCATCTTTTATTTAAATCTAACCAGTTTCTAGTTGATCCTGTGTAGGTAGGTATATAAGGTTAGCATGTAGTTATTGATATTGAGTATGAGGTGTGTCATATAATTTCCAGACACATTTTATATATTTAACTTGAGCTAAATTGCAGAAAATTGCAGATAATTGTAATAAGCCAAAGAAAGTCAGTTACTGGAGTGGTGCACATTTTTCTGGAGAAGTCATATGGAAAGTAGTCCGGAAGGATGTTAGTTTCAAGGGGAGTTAATGTGTTGATATGTACTTAATGAGTTCATTCATAACAGAAATTAAGATGGCCGAATGCTGGTTGAGAAAGTGCCTGATTTCTCTGAAGGGACTACACATCTTGACTTTCAACATTATTTTAGTCATTTCGTGATGAGACCTCCTTGTAGCAGATATAGTGCTGCCTCATTGAATTGACACGTCACAGGTCCTTGATATGACAACCCACCTGGTCATAGGTTTACAAGGACAACAGTTTAACCCTTTGGTATTTGCCTCAGCTCATGTGTGAAATATTATCATGAATACAATATCAGCACAGCTGGAGATCGAACCCACAACCTTTGGGTCACCATGGAGGAACTGGTGCTAAAAAGCTGGTGCTCTAACCAACTGCGCCACGGCCCATGGCTTCCAGAAATGTGATATTATTATATCAACGTTCAATATTGAGCACAAAAATATCACTTCTGGCCAGATAAATAGATTACATGGTAGGATATATTTGACAATGCTGTCATCTTCTGGTTTACCTGCAGAGAACATGGTCTTATATTTCCTTGTAATTACGTGGACACAAGTGGAGCCCAAGAACAGTAATATCATTGCAGCAGACATGCCTTTGAACACAGATTTCCTGTGTGAGTGATAATGTGGTAACCTTCAGGTACTTTGTACCATAGAAATACTTTTATCTCGACGGTCTGCACCGCAGAAAAACATAGATTTATAGTCTTAGACATATGAGTTCAGAAATGTTTTTTTTTTCTCATGAAAAAGAGGTATATAGTATAAATGTTCTTGATTTGATTTGATTCTGTCTGTATAATACTTTTGATGCTTCAGAAACAAGTTGGTTGGTTAAATATTAATATATGGAGAAAAGAAATTCTTTATAACTGTTACAATGTTTTATAGCATATACAATTTTGATGCATTGTTTTTAGAATCTCATCCTCCGATGTCATTTTCATACATCAAATAGGATTTTAAATTGATATAAGTGGAATTGTAGTATTGCCAAGGACTGCATGACTGTCTGGTGGATATTCAATTACCTGAAATATACAAACACACAAAGCATACATCTTGGATGCTTTAGGGATTCGCCTCCATCTTTCAAAGGGGTTTATCCTAAATATCTAGTATTTGTCCCTAAAAGAGGTCCTATATTGGAACTACTTTTCAGGGGGCCCACTGGCTAATAAGGGGATTCCAAAATTGGATTAAAAGAACAGAACATATCATTTACTTTAAAATATGTTGATATATAATTATTAATAATAACAATATTTCTGGTTAATAATAATAATATTTCATACTAATAATAATTCTAAGTATTGTCTGAAATGTAAACATTGTTTAAAACTTTTGTTCAGTGTATTTTATTGAATAATTATGTACATTCTTTATGAGAAATTAACAATATAATAAATCACAATTGTAGCAACACCCAAATTGATAATTAAATTACATTTGGGTAGTTCTGCAGATTTAACAAAATATACAAGATGACAGGACCCATTATATGACAGCAAGTTGACATGTCTTGTATGTGTCAAGTTGAAACAATCCTTTTGTGATGGCAAGTTGACATGGTCCTTTGTGATAGCAAGTTGAAATATCCTGTATTGGATGACACATTGACACATCATGTATGTGGTGTCAAGTTGCTATGTTGTCTATGTGATGCCTCTCTGATGGCAAGTTGAAATGTCCTGTATGTGATGACACATTGACACATCCTCAAAGTAGTGGGATAATTTGCCGTTTTTTTCTTAAATTATAGATGTCAGCTGAATGTAAAGAATGGTTTGCAAAGAATGAACATGAAGAATATCTTTAAAAAGTAGCCCCAAAAGGAACCTCCCCTTATCAGTAACCATGGACTCTCCCTGCTTAGCAACCTAAGTTTTACAAGCTTCTCATGAAGAAATGGCCCTTCCATAGCAACAAACTTATTTCCATATTGTGAGTCTGATAACAAAAATTACATTGTTTACTGCTCAGAAATAATGATATGCTCTGACAATACAGACAAAATAATTAACATGAAATAATGTATGAAAGCTTTGATAAAATCAAAGTAACTCACCTTGTTGTATTTATGTTGTGTCTTGCATGTGTCTTTTATTGCCTCACAAATTTTGACAAAATAAAGTAGGTCAATGTGAAGTTGGCCCAATCACTCAAAATTGTTACATAATTGTGAAAAGTCTGTGCTGTTGTACTTGGCACTTTCAACAAAACACACGAACCATGGTCAGTGTGTTTTGGTTGATTTTAGTGAGATAGCATGCTCGTATCAGTTTCGTGGGCACATATCATTTAAGCATACCTCAAACCTTTGTAAAATTGCCCATGACCTCTGTGATTTCATGAAAGCTTTAATCAATAAACGACTTCCCATTGGTTTGACAGTTTTTGCGACCCAGCTAACTGTAAAAGGGGACATTTTCGCCACGGTGTGTTCAGTATCTAAACTTTCTGCTGTCAAAATCTGTTTAAATCTTGATCTCTGTCAGTCTCATTCTTTGGTCAGAGCCCAACAAATTTAAAATCATAATTGAGAAAAATGATCAAAATTGGAATAAACTGTTAAGGGACCACACCACTGCTAAACGACCACACCACTGCTAAACGACCACACCACTGCTAAACGACCACACCACTGCTAAACGACCACACCACTGCTAAACGACCACATCACGATGTCTGCTTGTACATACACAAGCAGACATCGCCAGTTTACTTTGTTTCTGGGTTGTAATTTGAAGCCATTTTTCAACCACACCTTCAACATTTGTTCAGCTTACAAAGTAAGTTGAATCCCAAATCGATGCGTTTAGTATCTTATAATGGTTTTATAAACTATAAATGTCATTGCTCTCCTCTTTGTTTCGATCTTTAATCTGAAAGCATGGTATAAAACTTCAAATAGATATAGCAATAATCTTTCATGAATGGATTCAAGCTGCCATCGTATCTATTGAAAAATGGATTTGAGCTTGTACACCAACTAGTAGTAATATATGCATATGGAAGGGGTTTACTTCTGTCTGGTGCTAATGAGCCACTAGTGGATACATCATTGACCACATGGCTGCTGACTGTTCCTGTATGTGGGGCATGACAGGATGGTTACATTTAAAGTGATTATCATTATGACATTTGTGTGGTCATTTAATTAAATTCGCATTAAGAGATAATTTAATGAAGATCACATGATTTTGTCAAAACATGACCTAATTTGTATTAAACGTTGGTGGACATTTAAAATATATCTCAGATAATAATATTCTTACCTAACATCTATGCCACATGGACCAGCATTGTAAACAACAGTATCCATGTCTAACCTTTATATCTCATACCATTATAACCTAAAGATGTGGAAGAAACTGATATTCCTGTCAGAAGACAACCTGAGAAATTACTTGTCTGGTTTTGTGGATCTCATCTCCTGATGATAATAATCCCATATGGTGTGATTAATATTGCTATTTTGATAATTTGCATTGAAGAAAAATTCAAAGCTTCCCCATGTCCTGTACAGACATCTTAAATTGGCGAATAGATAATTTAGTTTGTGCCAGGAGGAGCCCATTTAACGGAAGGAGCACAATCTGCTCTGTTTTGACATACACTCTCGCCATTATCTACCCAATCAGCAGTTCCCTCCAATGGAAGCCAGAGGTCATGTGATCAGCATCATAGGGGACACACTTGTCAGATTCAAACCGATAAATAACTTTTTCTTATAAAGATATATTTCTCTGATATGTTCACTTATGTGCAAAATGTATTGAATGTATTCTAGAATATTGATGCAACTGAATTCCATTACATGCCCAGCAATTCTGAAAATGAGAAGTTTGCTATAACTCGTGCATATTTAAAATATTTTGGAAATACTGTCAGAGCTTTGTGTAAAGTGAGTGAGTGAGTGAGTATGTGAGTGAGTGAGTATGTGAGTGAGTGAATGAGTATGTGAGTGAGTGAGTGAGTGAATGAGTATGTGAGTGAGTGAGTGAGTATGTGAGTGAGTGAGTGAGTGAGTGAGTATGTGAGTGAGTGAATATTTGAGTGAGTGAGTGAGTGAGTATGTGAGTGAGTGAGTGAGTGAGTGAGTATGTGAGTGAGTGAGTGAGTTGAGAATGTATATAATAACCTTATTTTGAGCAAAGTAAACATATTGAGCCTGAGCTGAGTAAGATATAGTGTTCTCAGCATTTTCAGTAAATGATAATAAAAGATCCATTTATATATTGACCGTTTATCTGACATTATCTATTGGGAATTCAAAGCAGTTCTCATTGATCTTGCTTCATAACATTTATCATATAATGATTATACGCATAACAATGGGCTGTGATTCTCTATCTGATCTGAAATGAAATCGGTGTTTAGTGTCTATACTCCCTTTTTGTATTTTGTCACTAAGCAGTCATGACAATACTGGCAACAATGTAAGAATAATAGATATGTACCAGATCCGGTTGGCTTTCGGACATTGAACTCTTCAGGGTATTGAGCTCTACAAGAGGTGCTATACAATCACAGGGAAGCTGTTATGGATTTTTATGCACTTCATCAGGTTTCCTGTCTTTGATCACTGGAAACAAGCATGAATGGCAAAGCTTTGTGGAAAACGTGAAAATCTCTTATCGTCATCAGATATGATAGTGATTTTTTGCTTGTCAATGCATCATGTTTTGAGGGTTATGATTTATTTTCTATGCTGTAACATAAGATTGATTCGTCCCACCAGTGAGACGTGGTGCAGTTGATTGGAGCTGATTAGCTCGTTATGTTAAGATCATGGGTTTGATTCCTGGTCAAGTCTAGATTTAATTCATGCGATCTGAGGAGGGTAAACATGTTGTCCTTGTTAATATGTGCCTGTAGATTGTCATTTAAAGGACCCGCGACAAGGACCTACTTGTAACCACACCTATTGCTATGAAATGTCTGAAATAATGTTAAAAGTGATGTAAACCCCCAAAGGAAAAAAAACAAAAAAACCATATGTGAAACATGATGAGGAGAGATTAAGTAGGTTTAAACCCAATGAGAGGGAATTCTGTTGACAATTGTCATTCAAATCAGTTGACCTTGTTATGTAAGTATCAAAGATTCAAATATGTCAAGAGGCATACTCATGTTAGAGCATATGCATGCCACGGTAGTATGCCATGGGCCGTGGCGCAGTTGGTAAGAGCACCAGCATATTAACACTAGTTCCTCTGTGGTGATCCAAATGTTGTGGGCTTGATCCCCGGCCGTGCCGAGATTGAATTTATGATACAATATCACATATGAGCTGAGGTCCGTGCCTAAAGGGTTAACCCGTTGTCCTTGTAAATCTGTGATTGGGTTGGTTGTCATGTCAAGGACCTGCGATATGACAATTCAGTGAGACAGCACACCCCTCTGGCCAACTTTGTGGGATTTGTAGTTAAAATGTGATTGATTTCCAGCTTGGGTGACCCTGAAATTATGATGGTTTCTGAGTTTAAAGGATTGCTTGATTATGAACGTTTATCACAGTTCTGATCATATCCATTTAACTTTACTCCTGGAAAGACTGCTCACTCAGTATTCCTTTTGAATTCATAAAATATTCAGCAAAACATGGTCAGCACCGACGATACGTATTCATTAATGGTGAATATATACCTGTACATAAACTGAACAATACAGTTCATTTGATCAGTGTGCTATTATTCCAAAATACAATTACTCAAGATATTTACTGTGTGCTCACTCAATTGTGTTACATTGGCTTCCATCTTAGGAGTGAGGTCAGACATAGCAAGTCATGTGTCAACTGGCTGTGAGGGAAGCAGGTAACATGTCAACTAACACACTCACACCTAAGCCTCTTGAGCTGACAAGCTCTTCTGACCACTGGGGCCATGGGCTGTGGCGCAGTTGGTAAGAGCACCTGCCTATTAGCACATGTTCCTCTGTGGTGATCTAAAGATCGAGGGTTCGAGCCCCAGCCATGCCAAGATTGAACTCATGATACAATTTCACACATGAGCTGAGGCCCGTGCCAAAAGGGTTAACCCGTTGTCCTTGTAAATATGTGACTGGGTGGGTTGTCATGTCAAGGACCTGCGACATGACAATTCAGTGGGACAGCACTATATCTGCTACAAGTAGGTCTCATCACAATATGACTGAAATAATGTTGAAAGTGATGTAAAACCCAAACAAAAAAGTATGTAAAACAGCATGGGACAATATTTCACATTATATTTCATGATATTTCTTGTATATATGAATGTGTGTTATGCATTTTCTTCACATCATCCAGCACTGACTACACTAGATCTAGACCTGCCATCAATCAGTGTTGTAAGTGCAATCATTAAATCCTGGAAGGTCAGTATACTCATCCTAATTACTTATCAGCAAAGCTTTGCCATTCAGAATACACCCCACATAGAATACATATATGACCAATATGTGCCTAATGGGTGGCAAGATCTGGCAGTGGCCATACTCCTTGCTTCAGGACAAAGGGATGAAGCAGTCCATAGTAACGTCATGTTAGGAAATAATACTCAAACCCATTTGTGGTGTTTTATATATATATATATATATATATATATATATATATATATATATATATATATATGAACACACCACATATTTGAACACACCGCATGATAAAGATGAGAGTTTAAAATAAAACAACAATATCCTGGTGTTATGTCTCATTTGAGGACCCTCTACCTACAATACATTGGTCATGGCCTTATGAATATATCCTTGCAAATACCTTCATAACGAAATCACATTTGTTCAGCTGAAAGATTCATACAATAAAACACGTTTTTATAAATATCTATTAACTATTGTCATTTACTCACAGATCAATTATTCAGAACCATTTCTTTGAGATATTGTATTAAGTATTGTGTCTTTATTACATTAAATATCATATAAAAGTTTATCAAATCTTATTCAGTTCAGGACAATCAGAAATATTATGTTTCACCTTGAAATTATAAATGAATATGTGTTTGTGTAAGCAGAATAATTTCATGTGTCTTCAACTTCAGTCATGTTGGTTTCATAGTTTTCACATATATATTACCACAATCTCAAATGATTTTGACCTTCAAGCAAAATGTGTTGATCCGTCCTAGTCTCAACACCTTTCAATACTTTAATCAATCACATTGGATTAAGATTGTAGTTAGGCCCCTCCAAGGTTAGGGACATTCTATTAGTGTAATAATACATTATGAGGTATTCGTGACAATGGTGTGCTTATCATCAACAACATATCAACTGGCAGTATAGGTTTGAAAGGAAAAGAAGCTGAGCAGGGTGTTAGGTATACATGTACGCCAAATGCAATTGAGAGAGAGTGAGACAGTTGTCATTACAGTCTGCCTAAGTGATAGATTCAATTAGTTATATTTCTTTGGGACCACTTTTGTTAATTGTAGTGTGTTTTATTCTACAATTCTATGTAAACTCTTAGCTTTAAAATGAGAAACTTGATACTATTGCACTATTAATAACACTGTGCGCCATATCAGATCAAAACCTGCGACTGACTGATAATGCCCTGCCCTCACCTTACCCCGCCCTGTTATAGATAGTATATTTTTGTTCATACTTTAAATTTCCTCATTTTCATTTGATATCATTTATGATTCAAAAAAGCTCTTAGCTTGAATAGTGCTTGAATAGCAGTAAAGCAAAAATACCTTTGAAAAGAACATCGTTGAAATGATTTATTTCCATGGTGAAATTTTAACTACAGAGCAGAATGACTTGAAACCTTATATCTATATCACATTTTGCTGTGAATATCTTTGCAAAAATGTATATGTATTCAAGTAATTCGCTGTCTTCTTCTATAGGTCTGTTTCTGTCACTTGTGTAGCAGGTCCCGCATATCACCTTCGCATTATAGAATATGTTCCTTTGCTTTAGATTAAGTAAAACTTTGACCTTTGTTGTCAAAAGACCCAACTGCTGGTTGCATTACCAATCTTGCTATTTCTTTCACTAATATTCAAACATTAAAACATCTTTCAAAGAGAGAAAGTTTCTGAGTTATGAGAAGAACCTGGAATGTCTTTGCTTAGTACTTGCCTTTCATCTTGCACTCTAAGGCAAGACTATTAGCATTCACTATCCCTCTTTAAAATTCAAGGCTTCACAACCATGTGTCAGAATGTTTCTATTGCTTTCAGGCACTTATTTACAGGAATGGGACATCACAGGTATGCTTGTTGGAGGAATGTAAAAATGTAGAAATGCTATCTTCTTGGCTTCATTTTCTATTGCAGCTCCCAGCAGTTCTTTGACAAGCACTTTGGCAGAAAGGGCAATTTGGAGAGGAATTATTCATACACGTGTGACACTCTGGGATTATAGAAGCATTTCAGCATTCTATTTTATATTTCAACTTGCAGATGCAAAATTGTTGATATTTATTTTTGGGAAGACTGATATCTTTTGATCCGTTGAAAATAGAAATAGAAATATGCAGTAAAATGAAACTGCACATGGTGTAATGAGATCTTTCCAACATATCACACCCATAATCTCCCCATATCACACCCATGATTTCCCCATATGACACCCATAATCTCCCCACATCACATCCATAATCCCCCCATATCACACCAATTATCTCCCCATATCACACCCATAATCACCCCATATCATACCCATGATTTCCCCATGTAACATCCATAATCCCCCCATATCAACCCATAATCCCCCCATATCACACCCATAATCTCCCCATATCACACCCATAATCTCCCTATATCACATCCTTAATTTCCCAATATCACATCCATAATCTCCCCATCTCACACCCATAATCTCCGCATATCACATCATGTGATACATATCCCGATTCATAACATTTTTTTTATCTTACCAACACATAACTGTTTTCTATTAGGTCACCAAAATGATTTGACCAAGCAGAATGGCGATGGCAAATCAATTACACGAGTGCAATTGTTATTCCACGGTACATTTTGTAAAGGGCTTTCTTTAATAATATTTGATTTCCTTATCAGGAAAGCCGATTTTCTTCGCGGCGCCAGCAGTCCACCTATTAACATAGTTGACAGTAAGGCTTTTTAGTGCACAGTGACACTGGATACTGCTACAAAGACAGGCAAATGTGCTTTATCCTTTCCCTCTTAATGAGTCTGCTTTGCTCTCTGAGGGAAATCAGTTTTGCTTTGTTAGGTAAACCCCTTTGATTTGTTGTTGGAAAATAGACTTACAGGAAAGCAGGAGTAGCTCAGTGAGCAATCGTTGCAAACTTCTATAATGATGGGCAGGTTTTTTCTGTGATGTAGCTAAACACCTAGCAACTGGTTGGCTCATTAGGGACAGTCAACTGTCACTCAGGTGGTCTATCTTCACGCAGCTCTCAGCTTATAGTGTTCTGCCTTTCACAACCTTGTGTACCTGGGCTGACCAATGTATGGTTAGAGTTGCTGACATCATTGAAGAACAGTGATAAATGGACATGAGCAATTTGTCAATTTGTCATATTTGGAAATTGTGCAATACTAGTTTTATCTATTCATTTAAACTAGTTTGTCCGTCTGTGAATAATATTTTTATACGATGATTTCATAAAATTCTCTGAAAACTGGAGTGTTTTCTTGCTGGACATATAAGTATTTTAGACTGAGATATAATGACACAATTGGTAAAAAGTTATCGCTATTCAAATACGGAAATGTCTAAAATACGGAAATGTCAAAAATGTCTAAAAAATATAGTCTCGGCAAAACATATTCCCCAATCTGCTATTAAGAAAGGCATCGTAATGCAAGATGACATGAACCTCAGATTCAATATCTTCATCTTGATAAAGTACACAAGCAGTTTCGGATATATATTCATATCAAACCATTTTCAGCATCAAGATTGACACCTAACATCTGATTTGATTTGTTTGTTTTATTGACATTGTCAGCACTGTTTAGACTATGACAGGTCACACAGAAGACTGTCACCGGGTCTCAATGCCTTACTCTTTTCGAAGAGCGCCTAAGGAGCGCTCACACTGACATGATTACACAAACCACGGCATTTAATAACCAGTCAGAATGAATGAATGAATACAACTGAATAAATGAGTACAAATGAATGAATGAATGAATGGAAAAGAATAGATGAATATAAATGAATAAGTGAATGAATGAATAAAAATGAATGAATTAATGAATGAATGAGGGCTTTTCAGTCCCTAAGATAGTAAAATCAACACTAAATTTTAAATAGATACATGAAATATATTTATGAAATATATATTTCTGAAAAGAGGGGTACAATCATGTATATCACATACTCTTATTCCAACATTTGATACTCGTTTGACCAATTCAGCAGTATTCTCCTTTCAGTAGTCATTTATCATAATAGTCATAATAAGTGGTTTATCCTAAATTCTAAAGAATGAACATTTTCAAATCTGAAAATTTCAAAAAGGATCAAACAGGAAAATATAAAATTAGAAGCTCTAAGTCTCATGAAACGTTCACATCAGACCTGAACAAATTTAATTTGCCTGTCTGGTGAACATCTGGGTTTGATCCAGGCCTGTTACAACTGGACCGGCATTACTGGCAAACCAGCCGGACACGGATCGTATCCCACGGCAAACAGGGTGCCCCTTTAGTTACCGTTTGCGACATGCTGGGGGGGGGGGTTGAGCCTATTTTTTAATCCCGTACCGACAGTCAGGCCAGGACACTTTGATACCATTAAACTATGCTATCGGGAATATGAAGGCTTATACCTGATGCAATAATGAACATGGAAATATATTCCCAGTAATGATTCAAAAAGAGAAGGGCATTGAGCCCCGGTGACTGCCTCCGCCTGACCTGATCAGAACCTAAATAGTGCTACACATATAGACTCCAGCCGATCGTTGGTTTCTTGGGCATGATATATTTCCGGAAGTGATGCATTGGCAGTGGCATGCCCACAGTCATATATGATACAATCAATAGGCAAGTTTGGCGGTCTACTCACAGCTATGGCCACACAACTCCGTGAATAACCCAATCCTAAGTGGCAAGTCTTGTCATGAAAATGGAGAAATCAGAAATGAACGATTACAGCTTGACCATTGGTTCATGCTTGGCATTTCCCACATAATATACAGTGGTTAGTGCCGTAGTCATGTATAAAGCCGCCATTTATTTTGAAACCACTGACACTGAAGAAATAAATGAAGCTGTTCTGATCGGCTGAGAAAAAGGCAGGGATGTATTCATTGCAATTGTAAATGATATGATTCGCCCACACAAAAAAGGAATTTAAAGTTCTTTCCTGATCATAATCTCAATGATTGTTACTCAGATCAAAAAGCACTGGGCAGCAGGCTGGGACGTGGCTCAGTTGGTACGACTTCTGCCTCCCGTGCTCAGATTGATTTTTTTTTTCAAGATTGATTTATTAGACCATAAATGAAGTACATAAATATATACAGATATTACTTATTGCAAATATACAGTTTGAGGTCAGGAGATACCCATTAAGGCAATTACTTGCTAAAGGTCAGAGGTTCGAGTCCCGGCTTGGAAAAGTATTTTTGTCATCCGGATTACCCGTAATGTTCAATGACTGGTCAAAAATGGTCTGGTAACTTGTCTATCTGACCTGTTATTGCCAAAGTGGTCCATAAAAGGTCGTCAAATCAATCAAATAAATGGTAGACTGTCTGGACTGAATGGTAGATATCTATATGTAATGGTAGAATGTATGGTCAGATAGAAGACTGTCACCGGGTCTCAATGCCTTACTCTTTTCGAAGAGTGGCTAGGGAGCGTTCTTTTGCATTATCACACTGACATGATTACACAAACCATGGCATTTAATAACCAGTTGGAATTAATGAATGAATACAAATGAATAAATGAGTACAAATGAATGAATGAGTACAAATGAATGAATGAGTGCGAATGAATGAGTGCGAATGAATGAGTGCGAATGAATGAGTGCGAATGAATGAATCAATGAATGAATCAATGAATGAATCAATGAATGAATCAATGAATGAATCAATGAATGAATCAATGAATGAATCAATGAATGAATGCAGGCTGGGACGTGGCTCAGTTGGTACAACCGTGCTAAGGGTCAGATGTTCGAGACCCGGCTTGGAAAAGCTATTTTGTCATCCGGATGACCCATATTGTTCGATGACTGGCCAAAAATGGTCTGGTAACTTGTCTATCTGACCTATTATTGCCAAAGTGGTCCATAAAAGGTCGTCAAAGCAATCAAAAAAATGGTGGACTGTCTGGGCTGAATGGTAGATGTCTATATGTAATGGTTGAATGTATGGTAGACATTTAGGTACAGAGGTAGGATGTATGGCAGACATTTAGGTACAGAGGTAGGATGTATGGCAGACATTTGGATACAGAGGTAGAATGCATGGTAGTAATTTGGGTACAGAGGTAGAATGCATGGTAGACACTTAGGTACAGAAGTAGAATGCATTGTAGATATTAAGGTACAGAGGTAGAATGCGTGGTAGACACTTAGGTACAGAGGTAGAATGCGTGGTAGATATTCAGGTACTGAGGTAGAATGTGTGGTAGATATTTAGATACAGAAGTAGAATGCATTGTAGATATTTAGGTACCGAGTTAGGATGTATGGTAGATATTTAGGTACAGCGGTAGAATGTATGGTAGACATTTAGGTACCGAGGTAGGATGTATGGTAGATATGTAGGTACAGCGGTAGAATGTATGGTAGACATTTAGGTACAGAGGTAGGATGTATGGTAGACATTTAGGTACAGAGGTAGGATGTATGGTAGACATTTAGGTACAGAGGTAGGATGTATGGTAGATATGTAGGTACAGCGGTAGAATGTATGGTAGACATTTAGGTACAGCGGTAGAATGTATGGTAGACATTTAGGTACAGAGGTAGGATGTATGGTAGATATGTAGGTACAGCGGTAGAATGTATGGTAGACATTTAGGTACAGAGGTAGGATGTATGGTAGACATTTAGGTACAGAGGTAGGATGTATGGTAGACATTTAGGTACAGAGGTAGGATGTATGGTAGACATTTAGGTACAGAGGTAGGATGTATGGTAGACATTTAGGTACAGAGGTAGGATGTATGGTAGACATTTAGGTACAGAGGTAGGATGTATGGTAGACATTCAGGTACAGCGGTAGAATGTATGGTAGATATTTAGGTACAGAGGTAGGATGTATAGTAGACATTCAGGTACAGCGGTAGAATGTATGGTAGATATTTAGGTACAGATTGTTTTTGCCTTTCACGAACTTACAAATAACAGAGAAGAAAAAACTCCCAGGCCCACATGGGGTTTAGAGGTAAGCTGTACTTCAGAAACAGTACAATCAAATGTAATCTTGTGGTCTGTGATGCCTTTGATGTGTGCATTTACCTGTGATGTTCACAATGAGGCGTGATAACACCATTGCCATCGGCATCTTGTGTACAGAAGGCCCCAGTGCCTGCATGAATGAGATGTTTATGACTTCAGCCTGGCTTGGTAATCAAGTAATCATGATATTCTTGTAAGGATATATTATACAATACATGAATCACAACATCTGACAATGGTTGTCTCCATCTTCAGCATCACCCAGATAGCAGTAATGTGTGAATGAAAGGGCATCCGGATAAGAGAGGTCAACATCTGAGAGGTCAACATCGCTGACCTCTCTCTGCAACATTATTCTCTTATTCACAAGAGCTACAATTTCATGTGTGTATCTGCGTTATCCCCAGGCATAGAGAAAGCAAACTGCTGAGAATTGAGCACAATCTAATAAGAATTTCCATAAAGGATTCATGTGTTCATGTTTTACAGAAAAAAAAAATCAGATATGTGTGCTGAAAGATAGACTGCATGGCAAATATTTACCATGAGGATAAGAGAACAGGTATTTTTCTTTGTATTCTTGCAAAGAAAAACATTCAAACATATTTACAGCAATATAATAATAGATAATTAACAGAAAATGTATAATCTTCCACCAATGAACATTGTTCCTGTTCTCGGTCATTTAACTTTATACAGCTTATTCTTACATTTCCGCCACTTCCTCTCTGGTCATTTACATAACATTATATACTCGTCTAGTTTCACCAGTTCATGCGGTGACCCAAAGGTTGTGAGTTCAGTTACCAGCCATGCTGATATTATATTAATGTTACAATATCCCGTATGAGCTGTGTCCGGTGAACAAGCTGTCCTTGTAAATCTGTGACTGCATGAATTGTCATGAGGCAGCAGTATATCTTATAAATGTAGGTCTCGTCATGATATAACTGAAATGATGTTGAACCTCATTTATGCACAATTGCATTCTCCTCCCAATTTGTTTGAAATATAACACAAAATAAACAAAACAAAACAAAATTCAAAACTAACAAATTACAAAAATTGTGAGAGTAATTTAAATCGCTTGATTCGTTAATCACATGACATTAAATATGTGATATACGGACTGCTGTCTGCAAGTAACATGTCAATTCTGATATAAAATAACTTATTTCGGTCACGTGATACAGAATTCACAAATTAGAATTGAAGAGTAAGTCAAAATAGATGATCATCAATGAATTTGTCAAGTGAAGGTTAAGTGGAGGTCAACACGAAACTGGTCGGTTTATTTTTGTTGTATCCAGAGTGAAATCAATGTCATGCGTTAATAATAGGATTAGTGACTCCATGGACAACTGCACCAAAATAATTGGGAATATAATGAAATTTAGGCCGACTGAGACTTTGAGTCCTGACAATATCCTGCTCGCTGCCACTGCTCAGCTCACCACACTGACCCACTCATCAACATTTCATTTTGTCATGCGGAAATGGGACTTCGTTAACAAAGGCCAGCGAGACATTTTGCTGAACAGATTCAGCCATTTTCTTTGATTGGGCCAGTCAAATACAGTGGAGTTTTCATTTCCGAGGCTGTGTTAATCAGGCGGGGAAGACAAGCCTTTGCCAGGTAGCTCAGCAGACGTGACAATATCTGTGGGCTCCTGGATTGGGTATCAATAAGTCGTGTTTAGACACTCCACTATATCATCCTCTCCATTATTCTCAGAAAACAATCTCCTTTTTGATATAGACACGTCACTCTATTAAGTCACCTGTCTAATATGATACTTTCTATATAAATATGATAGTTATAGTTTTCATTATCAGTGATTTGATACAAAAGAAGAAGAAAAAGAAGAAGACAAAAAGAAATGACAGTCATTTGCTAATTCATACATAACATCCTCAAAAGAAAAACACGAAATGTGTGGAAGGGTCGTAGCATACTTTTTGCCTCCTGTATGTGATCTATCATTTTAATGGCCAATTGGTAAAACATCATCACATCACTTAAACCAACTAGATGTGTCTAATAGAATTTGTATGTCTTATAGAATTTTGAAACAACAGGCAAACAGCGAAATATTTCTAAATTTATTTTGCAAAGCCTTTTTTTAATTTTCAAATTTTCACCACAGCGTATTTGATTTGTAACCCAGTGTTAGTGTTCTCAATGTGACATTCGTCAAAATTGTATAATTAACATTCTCTGATTAGGCCGTTGGATTGTATAATCATCATTCTCTGATTAGGCCACTGGATTGTATAATTATCATTCTCTGATTAGGCCGCTGGATTGTATAATTATCATTCTCTGATTAGGCCGCTGGATTGTATAATTATCAGTCTCTGATTAGGCCGCTGGATTGTATAATTATCATTCTCTGATTAGGCCGCTGGATTGTATAATTATCATTCTCTGATTAGGCCGCTGGATTGTATAATCATCATTCTCTGATTAGGCCGCTGGATTGTATAATTATCATTCTCTGATTAGGCCGCTGGATTGTATAATTATCATTCTCTGATTAGGCCGCTGGATTGTATAATTATCATTCTCTGATTAGGCCGCTGGATTGTATGAATGACTGCTTTACGGCATATCGACACAGTTAGGTCATTTAAACAGTAAAAACCAAAAAAATGATATTGATAGATACACACTATGTTACATTTATACAATATGTAAACAATACAGAATTCTACATTTCATTCATAATACACCAATCAAATACAATTAACATGTATAATTGGTTTTATACAGTATGATGCTCAGCCGTTCGTGATTAATAAGTCAGTGACTTAAATAAACGAAGGTTCTGCCTTAAAACACAATATAAAGTCCTATGTGGTTTAAAAACCATCCTTTTACAGAAGTATCTACAGTATCAAATAATAGCAGTGTGTCAAAAAACGGTCCTACTCTAACACGGCTTAAACCTGACCCTCCCCGCTGGTCCTTTCTACAAGCATATTCAGTCCTACCTATAACAGGTTTGATTTCATGCAAATTATTCAAAATGGCTTCATCGCAGCTAATAGCCATTTGGAATAGACAAAATCAGTAATATGTTTCTTAAACTCTGTATTGGGTATATCTATATAAATTAGAGGTTTATCCAATGCTGCTTTTGGTTAAAAACTGGAATATGAAAACTTCAGATTGTGTATCAAAGCCCCGGTCTTGCTGTCATGTCCCTGTGATAATACAAAGGAAAATGCACAGTTGTCCTTTGAAAAGAAAAAAAGAGCATTGTGTCCTGCTGACTGGTTCCTATCTGACCTGATATAGCCTAAATCGTGCTGAAAACAAATAAAATCAAAGGTTCGTACACCTTTTTGATGTGCCCTATTCAATATTGGCTTAGTTACAAAAAGCATAACAAAAAGAAAAAAATAGAAAATGTATCAGGATGCATCCAGTGGTATTAAGATATATCCAGTGGTATTTAGTTGTAAATAAAAACAAATCCAATAAGTTACCAGGAAACATGTCACACCCATTCCCTGTAAAACCCAGGTAAAAGGCGCACCGACAGTATGTTACTGTCAACTCTTGTGTCCAATAAGGCATAGAAAGAATAACATTCTGACATCAAAGATATCTTTTTTAAAGACAGCTTACGGTAAACACAGTCTCTTTCATATTTTTCTTCAAAGATGTGCCTAATACCATTACGTGTTAGGCCCTTGTGCCATTTTGATGCAATCTTCGACCAACTTTTTGGCCATCTTGGTTTCGGTGCTGTCACAGCTTGGCTACCGCCATCGCATAGGATTTCATGGTGTGAATGCTTTCGCCGCTATGCCCTATTTAATTTTAGTCCCCCCACGACTGTTCCTTGCAATAGTGTTTCACCTCAAAAGTCAGACATATCAGCTTCTTGAAATAAACTGCGTATAAAAAATATAAAGGAATACGTGATGGGATTTCCATTATGTGCAAGAAAAACAAATGTTATTGGATCCAGAATATCAAATATTCCATTTACATTTCAGTTACTTTTCGGAAACCTGCCAGTTTAGGTTTTTCTGTACTGAATCCATTCCAAACTGTAATAATTATGATAACAATATTTATTTACTTTTTTGAATACATTCATACGGACGTGTTTAAAATTGACTCGAGAATATCAAATATTCCTTTACCATTCTGGTTATTCTTTTTAAACTGCCAGTCTATGTACCGAATACATTCAAATTATAATAACTATGATATCAATCACTACAACTGTTTCAAATTGGAATATGGACGTGTTTAGATGCTTATTGAAGTTGTCTGCTTTTTTACAATTTTGATAGTTTTGATATATCATAAAATCCTTATCATAAACATCTTCTTGTAACACTTTGGTACTACATATTCTTTCTTATTTCTGATCAGCGAAGATGTCAGGGATGAGAGGTTATCAAGTGAGTACTTATTTATACTTTTGATATGAGTAGCCTCTTCAAATGTCTCTTCAAATGTCTTTTCATCCAAACAATTCCTTATCAAAGATCTTGACAAAGAAAAAAAAAATTAAGGCATATTTCTTTTCATTTGTTTTTTCAAGTTGAAATCTTTGTCTAAAAATATTAGTAGGTCCCAGACCTTATCGGAACTTGTGATGTGCACATCTATCACTTATTAACACCAACAACAACAACAGCAACAACAACACCACCAACAAACAACAACAACAAACAATGATAATAAAATAGGCATAACTCTGATACCAGACAGAGTCTGTTCATAGCGCAGATTAGGGTTGATATGGTCACATTTTTAACAGACATGTTTTGTTGGCATATCATGCTCAGTATTATATATCATATTTTAGTTGAGATCTTGCACGGTTCTTGCACGTTTCAATGAAATGCATGTTTATCCAGAATGTCTGTTGAATCATTATCTTTATGTCATAAATTATATAGTTCTGTATCATATTTTTTCAATGAATGAAAGAATGGATTTTAAACAGCACATTGGGACTAAAAGGTCATTTAGTGGCATTATGGTATTTATCAAAAATGATCGTAAACATGGAGGAATGATAATTATAAAAACGCACAATAAACAACGACATTGCAATAGTAAATTGTTATAGATATAAATATAAATGTCAAAAATGATAATTAAGGATAAACACTGCAAAAACAAATTGCATAGAAATAGACAATAAACACCACACTCTAAGAGACAAAAAATCAGAGTGAATATGTTAAGAATGTGTCCGAAGTAAATGCTAAGCTAGACAATTAGGCCAACTCAACATTTCTCTACTCTTAAAACCGACCAAACAGACCGATCTCTGTTGAGAATGATAAAATCAAAGAGATGTCAACTGTGTCCAATAAATCTGTCATACTTTGGACCTCAAAATATCCATCTCTGATATCAAATATCAAACAGTCATGCATGATGGCTGATCGTTACCTTTGAAAGCCACAATCAAGCTGACCTCCACCTTTGAAAGAATGAATACGCCTATAAAGGGCTGATACTCACCTTTGAATGCCTGAATTCACATTTAAAAGGCTGATGTTCACCTTTGAAAGCCTGAATTCACTTTTAAAAGGTTGTTATTCCCTTTGAATATCTGAATTCACCTTTAACAGGCTGTTATTCACATTTGAAAGCCTGATTTCACCGTTAAAACCAAACTACGTTTTCATTGTACTAGAGCATGGTATAATTGCTGTAAAATAGTACGATCAGCTTCCCAATCAGTATGTCCCACAGCATGCAGCAGGTCTAATGTCTTCTAGCATGATAATTGAAGGTCAGGAAGGTGTCTCAGTATCTGATAATGAATTTGATCAGGACCTGCAGCTGTGTCATTGGATTTATCCAAAGCAGTCTTGAGGTTTCAAACTTTATGATATCAGTTATTATATCTACAATTTCCATTTGCTTGCACTTTTTAATGATGTTATAATCTGTTTTTGTTTTTGTTTTTTAATTTGCGGCACTTGTGTACAAGATTCTCCCTCTCTCTCAATCTTCCTCTGGTACTCCGATGTTGGGAGTGAAGCTATCAGACATTTCCTGCCCGATGTAGATTGATAGGCTTATATTATGAACTAAAAGATTTATCATGTGAAGTTCATCTGGTGGTAGGAAGGTTCTCAGAATGGTTGCCTCTGCTTGCGTTCCTATGCAAATGCGCTAAACATGCAGAAGACACACAAGGGACAGGAATCTGACAGGAGGTAACACTGGCCGACGGTTTGAGGGTTGATAATTGTCTCGTTCCTGCTCAAGCTCATGGTGTTTCGTGTATAAGCGAGTTTTTAGATTTTAAGGTGCTTAAACTATTATATTTTTTCACTTTCAGGGCAGGGCATTCCAGAATTTAGGTGCATATACATTAAAAGCCCTATCACCGTAAGCTCTCAAATTAGTTCTGGGGAGAGTATATTCATTATTATCAGTTGACCGAAGGAGTCTTGTTCCTTGTTTGGGTATTAATAAATGCGATAGGGACTCAGGTGCATTGCCATTATGTACCTTCAAGGTCAGTAGCACTATCTTAAAATCTATTCTAGCTTACACCGGCAGCCAATGTAATTCCCTTAGATTTTCTGTTGTGTAGTCTCTTTTCTTTATTCTACCTACAACTCTGGCTGTAGCATTCTGTAATATTTGCAACTCAGATATTTCACATTTTAGCAACCCTGCCAATAGGGAATTTCAACATTCAAGCGTTGATGTAATAAAATCTTGTGCTAAAGTGTCTTCATCTATACAATTCCTAATTTGTAATATGTTTTTAATATGGTAAAATCCATTTTTACACATTTTCTTAATTTGTTGCTTCGTGATACTTATCATGCAGCAACAATTTATTAATTAACAAATTAATTAATTAAATTGTCTGAGCTCAAATAAAATTAGAACATGAAGATTTCATAATTGTCTCAGGCATAAAGTTACCATTTTTTATATTTTCTATGTTGTCAAAAAATATATTCAATTCTATATGTTCTGACATGCATATTGCTAAAATATATTTGTTTACTGTATAAAGTCATTATTATTCACATTTTCTATGTTTGCAAAACAAATGATAATTATTATATTCGTCTGATATGCAAATTGCTTAATAAGAACTCCAATATAAAGATTTCATTTTTTATGGTATCAAGTCATTTCTATTATTTTGTTTTCTTCATTTGCAATAGACAAATCAATTTATATTTTCTGAAGTATATATCACTCAAACAGAACCCCCAATATAAATAATTCACCTTTAGCATGAAAATAAAACTTTTCCCAATCGGGAGTCGAACCCTGGACCTTTAGCATTGAAGACAGACATCTCAAGGTGATTTGTTTGTTTGTTTGTTTTGGGTTTTACATCACTTTCAACAGTATTTCAGTCATTTCGTGATGAGACCTACTTGTAGCAGATATAGTGCTGCCTCACTGAATTGTCATGTCGCAGGTCCTTGACATGACAACTCACCCGGTCACAGATTTACAAGGACAACGGGTTAACCCTTCAGGCACGGGCCTCAGCTCATGTGGGAAATTGTATCATGAGTTCAATCCCGGCACGGCCGGGGTTCGAACCCACGACCTTTGGATCACCACAGAGGAACTGGTGCTAATAAGCTGGCGCTCTAACCAACTGAGCTAAGTATCACCTTGTAGCAGTACTGCAGAAAACGTGTTTCTCTAAATGTGTTCTGACATCCATATTGCTTAAAAAAGATCCCAATATGAAGATTTCACCTTTGTTTATTGTATCAAAAATAAAATAAAAAATACTTGTTCCCACCGGGAATTGAACCCCAGACTTTTAGCAATATGAAGATTTCACCTTTGTTTATTGTATCAAAAAAAAAAAAAATACTTGTTCCCACCGGGAATTGAATCCCAGACTTTTAGCATGGGAGACCGATGCCTAAGATGATATCAGTAGTAATACAAATAGATCAAAAGAAACAGATATATTTAACTCATCTCACATTTAAATCTAACCATTTTCTATTTGATTCGCTGTAGATAGGTATACATAGGTTAGCATAAAATTATTTATATTGAATGTGGGTTGTGTCATATAATGTCCAGATACATTTTATATATATAACTCAAACTCATAAAACAGAAAATTGTAATACGTCAAGGAAAGTCAGTAACTGCAGTAGTGCACAGTCTTCTGGAGAGGTCATATGGAAAGTAGTCCAGTAGGATGTTTGTTTCATTGGGAGTTAATGTGTTGATATATACTCAATGAGTTCACTCATAACAGAAATCAAGATGGCCGAGTGCTGGTTGAGAATGTGCTTGATAATTAAGGGACGTATACATTATGGAAGATCTTGACCATATCTGTGATTTACCAGTGAGAAAATAACTTTGTATTTTTCAATGTGACTCAGTGGTTAGGATGTCTGTCTCCCATGCTAAAGGACTGGGTTATGATACCCGGTTGGGACAAGTACTTTTTTAAATTTTCATATTGGGATTTGAATGATATGCACATCAGACATGTAGAATTGAATAGTTCATTATCTTCATAGTTTACCTGGTTTTTTTCCATCACAACCTGTCTTACACTGTAACCTGTAAGTGAGACATGTCATCATTATCCTGGCCAATGGTATTCATATGCAACAAAAGCAACAAGGGATGCTACAGTGAAAACCAAGATTGAGGTTTCAGATGTCTTTAGGCTAATGAGTCTCAGTCATCTGGTTATATAATTTATCTTCATTCATCTGGGACAATAGGCATTCATCCGCCCTGAGTATATCAATGACAACCTATGAATCTTACATAACGTCACAGACAGTTACCATTAGAGAGAAAATAATCAGACATCAAATGGCTGAGCAGCACCAGAATGCTTGTGTTAGTTATGAAACATTATTTCAACACATTTTATGAGGCATTATATGTCTCTTCCGACACAGGAGCAGTGACAGGTCGAAAACCTCCACATGCCATTTACATATCATAGTTTATTTTAAGATGTGAACTAAGGTTATAAAAAGGCCAAACACATACTTGGGCACTGATTTACAGGTCTTTTCAACCAGTAAACATCACATAGCTTCCAGGTTAGAGCTTTTTGCAATCAAATCTGGTTTTGTTTATCCCTAGGCAAGGTCAATCACCTTGTGCCAGAGTGTAGGCCTTTCTAACAAGAAATAAACAACACAATCATTTAGGTTCTAAGGTGTCACTTTTTATATAATATTTGGTATGGTGCAGGCTTTATGGTGCCACTTGGGAGACTAACCCCACCTCCCTGCAGTATAAACGCTCCCATGCCAACGCTCATCAATACTGTATCCAGAGTGTTCAATGGCATTAATTCTGAAACATCTCATATCCTGATCTATACAGATAATATCAATATCCGTCCAGATAATTAGAAAATAAAGTGGATAAGAAGGATGTACACTCTAGTCTAATATCCTAGAAGCTGAGCTTCCGACGTTCATTCCATCTCGCAAGCTAGGTCAATTCTGTTCAGCAGAGGTCCATATTGCCACATTGTTCTAATAGGGCCTTGCTATCTCCACAAAACTCATACTGACACCATCATAATGACTATAATAGTACCATTTTATTGGTCTTATAATGGCACCATTATATTGGCTTTATAATATGAATGTCGTGGAGATTAATAAGGTCAATATCAGCGGTGACGTATTTCACACACCTGTTTTGTTGCTGACCACAAGGTGTGGAAGGCAAAGCAATGGTCACAGTGAATTGTGACCGTCCTCAGATCACCAAGGTACACTCTCACTGCATACAAAAATACAGATCACATATACAAAAAGATGTCAAATTGATAGGAACGCTTTCAGAATATTATCCTGTGACAAATCTCATGGTACAATGTGGCAATCATTCCCAATCTCTAGCTTATGTGTGTGAAAGGTTTCTTGTAATCTGCAAAATGGCTCATTGATGTCCAATGTCCGCATAGCTTTTATCTACCTGACACGGAACTCATTCATGTTTTTCAGGTTTTCTGTATGATATTCAATTGTTTGATGTTCAACTCATTCAAGTCCTATTAGCGTAGTTGTATAGATGTGATTGCCCTCCAGTCAACTTATTCGTGTCTTTACAGTATTGCTGTCATTACATGCCAGTCAACTCTTTCTTTCCAGTATAGTGTATAGTTGTCATTACATGCCAGTCAACTCATTCTTTCCAGTATAGTGTATAGTTGTCATTACATGCCAGTCAACTCATTCTTTCCAGTATAGTGTATAGTTGTCATTACATGCCAGTCAACTCATTCTTTCCAGTATAGTGTATAGTTGTCATTACATGCCAGTCAACTCATTCTTTCCAGTATAGTGTATAGTTGTCATTACATGCCAGTCAACTCATTTTTTCCAGTATAGTGTATAGTAAGGCAAGAACATGTGAGTGCAGTGTTCAGGCTGACAGATCTCTCAAGTTGGTTCTGGTGGAAGGATCTCAAGAGTCCGAAGGACGAGTGAGATCCTTCCACCAGAACCAACGAGAGAGATCTGTCAGCCTGAACACTGCACGAACCTATGTTCTTGACTTTATCTCATACTTAACTCCTACAGATAGGTATGAGATAAAGGTTTTGGTTTGATGTCCAATCTATTTAAAGCAAAACAGAGAGGAAAACATTGCAGCATGTTGGGACCTATGTTGTGTGTGTCAAACAACATAAACAATGCCACGCCCCCTTTTTAATGACGTCACACTGACGTCACGATGACGTCATTATAACATATAATTTATTATGTTATGACGCCATTGAGAGGTGGGCATAGTGTCACTATATATTGTGAGATCCTTCCACCAGAACCAACGTGAGAGATCTGGCAGCCTGAACACTGCACAAACCTATGTTCTTGACTTTATCTCATACTTAACTCCTGCAGATAGGTATGAGATAAAGTTTTGGTTTGATGTCCAATCTATTTAAAGCAAAACTGTGTGGAAAATATTGCAGCCTGCATGGACCTATGTACCGACCTATGTTGTGTGTGTCAAACAACATAAACAATGCCACGCCCCCTTTTTAATGACGTCACACTCAATGACGTCATTGCCACATATATTTTACTATGTAATGACGTCATTGAGAGGTGGGCATTGAGATCCTTCCACCAGAACCAACTTGAGAGATCTGTCAGCCTGAACTAGTTGTGGAACCCCGACTTGCGCGAGCAGAGCTCTGGAGGCTACGTCGGGTTGTGAGGTGTCCCCTATCACTCGTGAAGAGACAGGTCGCGACACAGTGTCGCGACCTCAGTGTGAACACCACACACACTGTACACTTATTATTAAGATATCCCAAATATCTTACACAACTAATCTTGCTTTCTGGCAAGTTTCATGTCTGAATAAAATAATTTGAAGAAGTTATTTGGAGTCGCACTTCAGAGGCAGTGAATACCTCCCACTGATGAGCCATCGTAGGTGTTTGGAGTGTGCGTCCTAACACCTACCGATTGGCTGTATCGTAAGTAGGTCAAGGAAAGGCCCCAAGTTGGTTGCACATGTAAAGCAGTATTCTGTCAGAAGTTTAGTTGTATCGAGCTCCCATAATCTTAAACAAAGTTACAAATATACCATGTGATTAGATGTAAGTAGCAGAAAATCAACTTTTTTATTTGTGAGGTCATATTTGTCCGGAGAATATCACACGAGGTGTGTGGTTTGGAATCTCTTCATGCGTGAATGGGGTGACACTGAAACGGTCATATTGCTCCGACCAGCCCAGCTTGAAGAGAACAAGGAGGACCAAATGCCGTTTCTCTTAAACTAAGCCTGAACACTGCACTCACATGTTCATTTCTTAAGATCTGTACTTTTTACAATGTTAACACTGGTCTGGTATATAAACCATCTGGGGTAGATAAATATGAGATAAAGTCAAGAGCATGGGTTCATGCAGTGTTCAGCCTGACAGATCTCTTTTGTTGGTTCTGGTGGAAGGATCTCAGTCGTCATTTGGACCAAGGATGATTTGCAAAAGTAGTTCGGCAGAGGGGTGATCTGCGAAAGTAGTTCAGCAGAGGGGTGATCTGCGAAAGTAGTTCGGCAGAGGGGTGATCTGCAAAAGAATATCTCATAGGTGCAGAACACTCTCTTGAAGCACCAAGTATGAGATAATTGTCATTACATGCCAGTCAACTCATTCTTTCCAGTATAGTGTATAGTTGTCATTACATGCCAGTCAACTCATTCTTTCCAGTATAGTTGTCGTTGCATGCCAGTCCACTCATCCATGTCTTCTCAGAAGTTACCTGCCAGTCAATCCATTAATGTTTTATCAGTATAGTTTTGGTCCCCTCAGTAGTCCACTCATTCATGTCTTATCAATATAGTCGTGGTTCACCCAGCCCACTCATTCATGTCTTATCAATATATTTGTGGTTCACCCCAGTGACTTCATTCATGTCTTCTCAGTAGTTTTGGTTCACCCCGGTCAACTCCTTCATATCTTATCAGTATAGTTGTGGTTCACCCAGTCCACTCATTCATGTCTTATTGTTGTTTAGTTTTGGTTCAACCCAATCCACTCATTCAGGTCTTCTCAGTATAATTGTGACCTGAAAATTAACCATTGGAATAGTTGTGGTTACTAATACATGGAACATCAGTGCGAGATGCACATTTCTTTCAAATGAATATAACATCTAAAAAAGATCAGTTTCGTCAATAATTGGAGCAGAAAGATTATTTAACCTGCAACGAAGCCCTCTTGACATTGCATTCAAGATAAACATAGTTGCATGAAGCTACGAGATGCACATTTCTTTCAAAACTGAATATTACAAATGCCAAAGACCAATAAATGGAGTAGAAAGGTGATTTTCCTTGCTCTGAAACCATTGACTTTGCAAGCAAGATAAGCATTGTGACGTCATACAGGAAAGTGTCATAATGACGTCAGACAGGGAAGTGTTGCCATACTGACGTCAGACATGGAAGTGTCAACATAGTGACGTCATGGTAACATAATAAATTATGTTAATATGATCATGTAGAATAATGCTATTACCTTTGGTAAAACTCCTCCCTCTGTTTTGCTTTAAATATCAGTGTTTGGCTAAATTGTCTAATAATAAAAGGAATTTATGCTGTGTCCCCTCCACCTTTCTTAATATTTCATCTTTTTCTTTCCAATGAGCCCAAGACCAAGCCAATCGGTGCAGCGGATGCTGCGTATGAATTAATTAATGACTTTATCATTCCTATTCATATTATTGATAATTATTATTATTATTATTATTATTATTATTATTATTATTATTATTATTATTATTATTATTATTATTATTATTATTATTATTATTATTATTATTATTATTATTATTATTATTATTATTATTATTATTATTATTATTACAAGTGAACCGACAATAACATGAAATGCAGAGGTGCAAGTTAATAAAAACCATACTTTTATCAACAATTGGTGTAAATGGAGAAATAAGTCTTGGCGTTGCAAGCAAGGTAAACACAGTATTGCTTTATAAGATAAAGCTGAGAGCAATAATAATAGTTTTATTGCTCTCAGGATAAAGAAATGACAAGTTTTACAAATGGATATACCCTACCATAGCACACATATAGATGACTGTTCATTTATTTATTGATTATTTATTTATTGACAAAGACCAAAATGCACGAAATTGACAGTCGTTAGCCCTAGAAAGATGCATGAGGCTACGAGATACACACATCTTATACAAAAGACCATGTGTATTAATTGGAGAAGAAAGGCCTAAGATAAACACAGATGTGTGTGGCTACGAGATGCACATTTCTTTCCACTGAACATCGTATATATGACAACAGTTTCATCAATAATTAGAGTAGAAAGATGATTTCACCTGCTCTGAAAACGTAATGACGATGCGTGCAAGGTAAACAGAGTTGTGTGAGGCTACGAGATGCACATTTCTTTCCACTGAATATCATATACAAATGACCATAGTTTTGTCAATAATTGGAGTAGAAAGATAATTTAACCTGGAGTGAAGTTTTCAATAATTGGAGTAGAAAGGTGTTTTTTGTGCTCTAAAACTGTGTTGACACTGCAAGCAAGATAAGCATAGTGACGTCATAGAGAAATGTGTCATAATGACGTCAGACAGGAAAGTGTTGTCATAGTGACGTCAGACAGAAAAGTGTCATAAGAGTGACGTCATGGTAACATCATAAATTATGTTAATATGACATTGTATAGTACTGCTGTTACCTTTTGGTAAGCTCCTCCCTCTGTACTGCTTGAAATACCAATTTTTGGCTATTTTGACTAATGATAAAAGAAATTTATGCTGTGTCCCCTCCACCTTTCTTAATATTTCATCTTTTTCTTTCCAATGAGCCGAAGATCAAGCTGATCGGTGCAGCGGGTGCTCTGTTTGAATTAATTAATGACTTTCTCATTCCTATTCATATTATTGATAATTATTATTATATTTTTTTATAATGGGATTAGGGCTGAATGTGTAAAATGGAAGCACATATTCAGATTGGCACGGGATTTTATCACTGATGAACTGCTTCCTGTTCCTTTCCATCCATATGCGTCAAAACAAATCAGAAATCATATGTTTGTCAAGCATATGGTGAATAATATCAACGGGCCAATCAATGAATATATGACCTTTAGCTTGTCGGACAGGATGTTTTCTTAACTCTACCTGTACTTTATACATATGTACTGATCGTACATGGTGCTTTTTCTAGCACACTGTGTGGGCTACACTTTACTTGATGCAAATGAAGCTATCTCTATGTATATTCTAATATAGGCTATGTCATTCACCAGGTTTTTCCAATTCTCCTGGTAAAATAGTCTTCATATTCCATCTCCTTCCATGCATTACTAAGCACATTTATTTGTGGATATGGAGTGGATGTTTAATTCATGACAGTTTCGGTTTCAGGTGCGCTGGTTATTAGTCAACTTGATAGCGGGGATTGGCTTGGTGCATGTCATTAAAACAAACTTAACAGACGATTGCCAGATTGCTTTCACTAAACGTGATATGTATGTGAGCAGTGGATATTTGCAATTTATAGCATGTTCTTTTATATCCAAACCTGAGAAATGACCAGAGAGTGATTCTGTTATATCTTAACATTTTTATAAACTTTAAGGTCTAATCTGGAAAGAGAAATAGTATACATCTCATCTTCACATAATTTAAACATTATTACAGTCATTTCATGATGAGACCACTTATAGCAGATATAGTGCTGCCTCACTGAATTGTCATGTCGCAGATCCTTGACATAACAACCCACATGGTAACACATTTATAAGGACAACAGGTTAGCTTCTCACGCACAGGCCTCAGCTCATATGAAAACATTGTAACGTGATTTCAATCTTGGCATGGCGGGTAATCGAACACACAACCTTTGGAACCCCTCAAAGGAACTTGTTCTTCCCAACTTTATCAAAGCTTGTGGAAAAAGTAAGCAAAAGGTAGTTCACATCTTCACAAAATGTTGATGAAGAATTGACGTTCCTTGCCGACAGTGAATTCATGTCACGATTTGTCATATGAGCTTAGGCCCGTGCTTAAAGGGTTAGCCTGTTGTCCTTGTAAATCTGTGATGTGGTGAGTTGTCGTGTCAAGGACCTGCGACATGTCAATTCAGTCTGTAATGATTAATATAACTTTTGGAGCATCTTTTGCTTTTTCCAGATTCATAATCTGAGTTCAAACCTTCAGATACATTTAAATGAATTTATTCAATAAACAATCATAATGTAATTGTACTTTATCTAACAATATGTATTTTTTCTTACACTAAACATGTTTTTTTTTTATTATTGAGCAGAGCCTATTTCAACTTGTATTATAAATCCACACGAATGAAATCAAAATCTGTAACATTTTACAGGAAAAGAAAAAAACTACAGAGGCATAACAATAGAAATTGTTGTAAGTGTTTGGAGCAAATTTACTATAACAACTGCTAATATTATTCTCAGTGTGTGATTTACTCTTTGTACTCGCCATCAATCATCACCTTTCAATTATAGCAACTTTATCCACACATCTATGTGATATTTTTGTAGACTTCTCGCACATTGACCTGACTTGAGTTGTCCATAAGCTTTATAGCAGCTCGAAGATACATGATGCAGCCGCCTTTTATCTGTGTGTCACGTGACCGAATAATGGTTGGCCTCGTTATCAGATATCAACGTCACACAGTGCATGTCGTCACTGCTCACAGCACATGAAAGAGATGTTAAGTTCTTCTGTCACGATTATGGCTCAGATCAGCTTCGGTCCACTCGCAGTTTACTCTGACTTTTTATACTGCCATTTCCGGCTTGATCTTTCAGAGTCACGTGTTTATAATAGATTGAGAATAGGAGGTGCGTTGTGTATGTCACTGTGCGTCCTAATCTGAGCACGCTCGACTTCTAAGACCTTTCTATTCACATGGCAGTCTGACCTTGGAGCCATACTTGATTCCCAAATGTCAGAATACATGTATAGAGTACATATATATTCATATTATTCATAATAATGTGCATAATATTTTGGATCTCTCCTATGGCGATTGAGTTGTGGAGTTTTCATCACCTGGAGTTTGGCAGGACATTGTGGAATGACATTTGACCGGGTCTGTGATGTCCGACCTGTCAGAGATGGTGTTTTACTATTAAGTGTCAATATAAATGTAAATGAACACCAATGTGATTGGCTGGTCTGCTCAATTTGTTTCAGGCCAGTGATCATTTGAAATGCACCAATAAATAGATTTAGTGGGAACAGGGCCCGATTTTTCCATCGTACTTCAATTTGAAGTACATGCTCAGATCCTAATTTCATGCTCAGATTTTAAGTTTTGCTCAGATTCTGAGTATATACACAAATCCGATTTTTCCATCATGCTTGGAAAACACAGACTTGAAGTTTTTGCTCAGATTTGAAGTTCATGCTCACATTCTGAGTATTTACTCAGATCCAAGATTTTTGGATTTTTTCAATGTGCTCAGACATTTTTCATGCTCAGATTCTGAGTTTTCATGCTCAGATTCTGAGACAGCTCAGAGGCTGGCTTCAAGCTGAAGTCAATGCTCCAAAGTATGAATTTTTACGAAATATTGAGCAATTTATGTTAAATTAAAGGATTAGATAAGGTTTAATTGAATAGAATCACATGCAGATGCATTCCCAGTCACTGGAAAAGTTGTTACGTTACATAAAGTGATCCCCCATTCCGAGCCCCTTTTATCCCCTATTTTGGGCCTCTGTATTTTCTCATTTGAATATGACGTCATGGGAGTATTTACTCAATTAAACAATGGAAATATGACGTCATATGGCTCAAGTACGTACTTCAAGTCTGAGCAAATACTTCGTGAAGTAAGCACGATTGAGATTCTGAGCATGATGAAAAAATCCAAAATACTTCACTTTGGGAAGCAAACTTCGGTAAGTATGACTTCAAATCTGAGTACATGCTCAGATTTAAGATTTGAAGTACGATGGAAAAATCGGGCCCAGGTCTTAACAATCGATTTACATCGGATTCTCCACAAGCTGTGCCAAAAAGGCTACTATCATATCAGAAACATAGCTGCCATCAGACAAGACAATGTCTCGAACCGACCCCACTAGCACAGTTGGTAGAGTGTAGGATCTGTGCCTTTGTTGGTTAAATAAGTGGAGGGCGGAAGGTGGTGGGTTCGACTCCCACTGCCGGCAGTGTTACTTTCACACTGGGTAAAAGGCTCGAAAGTCGACCTGATATGGCCGTTGTTGCTGAAAGGGTCGTAAAAACACCATTTAACAATGTCTCGATGACAAAACTGCAGAAACTCTTATCCATCCCTTTATCACATATATTTGGACCACGGAAATGGTCTGGCGGGTCTCCCTAGCTCGGAAACTAAAAAAACTACAATATGTACAGAACTCTGCAGCCAGAGTAATTGGTAGAATCAGAAAATATGATCATATCTCAGGGAAACTGCAGGCACTGCATTGGCTCCTTGTGCATGCCAGAATTAATTTTAAAATTCTCCTTTTAACATGGAAGGCATTAAATGGTAAGGCGTCGCCTCACCTACGAGATCTTGTCTGTGTCAAGCAAGGTGTAAAGGACCTGAGATCAAATGACGGAGCTTACCTGTCTGTTCCAAAAGCACGTCTCAAGACAATTGGTAATAGGGCTTTCTCGGTCATTGTCCCTAAACTTTGGAACAATCTCCCTACTAAGATAAGGTGCAGTTACTCAGTTACCAATTTCAAGACGAATCTGAAGACCTCTCCTTTTAGGGAATAAAGCGCTATGAACAGGCAATGCCTGGTATATGCGCTATACACATTTTATTGTTATCATCATCATCATCATCATCATCATCATCATCATCATCATCATCATCATCATCATTAAGGTTTTCACTATAACAGCGCTTGTACATGTGTGTATGGATATCACACGTGAGTAAAACGGGACTTTCCTTCCTCAAAGGCAGCTCAAATGATATCTGATATATGCATATTCAAAAAAGAATAACCTACATTAATTTCTACAATTGTGCAAACATAAAAAGCAAATGTGTTCCTGCGAGTACTTGTAGTTATATGATTGATATTCTTGGGCAAGTTCCTTTTATCTTGGAGTTTACTTGTATTGAGGAAAATGGACTTATCGATTATGTGTCGAGTACGATCAGAGAGTACGCGGACCACGTGGTCTAAATAAGGGCTGCTTCGCGGAGTGCTTCGCGGAGTGGCCGCCTCGCCAGTTGTCGCTACCGACCTCCTACTATAATCATGACAGCCACCGCCTCACTTTTCTCACACCGCCGACTCTCGCCAGATACAAAGCAACTCTTCACAACTTCTCTCCTCATAGCGTTTGCCGCGAGGTTTCAAAGACCTTTTTATCACCGCCACACGTCATTACACCTGTAGAGCTTTGGCCAAGTGTGTACTCATTACCAAGGGAAAAAGTACAAATTGGAAAAATAAATGGGATAAAATAAACGATTTTTGTGATGATCCCGAGCAGTGCGCAAAGAGCAGATCTGTGATATGACCGTGAGTATCTCAACATTTATTCGTTCGAAGGGGTACATATAGTTTTCAATTTAGATGTAGAATATTGTCGTAACACAATAACTTCAGCTGAATAACCAAAGTTAGAATTGATTTTTTTTATTTGAAGAAGTTAGTTTCATCACTAATGTAGTTTCCTACAGGAAAATAGAAGCAAGCTGTTAATGAGGCATTACATTTGATATAAATTACATAGTCATCAATTCCGCCTAGCGCATCTTAAAAGAAAGATTCTGGAAAGAACTGGTTCTCAAAGATCGTTCTCCCAATTCAATAAAACAGATAGACTATCACTTTCATGTGGAATATTACTGGAAGGGGAAGATGGGGAGGGATCAAATTATCACATTTGGGTAAATCATCATTTTCTGAGGAGAAATATGACATTTTGCTCAAGCAATACACCAGAAGAACCTTTAAATCCTTAATGTTTACTTTGTTCAGCAATATACTTCGGCTATCAAATATGTCATGGAAGAACTTGGTTAGCTTTTAGAGATGTCCATATGGTTTGTTTTACTGGTTTATGAGATGAAAAAATTGGGAATTATAGAGATGTTATCACATTAAACAAATCAATGAAATTTAACCTTGGTCAAAGGTGTTCATGTTAACGCCTGTATAATGTACAGTCGATCAGGACACATAGACTCTTGAGGACTAGTATGTTTTGTCAATGCTGACAATTACAATGATCCAGAGTACTCAATCTGATTTCTTTGAGTATGAACCGTTTCTTAATCCAGGAAGAGCAATTTGAAGTGTCGCTTTTTTTAACAGTTCTATTTTTGTCAGCAAGAATATTTTTGACTGTTGCATTTCCTGTGAGGAATATCGTGCAATGCCTTGTGGGTGTTAAGGCGTCTGTCTCTCCCGTTGGCAGCCAGGGGAATTATACCTCAATGGGGCGATTTACTTTGGTCATTCTGCACCATTTAGTATAGTTGGGGTCAGCATCAGAGGCGTTTCTCAACCCAATCATTATACCTAAACTGGTTGTCAAAGGCCGCCGGTTGTTTTGTCGTGTGATAATGTAAAAGGAAGGTCCCAATCACTCTATAAAGAGAGTAGGATATTGAGTCCCGGTGACAGGTTTCAATCTATCAAGTCCAACAAGTGCTTGGAAGGTCGTTTATACAAACAAATTATCAATATTTCTTTAATTAAAACGCATTTCTTGGAATATCTCAAATTGTTTTTTATCTTTATATAATAGGGAGCTTCAATTTGTTAAAACGTTGCCAGTGAACAAGACAAATATTGACCTAAATATTTTAGGAGCATAAATGGATACATGTATATTTTTTTAGATAATGACATAAAACACAGCCAAGTTGGGGGAATGATATGAATGGATTCGCGGGAGAACTCATATGGTCCTGCTTCCGACCAGCTCATAGAAAGTAATACTATATACTCTCATACAAAGAATGCTAACCTTTATCTCATGCTTTCATCTGAAAAAAAATTGGCTCAAAAAAGATCTCAGGGAGATGGACTTCAATTGTCAGTGTTTCGGGTTGTTTCTTGTTGACTGAAGAAGCAGGCATCTCTGATATCTGCAACAATGGGTGGCTTATATTTGACGAAAAGAAACGAAACGAAATAGCTTTTGTGAAGTCTGAGATCAAATTGAAAAAAATACAGGGTAGAAATCTGAGATATTGGTGACGATGTGAGAAGGATAATAGACAGAGTGAGCTTGGACAATTATGCACAAAGGGGGGGATTTTTTTGTTTTCTGTTCAAATTATCATATATTTGAATAATGTAACTTCTGTTTAAACCGATCCGTATTTTTATGATTGGTGATGGGTGGGGGATTTTCTGTCATTCTGTCTTCTCACGACTAAGCGGAGTTTTTGGCCATTAATAGGAAAGATGTATTCTCATGGGACTATTTTTATTCTATTTTCCATCAGGCTCAGATCATTTTCCATTTTGTGTACGTGACTAGTTAAATCATTCATGACTGCAGTTTTCAAGCATTTTTCCTTGTTTATACCCCAAACATTGTGATCAAAAGATATTATCCATCAGATTTCCTCTACATAAATTTCTGTGCCATTTCAAAGTGGATGAGTATTCTGCTAAAATCCAAATCATCCATTGGACACTTTGTCAACAAACTTTGATTAGCTGACCAGTGATCTTGTGCAAACACCTGCTAAGTAAAGTCTTGCTAACAGTGGGACACCTTTAGATTGGGACAATGGAGCGATTTGGCTTACAGAGCCCTGTTTGTCCATTCATGTTTGTTTGTCCAATGGTACAGGCCTAACACCCAGACAGACCAAAAATAGAGGTCACATGATTGTATACATATGGCCAACTGGTGGTCAAAAGAGTACAGTCAGTACTTGGCACTTTCAGCAAAACACAATAACCATGGTGTGTGTATATTGGATGATTTTGATGAGATAGCTTGCTTGTATCACAGTTTCGTGACCACATTAAGCTTAACCCAATCCTCTGTAAAATTACCTGTAACCTCTGTGTTTTCATGAATGCTTTAAGAAAAAGTTAGCTAAAAAAAGGAACTATATTGTTCTGTGGACACTGCAGAATGATGTATTTATTTCACACATATTTTGTAAGAATTCCGATATTTCGGGGGATCTGTTTCTCATGTGAGTGCGTTTTTTTATGTACGCACCGTATATATGCGTATATCTGTATGCATGTATACGTGCGTGTGTACGTATAGGTGTGTGTATATTAGATATATAAAAAGTTTCACAATTTGATTATCAGAAGCACGTGTTTTGAGCTCCGAAGCTGACGATATGTTTTTTCTCATCAGGTGGGGAGCATCATTGAGACAGCCAATGTCAATAGATAACGCGCTGCATCCAATGGTCTCCAAATTAAGACATATTTCTGACAGATCGAGACAGCACATCAGAAAAAAACATTGAGATTCCATGTTGTCATTAATGAATGGAAGGCCCCTGGCATGGTTATATGCGACAAAGTATCAATGTAATTAAAATAGATTAACAAGCTGTCATGTCTGCGTGGTCATATCAGACTGGAGTGAACAAAGATTCCTACTTTGTTATAAGGTAAACCTATGTTTTGACATCATTCTAAAAAGACTTATCAATCTTATAGCAGTATTGTATGTGTAATAAATATGAGTAAAATATTTTCTTAACCTTTCCTTCAAATCCTTGTAAATTCTGTGGAATTGTGAGATTCAATGGCATGATTGTTTTTTTAACACCGAGACGAATTTCAATGTATGAACTTCAAAAAATTACAATATATAAATATTAAAACATATGAATAAGTTTATACCTATAGAAGTTTAACATAAACATCTCTCATCATTCATGATCGATGGATAAATGACAAGCGGATTGAACCAGGTATCAGCAAGATTGTCATTTTTCCACACACTCAAAGTGAGGCAGTGATATTATGCCATGCTAAGCGATGCAAATTAGTAATTGTGGAAAAACAATGGGAAAAAACTGAAAATGAAAGATGGTATATTGAATTTTTACTGGCGGGGGACGTCACTGGCGGGGGCGCCAGTGGCGGGGGGCACCAGTGGTGGGTTAATATTTCTTTCATTTAAGTTTTACTTCAATTTTACTCGCTCGAAAAAAAAAGCTTCTTATGAGGGGATGGAAAGGGTTGTGGGGAGGATGGGAGGCAACATATTGAAAGAGGTGACTTTGAAGATGAACAGGACCGAATAGATTTTAAAAATGAAAAGATTTCCCGTTTGAAATTTGACTGAGAAAGAAAGGGTGTATGGACCCTCACAGCATAAAGGTAACAGTCAATTATCAAATGCAATGATGAAAGTCAGCATTCAGCAAAAAACCTGAAACCCTTAAAAAATTAACCTGAACATACCCCCTATCCCTTTTCAGAAATGTCATTTTTTGATGTTTCAGACTGAGTTCAGACCATTTTGAATTTCACATTTGAAGAAAAAGAATCTGAATTCAGGTTATTTCCTGAAGACTTTCATCACTGCAAATGTATAGCCAACAATTTTCATATCCAATGATTCTTAAGCTTTGACTAATATGGTATTCATCCATCTTGTCATCTCTGCACATGAAAAAAGAAATTAAACATTCTGATATTTTGTAAAAACTCTGGTAGGACAGCTCCCTTTCCACCCCTTAATATTGCATCATCAAAATTGACCAATTATCGCAAAGGCCGACCAAAAAATCCAAAAATACGGAACAAACAGATTGTCGCCCACACCCCAACACATTCTGGGAAAATGAGGTGATGACATATGTGAACGCGTCCGCCAGGGTTGAGGTCCCTAATGTTATGATGTCTCTGTCAATATGAGCATTCATATGTGGCACAAAAAATGTATACATATTCCCAGAGACATCATAACATTAGGGACCTCAACCCTATTGGACATGTTCAAATCTGTCATCACTCATATTGACAGAGACATCATAACATTAGGGACCTCAACCCTGGCGGTTATACATAGTGAAATATAACGTTAATCATGTAACATGAATGGAAAACCTGTGAATATTCATGTTAAGCTTGTGTGACAGAAAGGAGCCTCTGTTTAGACAAGTTGTAGAGGACAAAAACCCAAAAACTCTAGTTAGGCTTGTATGGCAGCTAAAATATCTTATCAAATAAAACTCACAAAATTCAATAGCTTGGCTTATTAAATAAATCACAAGAGACAAGAGACTCCAACAAGGATTGTATGAAAGAGGACAAGCAGCCGTCTGAGTGACAGGTGAGACAAGTATTATACTCAGACTGATGTTTGCTGAGAACTCAGCTTATATCGATCCATAGATATGAACATGTTTTAATGAACTAAAATATTGAGATAATGAGTTTCATCGTCACTGATGCTGCATATTGTAACAAATCATAGATTCTGAACCTATATTCAAGCAAGTTGACTGGTTAAATAGGATTAGCACGGTTTGATGTCAGATGATGTTTTTTCAAGATACAATAGTGTGTTCCGAGGTTGAGAAAGCAGTTCTATATCGAATGATTTCTCCATGCATGTATCGACCTGGTTCATTAGAGTGTTCATATTAATTTTTTTAATGGAATTATGCGAAGGTTTATTAGGTTCTTGAAAATGTGTAATTTACAATATTAGTAGTGATGACAGCTGTAATTCTTCTGCCCCATTCTTCATGATTACAGTATTCCGTGACAGGAATGTTGCAGCATACGGTGAAAGAGGCTTAAGGGCACCTAGCCTCTGTGTGGTTTTGATGAATTAAAATTATATTTTAGTCTGGTGAATTCAAATTGTATTTTAGTCTGGTGAATTCAAATTGTATTTTAGTCTGGTGAATTCAAATTGTATTTTAGTCTGGTGAATTCAAATTGTATTTTAGTCTGGTGAATTCAAATTGTATTTTAGTCTGGCGTAAATAGACTTGGTGTAAATGGAGTTATTCAAAAGTGACTATGTATTTTTTGGACGAGCCCTTCTGTTGCAAACTATTTTCGACTTTATTTAGACTCTTTAGTAAAATAATTATGATTCGATATTAGCTTTATTGTGTTAAGAAAACTTCCCAGCTAGTTAATATGGTAATTTGTTTACTTATTCGTCTGGAAAAGTGGATAAATATGAAATTAAAGGTAAGTGGCTCATTGATTTGGAATTCGTCATAGAGATAAAGCTGTGTAGTGCTTCCCAGAAAGGAACATTCAGTTTTCTTCAAAAGATATTTTGAATTGTAATTGTAAGACTTGCTTACGTCGTAAATGTTGTCACATAAATATCATATGAAATTCGTCATTTTCAAGATTTTCAAGAGGTTTTAAAAACATATTCAGCACAGCCTTACTATTTTTTAAATAAATCAAATAAAGTCACATTTTAAAGATGGCCAAGGTGACCTTCGACGTATGAATAATGTCCGGTCGATCTCACCTTTGCCATTAACGTTGGTCATGTGTTGGTTCCTGTCATTCGTTCTTGTATTGGTTCCTGCTATTGTTCCTGTTAGTGGTCCTACTATTGGTCCTGCTGTTATAAAATCACATCACGTTTCTGATGAAACTCAACTTAACCCACAGTGCGTGTAGTAGAGCCGTGAGCATCTCTGTACATTGTGCGCTGACAGTATTTTCGTGTCCAGGGTAAAATTGCTCTCCAACAACTTCATTGAATAGCCACAGACATGTAGGTGTGATCTTGTTCCTGGGAAAAGATTATGGAGTAGAGATCAACTGAAGGTATTGCGTAAATAGTGCTAGTTTAGGGTATATATATATATGTAAATGATATTTTAAATTGAAGTGTACTAAAGTAAATGTGGCTTAATGACGAACGTTCTCTATTGTCAGATTATCTAAAGGAACTACTTTCTTTTTACGATGAAAAATAACATCTTCAGAAAAGAACGAGAAAGCCTTTCACCTGCTGAAAATAGTATTTTCATTCAAAATGTCCAATTATTATGTCTTACTGAAGAAGATTATGATGTCTATTATGAAGACATTTATGCACAGAATACATTAAAGTATTCGTGAAAAGGTTCCAGGTGATTTTACAGTGGTTTAAGGTATCTGAAAACAATATATGATCTTAAAATTGACATACATACAGGCTATCTGTCTGAAATCCACAAAAGAACATCTGCTCTGAGAATTAAGATTTTTTGTGACCACCAATTACTGCCTGTACTGGACAGGAAGTGTGCTGTGTGACCTTGACCTTTGAACTGTCAGGGGGCTCTGTAAGTCACAAGAGGTGTTGTTTACCAATTGTCAAAATTGGAGCAACACATTTTTGGCCATTTGTTTCACTATTTCGAAAATGAATTGGAAGATAATACTTATTTTGATGATAGTGCCTTTTCTGAAAGGCACTATCAAAACTATTATTAAAAACGGATGAATATATATGAAGTTATGAGTACAAACATCCAAGAAGATTTTGCAGAAATTGCCAATTTAGTTTTATATGTTCTGATGTGTATATCGCTTAAACAGAATCCCAATATGAAGATTTCATCTTTGTCTTCTATATAACGTCATTATTCTTAATATTTTCTATGTTTGCAAAAAATAATTCAATTCTATTTGTTCTGATATGCATTTCTCTCAAATAGAATATTTGTCACAACCATCACAGTTATTTCATTGATTCAAATAATATTAAAATAATCTTATATTGTTAACACTGAAGTATATTTCTGGCAATTAATTGTACAAAACATCTCTACCCTGTTTTCCAAGCTGGACAGGTGCCCAATTGGTAACTCATTAGGTGTTTACATGAGATCACAGACTAGCTAAACAAAGCTTATTGACAAAGTGTTCAATTGCTGGTGTAGGTTTTAGCAGACAACTGATCAACTTTCAAATGCCACGGAAAGTTATTAACAGGGAATATTTTGCGTAATACTACATAAAAGCACCATTTAGGGTAGAAAGATTCATGTTATGTAAAGATAATGTGTCTGAAAGTCAGGTTTCATGAATGCTTTAAGGCTTGGTCTCACTACAGCGAACAGACCAAATGTTCGTTTTTGCGCTTTGAAGGAACGAATGAGATGCGCACAAGTCGAAAAAAAAGCAAGTGGTGAAAATCAAAGCAAACAACGCGGATAAACACTGATATAGAACAAAATTATTCAGGAGAAAACATGCACAGAAAGTGTACAAATACGGAAAAATACGGACAAGAAGGGTGTATTGCAGACAGAACACAAATGAGAAGCTGACCAATACGGACGTTTGTCTTCTATTAGCATCTTATTCTGACTAACTCTGTTCTTTGTCTGTGTCTTCTCCGTACCTGTTCGTGCCTTCTCCACACCTTTTTGCATAAATGCAGGATTCAGCGCATATCACCAAACACAGTCAAAATAAGTTACGAGCAAAGCGTTCGCATTGCTGACCCACTCAGCATGTGCAAGGACGTCAGTGCGAACTGGCCGTTCGCATCTCCTCCACACAAAATTTTCAACCTGTTGAAAATATTTTGTGGACCAAAGCGGTCTTACCCGTACTGCTCTGAACCCGAAATGAAGGAATTTAGAAGGAAAAATGAATAAGGTGTTCAAGCTGCGTTCAAGTTATGTAGACTTCCCTACTCATTCCGAATGCCCATATTTTCGCGTCCACTTTCATCTGCTTGGCTTGTTTACTACATGTTGTTTGTTTTAATCATTAGATGAAATAAAATATGAATTTTAGAATATTCCGAATAATTGAGAATAATTCTGGATTTTTGTAAAAACAGGAGTTCAAAAAAGAAGATATTATCCGACTCGTATAGCTGAAGCAGTACTCAGTAAGCGAACGGAACGATTAAATGAAGTCAACATTAACTATTCCGTCAGGTACACCATAGTACCCTTTTAGAGTATGTTTTAGAATATCATTAGAATTAAGCCGATTTATGGCAAACAAATTGGTTGGATAAAGGATTTGGAATTATTTATCAGATGCTATTAAATATTTACAAGAGAGCCACTTTGTCAGATCGACATCGCTGAGCAGTAATCCTCCGCTAACACTGAGTAAACCCTCTGACGACCAGAAGCAGACTCACTCCGCACTAGGAGACTAATATTTTCAGGAAAAAAATACAGATCTGGTATTTGTGAGGCTATTCCTGAGTAGCAGTGGTATTATATGGCACTCTAATTCCGCGCTGAAGTTGGACAATCAATCATCTTTGGGAGATGGGATTGAAAAAAAAATATATAAAGTTTTTTTTGTGAAAGGCTTATTTCAATATGGTCTATCCCGATAGGGCCTGCTCAGTCACATTTTTCTAAACCTAAGAGGCAAAATATTTTCACATTAAACATAGTTTTCTCTATCTTCTTATCAGTTGTGAGATGTGATTCAGTGGAAAGATGTCGGTCTCTCTTGCTACCTGTCGTAATGATAAGATGATAAACAGACTCAATGAGTTGACGTACAGGCGTCACTGAGGTCATACAAGCTTTCTATCATTTGTCTTATATCGAGGATTAGGCTGGGAAAGTATTCCAGGAATAGTTTGGATATATCCGCTTGTAGCGCTTTCTTGTTTAATGGATTCACACCATTCCATATATGAATCAATGCAGGTATTTGATGGTATGATGATATATTATGGTATGATGGTATGATGGTATATTATGGTATGATGGTATGATGGTATATTATGGTATGATGGTATATTATGGTATGATGGTATATTATGGTATTATGGTATATTATGGTATTATGGTATATTATGGTATGATGGTATTGTGGTATTGTGGTATTGTGGTATTTTGGTATTATGGTATTATGGTATGATGGTATTGTATTAAGATGCAAAACAAAATATAATGAAAATACCCAATTTTTTTTTATCTGCCATTTTTTAACATTTGCATATGTCTATTCTATGTTCTATATACAAGATTAGAATCTCTCTTAAAGGACAGACCATATCTCATTGGGGCAGGCGAATTATATAATCAAAGGACAGACCATATCTCATAGGGGCAGGGGAATTATATATTCAAAGGACAGACCATATCTCATTAGAGTAGGGGAATTATATATTCAAAGGACAGACCATATCTCATTGGAGCAGGGAATTATATATTTAAAGGACAGACCATATCTCATTGGAGTAGAGGAATTATATATTCAAAGGACAAGCCATATCTCATTGGAGTAGGGGAATTATATATTCAAAGGACAGACCATATCTCATTGGAGTAGGAGAATTATATATTTAAAGGACAGACCATATCTCATTGGGGTAGGGGAATTATTTATTTCCTTAAAAGAAGCCAAATCGCACTGCTCAAGTGGACCATGCTGCCATCTGGTGTGTCAAATCTGTCACGTATGGGGAAACTTTGTTGACATGGCAAGCTTGGCTGATAGTAGTTTACATGTTGATTAATATGTCATTTAATTTCAAACAGTTTGTTATACCTATAACAGTCTATCTGGGATTTGCAAAGTCTGGGATTTGCAAAGATTCGCAAAGTGATTATTTTTTTTCTGTATGTGCATTTGTTGCCAAAATGTTAATGTATTCCCTTCATAGTATTAAAAATGGAAGTCAATATATCAGCTGTCATGCCAACAAACCTATCCCAACATGCATTGTACATGACACAAGAGACACCTGGTGGATCACAAACGTTGAAACTCGAGCAGTGAGAATCGAAGTATTTCCCCAGTTCCCCTCTGCCCTTAAGGTAAAACAAAAATCACATTTCTGTATTTAATTGTGATCACTCGTGTTGGATTTTTCAGTATTTATTTTGTTAATGAAAATTTCCAGCGATCCACTTTTTATCAATTTTAATATCGCCCACATCCCTACTTCAATGATTTATTGCTGTCGTTTGATACTGTTAGTGAATTAATTGATACTCTACATTATTTTTTATATTTTCCATCTCTTATCTAAACATTTTACCACGCCCTCCCATAACTAGTCCATGGAGTGATCATCGTAACCGAATACATTGTTAAAAAAAGATATCTAGAACTACATTGATGAGAAAATAAATTTTAATTCTGCAGATTAAGTTGAAGTTACTGTTAATGTAACAGGTGACAATGATACTGCCCTGTTACTGTAACAGGCGACACTGATACTGCCCTGTTACTGTGACGGGTGACAATGATACTGCCCTGTTAATGTGACAGGCGAAACTGATACTGCCCTGTTAATGTGACAGGCAGGTAGTGATATATACCGAGGCAGCATGAATCATGCACTGCATATGCGTGACAAGCATACATGTACAGCATTCATGTAAGCTACTATATATATAGATAACAAAGGAGGCAGGAGTCGGAGTACCTTTTACTTCCATTATCCCCTCACTATCTGATCCAATATGCCAATAAGATGTTCCCGATAGAGACTGAAATATAAGAAATATAAGAAATGCATATAGACAAAATATTACAGGTGGAAAGTAACAAAATCTTTATAATTTTTTTGCGCTATCGAAATGTTCTTTTGGATCAGTACTTTGTGTTCTTGTGCTATTGCATTGTGTTCGATAATATATTAGGTTTGACCTCTTTGTAAGACCGAAACTTCTTTCCTGCAAGGGTAAAAGGTAATAAATTCCCCAGAAGATTCATGTCATGTTTGCAAAGTTTGTTCAGTCCATATTAAGTATTTTATTAAAGCAAATCATCGTTATTTTAAAAAGATTATATTCCACAATGTTGATAGACAAAGTTATGAAACTTCACGAAGTTGAAGGATTAAGAGACATAAGAGATATATTTGGTATATGTTACAGGAGAGAAAAAAACTTGTCTTTTGTTTCAAGACGCAATTCTAGAACTGACACCATTTATATATATATATATATATTCTACTGTCAGATGTGTAATTGAATATATAAGAAGCAGCATTTGATATAGTTATAAACAATATTATAAATCGAGATGTATTAGCCGTTATTTTTTTCTCTTACTTGGAATTACTACTTCATACTAAGTATATTATTTTATTATGTATCTATCTTCAAACGTCGCAATGCCAGCAGTGTCAATATATGTGAATTATACTGACAGTAATATATATATATATATATATATATATATATATATATATATATATATATATATATATATATATATATATATATATATATATATATATATATATATATATATATATATATATATATATATATATATATATATATATATATATCCAGGAACCGTATATATATACAGTGACCGGCAGTCAAATCCGGACATTTTCATGTTTTTCACTCCCGATTTTCACAATACCTTTCAAAACTGTGTAAAAACTGCTCACATCGAAAGAAGATCTTCGACTTTAACGGTCTGTGGAGTTTTAATGATACCAGTTCAATATTAACAGAAATAGCGTGATTTTCACGCATTCAGTAAACCTGCAGATTGTCCGAGTTTTCATTGAGTTATACGGTGATGTTGGTTGCGTCACCACTTCTGACGTCATTTGACAGTGACAACATCACTCGTCCCATGAAAACAAATAAACACTTGTAACGTTTTGAAAGGCACAGGAATTAAAAGGTGACGTGTGAGACACAATATTCAACTCAATTGCAATTAGTACAGCACAGTTTTACTCGATATTTGACCGAATTAAAAATGTCCGAGTTAGATCTGCCGGTTTCGGACAGTTGCCGGTCACTGTATATTATATATATCATCGTTAAAGATACCAAAAGATACCAAAACGGTTCCTGAATACTGCACCGCCTATATGTGACCTAAAACTGACAGTAATATATATATATATATATATATATATATATATATATATATATATATATATATATATATATATATATATATATATATATATATATATATATATATATATATATATATATATATATATATATATATATATATATATATATATATATATATATATATATATATATATATATATATATATATATATATATATATATATATATATATATATATATATATTACTGTCAGTATAATTCACATATAGGCGGTGCAGTATTCGGCCTTGAGTTATGGTTAGGTTCGCGCGCAATATAATATTCTAGAAAACATCCCAAAATTGACAGAGTTGAGAAACGTTTTTAACTATTTTTATGAAAGTCTACAATGTCAGTATGTAAATGACATCGTGTTTAACAGCGGTATTATATCTTTTGTAATGAAATCTTCATGATCTCTCCATGAACAAGCCAGAGATACCAAAACGGTTCCTGACCGGAACCGGAAGTTGCACAAGTATAGCACGGGAACATAACAATTACCTTCTTTGGAAAGGGGATTCCCCATATGGAAGACATTTTGAAATCTTTATCAAAAAGAAATCTGGTTGAGATAATTCATGAGATCCTTATCCTAACAGATAGTGGACAAATGTCCCATCTTTTGCACAGTTATAAGAAATTAATACAAACATGATGGAAAATCGTTAAAGTCATGGTCATAAATTTCATCATACATGTCACATAAGCACATATACAGATAGACCTTTTCTTACATTAGGGTTTTGGTTTAAGTGGTCTTTTGGCCATTTTTTTTTCATGATGTGGCTTTATACTTAACAGAAAGCACCACACTGATAAGAAAGTGAAAGTCCAAGTTTGTTAAGAATATGAGCGAGAAGAAGTAACCTAGTCCAGACAGTTTCATATGTTTATATGATTAGTAGATGCATGTGCTGAGATCACAGAAACTGGTGACGTTCCTCCACGGGGTGGTTCTCATACAGATAAATATGGCGTTCAATATCTAGGTCTAGATATACAAGGATAAACGGCAATACAATCAAGGACAGACATACTGGTTGTGTTTAACCTTTGTGGAGATGTAAAGATAATATTTGAGCAAAAGATTGTGTTGGCGTTGGGATTATTGTATCTGATTAAATACGACAGACATTCACCTATTCATCTTATACAGATCACAAAAGTGGGAAAGAATGTTATTTCAAAACTCACGGAGAACTTGTATCAAACACTGTATGTATACTTCAATTCATCGTTTATGTGAATAGTTCAACTTGAAGAAATTGTCTCAGAGCTTGCTGAAGTTGTGGACATATTCATCCATTGTATGTCGAATGATTGGTTTGCTATACACAGGGATAGTATAACGGTTGTAGTGTATTCGCCCATAACCGGCGAAATAGAGAAATATAGTCTATACCAAGTAAGCTGGAAGCAAAAAGATTGACATCAAGTTCCTCCTAGAGTGGGAGTCGAGTTCTTATCTCTGACGTTTCAAGATGGCCATGCATTAGTTGTGTTTTATATTAACGAACTTCACATCATATTGAATAAGAATATCATCAGAAGGTCAATTATAATCAGATGGGCAATTTTATAGGATCACAACAGAGTGAAATAAAACTTGTGAGTAGATCTAGAAATGCAATTTCCATATGCCGACTGCGGTCACCATCTTGGCCCATTAACGCAACCTTCCGAAAGTGCATAAAAAGTGCATAGAATATAAATATATATATATGACAAACATATAGGACATGAATTACTATTGATATTCTCCATTATTTTCGATTAAAAAATGACTTGAAATATAATCGTTTGTGTCGGTCATTAAACTTATCAATGAAGGTTTTTGTTTGTTTTGGGGGTTTCACATCACTTTCAACATTATTTCAATGATTTCGTGAATTTCTTCTTGTAGCAGATATAGTGCTGCTTCACTGAACATCAATATATGAATGTCAATATGTCAGGATTGGGAGAGCCCTGAACGGTGCCGACAGTAATCACAGCTTAGTCAAATGATATGACGTCAAGACATCATTCTGAACTCATCTGGACACCATGAAAGAATCTGCTTTATCAGTGCTTGACTGCATGTGTGATAATGCAAAAGACAGTACCTAGGTTGCTTTCTAACAAGAGTTGGGAGTTGTGTTCCTGTGACAGGGGATCTTTCTGATAAGACTGCTCTGCACGGGGAAATATTCCTCCGATTATTAGCCAATCATAAATCTCCTTCTCCTCTTTTCCATATATCACGTTTACATATGTATTGAATATTAAAAGCATAATATTTTTGGAGATTCAAAAGGAAAAGCTGAAAACCCACACATCATCTTCCTATTCGTATGTATAGGGGTAAGAGAACTTTTGAACGACTTAAAATATGAACTAATCCGTACATAATCCCCCATCCTGTTAATAAGATCCAATAAAAGATTGAAACCAGTGTTGGTATTGGTTGGGACTACGATCGTTGTTAATCATCTTTTTGTAGCATCGCCTTTGTCCCATAGTCCGTACATTCCGTACACTTATAACTCATCTGGGGTGTAATCGCGTCAATTCTGGATATTTCAGATTGTCAGCCACGACAGTTGTCTGACTGTCTGTCAATCTGTCATTTTGAAAAAGTAAGCCGTCTTTACAGGGCACAGATTGCTCCAAAGAGGGGCTTAGACCATTTCGATAATGGGTGACTGACCGACGTTACGTGAATATTATTTTGAAAACGTGAATGGAATTCCTTCATGTTTATCACACAGATAATACTATTTAATTGGGGCCTTGATAACTCAATAATGGGGCAAAATCCTGACTTTGCAACTGACATACTGATATGTGCAATATTTGTGTCTTTCTGCGTTAATGATCTATGTTAATGCTGAATTATGAAAGTTGAATTTCACCGGAAATTGTTAAGAACTAATAAGAAAAGTCATATTAATGAATCAGGTAAAATATATGTGCAACCATTGACCTTTTATTTCGGTTATACAAAGCATAAACATTTGTTCTGATATAGTCTATAGATGATAAAATTAGGAGGCCCTGAAGCTGGTATTTTATGAAGGCAGAGTATCTTTTGATCGTGTCTACGTTTAGTGTCTAGATATGGACGGTGAGAACTGAGGGTTGTGAAATGAATGTTATGTATCTGCCACGTCAATGTCACACGGCAAACAGGATGAATTAGGGATGGGTGACCCACAATATGACAGACAGGAGACAGCTTCCCATCAAATCTTAGTGATAGTCATGCTAGCCTTCATATCATTCCAACCCTCATGGCATTGCCGGTGGTCAATTAGCTGGATAAATAAAACAAAAGTGGCGTCTGATTTCATGATCTGAGTAAGCTTGACATGTTGTTTCACGGCCAGTCAGCTGATGTTACAGTACATGGCATGTCCCAGCAGAATCTTCTCCCAGCACGTCAAGGGAAATATAAGTAGTTGAGACAGTGGAAAATTTAATCACATTAAGATATTTTGAAATGTCTGATTTGTTAAATCTCTAAATTTTAATCGATAGATCTACTGAATTACTGCTCCTAATGTCATCAATCTACTTAATTACTGCTCCATATATCACTAATCTACTCAATCACTGCTCCCAATATCGCTAATCTACTCAATCACTGCTCCCAATATCACTAATCTACTCAATCACTGCTCCTAATGTCACTAATCCACTCAATCACTGCTCCTAATGTCACTAATCTTCTCAATCACTGCTCCTGATATCACTAATCTACTCAATCACTGCTCCCAATATCACTAGTCTACTCAATCACTGCTCCTAATATCACTAATCTACTCAATCACTGCTCCTAATGTCACTTATCTACTCAATCCCCGCTCCCAATATCACTAGTCTACTCAATCACTGCTCCTAATATCACTAATCTACTCAATCACTGCTCCTAATGTCACTTATCTACTCAATCCCCGCTCCCAATATCACTAGTCTACTCAATCACTGCTCCTAATATCACTAATCTACTCAATCACTGCTCCCAATATCACTAGTCTACTCAATCACTGCTCCTAATATCACTAATCTACTCAATCACTGCTCCCAATATCGCTAATCTACTCAATCACTGCTCCCAATATCACTAATCTACTCAATCACTGCTCCTAATATCACTAATCTACTCAATCACTGCTCCCAATATCGCTAATCTACTCAATCACTGCTCCCAATATCACTAATCTACTCAATCACTGCTCCTAATGTCACTAATCCACTCTATCACTGCTCCTAATGTCACTAATCTTCTCAATCACTGCTCCTGATATCACTAATCTACTCAATCACTGCTCCTAATATCACTAATCTACTCAATCACTGCTCCTAGTGTCACTAATCTACTCAATCACCTCTCCTAATGTCACTAATCTACTCAATCACTGCTCCTAATGACACTAATCTACTCAATCACCGCTCCTAATGTCACTAATGTACTCAATCACTGCTCCTAATGTCACTAATCTACTCAATCACTGCTCCTATTGGAACTAATCTACTCAATCACTGCTCCCAATATCACTAATCTACTCAATCACTGCTCCTATTGGAACTAATCTACTCAATCACCTCTCCTAATGTCACTAATCTACTCAATCACCGCTCCTAATGTCACTTATCTACTCAATCAACGCTCCTAATGTCACTAATCTACTCAATCACTGCTCCCAATATCACTAATCTACTCATTCACTGCTCTTAATGTCACTAATCTACTCAATCACTGTTCCCAATGTCACAAATCTACTCAATCACTGCTCCTAATGTCACTAATCTACTCAATCACTGCTCCTAATGTCACTAATCTACTCAATTACTACTCCTAATATCACTAATCTACTCAATCACTGTTCCCAATGTCACCAAACTACTCAATTACTACTCCTAATATCACTAATCTACTCAATCACTGCTCCCAATATCACTGTTCTACTCAATCACTGCTCCTAATGTCACTAATGTACTCAATCACTGCTCCTAATGTCACTAATCTACTCAATTACTACTCCTAATATCACTTATCTACTCAATCACTGTTCCCAATATCACTAATCTACTCAATTACTACTTCTTATATCACTAATCGACTCAATCACGGTTCCCAATATCGCCAAACTACTCAATTACTACTCCTAATATCACTAATCTACTCAATCACTGCTCCCAATATCACTGTTCTACTCAATCACTGCTCCTAATGTCACTAATCTACTCAATCATTGCTCCTAATGTCACTAATCTACTCAATCACTGCTCCTAATGTCACTAATCTACTCAATCACTGCTCCTAATATCACTAATCTACTCAATCACTGCTCCTAGTGTCACTAATCTACTCAATTACTACTCCTAATATCACTAATCTACTCAATCACTGCTCCTAATGTCACTAATCTACTCAATCACTGCTCCTAGTGTCACTAATCTACTCAATCACTGCTCCTAATGTCACTAATCTACTCAATCTTTGCTCCCAATATCACTAGTCTACTCAATCACTGCTCCTAATATCACTAATCTACTCAATCACTGCTCCCAATGTCACTTATCTACTCAATCACTGCTCCTAATATCACTAATCTACTCAATCACTGCTCCCAATGTCACTTATCTACTCAATCACTGCTCCTAATGTCACTAATCTACTCAATCTTTGCTCCCAATATCACTAGTCTACTCAATCACTGCTCCTAATATCACTAATCTACTCAATCACTGCTCCCAATGTCACTAATCTACTCAATCACTGCTCCTAATGTCACTAATCTACTCAATCACTGTTCCTAGTGTCACTAATCTACTCAATCACTGCTCCTAATGTCACTAATCTACTCAATCTTTGCTCCCAATATCACTAGTCTACTCAATCACTGCTCCTAATATCACTAATCTACTCAATCACTGCTCCTAATATCACTAATCTACTCAATCACTGCTCCCAATATCACTAATCTACTCAATCACTGCTCCCAATATCACTAATCTACTCAATCACTGCTCCTAGTGTCACTAATCTACTCAATCACCTCTCCTAATGTCACTAATCTACTCAATCACTGCTCCTAATGACACTAATCTACTCAATCACCGCTCCTAATGTCACTAATGTACTCAATCACTGCTCCTAATGTCACTAATCTACTCAATCACTGCTCCTATTGGAACTAATCTACTCAATCACTGCTCCCAATATCACTAATCTACTCAATCACTGCTCCTATTGGAACTAATCTACTCAATCACTGCTCCTAATATCACTAATCTACTCAATCACTGCTCCTAATGTCACTAATGTACTCAATCACTGCTCCTAATATCACTAATCTACTCAATCACTGCTCCTAGTGTCACTAATCTACTCAATCACCTCTCCTAATGTCACTAATCTACTCAATCACCACTCCTATTGTCACTTATCTACTCAATCACCGCTCCTAATGTCACTAATCTACTCAATCACTGCTCCCAATATCACTAATCTACTCATTCACTGCTCTTAATGCACTAATCTACTCAATCACTGTTCCCAATGTCACAAATCTACTCAATCACTGCTCCTAATGTCACTAATCTACTCAATCACTGCTCCTAATGTCACTAATCTACTCAATTACTACTCCTAATATCACTAATCTACTCAATCACTGTTCCCAATGTCACCAAACTACTCAATTACTACTCCTAATATCACTAATCTACTCAATCACTGCTCCCAATATCACTGTTCTACTCAATCACTGCTCCTAATGTCACTAATGTACTCAATCACTGCTCCTAATGTCACTAATCTACTCAATTACTACTCCTAATATCACTTATCTACTCAATCACTGTTCCCAATATCACTAATCTACTCAATTACTACTTCTTATATCACTAATCTACTCAATCACTGTTCCCAATATCACCAAACTACTCAATTACTACTCCTAATATCACTAATCTACTCAATCACTGCTCCCAATATCACTGTTCTACTCAATCACTGCTCCTAATGTCACTAATCTACTCAATCATTGCTCCTAATGTCACTAATCTACTCAATCACTGCTCCTAATGTCACTAATCTACTCAATCACTGCTCCTAATATCACTAATCTACTCAATCACTGCTCCTAGTGTCACTAATCTACTCAATTACTACTCCTAATATCACTAATCTACTCAATCACTGCTCCTAATGTCACTAATCTACTCAATCACTGCTCCTAGTGTCACTAATCTACTCAATCTTTGCTCCTAATGTCACTAATCTACTCAATCACTGCTCCTAATATCACTTATCTACTCAATCACTGCTCCAAATATCATTGATGTACCTTTATATTTTCTAGTTTGGAAAGCAGCATGTGCATGCTAATCAATGGAATCCAAAGCCACTGGGGCTATTACTACTGACTCTCTGTTTTGAAGTTCATGGCATTATTGTTGCGCCTTCAAGTAAGGAAGTCACATTTACTATATATATATTCCTCACATGCAGATTGGAATCTATATGTTAAGGCATTTAAGGTGGGGCACCAGCTGATGGGCCATTGCTGTTCCTGTCAGCTTATATATATAGGTGGTGGCCAGTCTATATTTTTTCGTCAATAGCTGGACAATATTTTCTTTATTCAACGGCTGTGGTGTGATTTCATAAAATGGACAAGTAAGGATTGGGTTGACATGGCGTATTTGCTGCCAGTCTAATGGGTTCTATTACTTCATCAATACTGGTAGACCAGATGCCTTGGTCTAGTTAGGTTAGAAGGCTCATGCCCGAAAGGTGAACTAACCCATTGTCCTTTTAAATATGTGACTGTCATTATTATCACGTCAAGGACCAACGAATGACAATTCAGTGAGGCAACACTTCATCTGCTCACATGGTTCTCCTCATGAAAAAATAAATAGAAAAAAAACGTCTTGAGAATATTTCAAACTTACGAAGATTTGAAATCATTCATCTTTATGGTTTTAATAATTTCCTTGGGAAGAACAACAACTGTGCATAATGTTGGTGCCTGTTATTTTTTAATCTATGTGGAGCATATAAATTACATCGTTTTTAACAGCACGATATAGATTCTATTTTTTTAAGTAATATTTCTTGTTTACTGCCATCCTGTAACATTTCTACCTGAGGTGAATAAATTACATCGTTTTTTAACAGCACGATACATTTTCTATTTTTTAAAGTAATATTTCTTGTTTGCTGCCACCATGTAACATTTCTACCTGAGGTGATACCCTCATGTTCTGAGAGGACTTATTACTTGATTAGATATGGCTGTCTATTTTAAGTGAACATTCCATAATCTCGCTTTGATATAAATGTCAAGGATTCTCATGTCGCTTTGGCGTCAAAGTCAAAGACAAGATTGAGGGCAAAATGGGCGCGATTCTCTGTGATCACGTGGTCTTTCATCACACAGGGTCGCATTACTATAATCACGTGGTTAACAATGCTCGTCCCGGAGGTGCATTTTGGCCGTAGTTTGTAGGTATAAACTTATTCATTTGTTTTAATGTTCATATATTGAAATTGGTCCTCGGTGTTAAAAAGATCATACCATTGAATATGTCTCTCTCTCTTTCTCTATCTGTCATACGTGTAAAAGTAAATTATTGAATTTCTGCTGAAATATTGCAGTACGCCAAAGAATTGGAATGCCCTGCCCCCTGAAGAGAAAAATTGCAAAACAATTGATAGCTTCAAAAAACTCAGCTAAAGACCCATCTTTGCAGAAAATATTATTTACATAAGCAGACCTAGTCTAATTATTATTATTATTACATACATGTCTGCTTGGTCAAAGACCTCGTAATAATTTGAGCAAACACATTTGTCACTGGGACAAGTGTTTTAGGTCAGTGGGAGTGGCAGAGGTCTGGTGCATCAGTAATTAACCAGCTCTCAAATTAGTTGATTGTATTATCGTAAGTTTGGAGTTACCGTGTTATTTCTTGTGACACATTTTCAGTTTATATCATAATTGCAGTTTGTATTCTGAGTCCCATATTTATAGTTTGTTTCTTGGGGCGTACATTGTTATTTATGTCTGATATTTGCAGGTTGTTTCTTGAGTCTGATATTTTCAGATTGATTTTGAGTTCGATAATTGCAAATTGTTTCATGAGTCCATTATTTGCAGATTGTTTGTTTTAATCTGATACTTGTAGATTGTCCAGTATTTGCAGATTGTATTTTTTTAATCTGATACTTGTAGATTGTCCAGTATTTGCAGATTGTTTTTTGAGTCCAATATTTGGAGATTGTTTTTTTTAATCTGATACATGCAGATTGCAATTTGAGTCTGATATTTGCAGATTGTTACTTAAGTCTCATATATGGAGATTGCAATTTGAGTCTGACATTTGCAGATTGTTTTTTAAGTATTACGTTAACAGATTGTTTTTGGGTCTGATATTAAGAGATTGTTTTTGAGGTGCTATCTATTGTTTCTCGAGCCTGATATTTGATACTTCATTCAGTGAATATTTGAGTTTTTTTGTTTTTTTCTTATGGATATCTGTCAGACACTTGTTCGTGTAATACGAGTAAGTGACATTTGTTTGAGCATTGTCTGACATTTCTAGTGGTTTTTTTTACAATGCCATATCTAATTTTATATCTACATTGACAGATCAGAATGTTTGAGCCTGATAATTCTACTCCGAACAGATATATCTTAGATTCTAAATAAACTGCTCATCTTGTAAAAAAATACAGATCAACGATTTAAAGCTATGAATCACACAAAATAGTCCTGAAAAGACAAAAAAATAAACCCGAATTACAGTAAGTTACCTTTTCGTTGCAACTTTCTCAATTGGTTTTCTGACATATTACAGATCGTAATTAGTAAATATTGCAACCCGCCATAATTGGCCCTTAGGTTATCCCAAAGGACCTTTTCCCAGAGATCATGAAAGTCTGAACCGTCGACGTCCAACCAGTAGGGCACAGTACGACTTGTGTGAAAGGTTTATGCTGAGTCAACCTCAAATTCTAAATGATCGTATCACCTACATTTTTTGCCGCTTTCTGGTAGTCAGTGCCAGCCGCTATCGCCTAAAGAGAGATCCTATCAGGCCCCCTGGTGTGTATGGCCTATGTACGGTCTTCATGCTATTTACCTTAAGTGGCGTTTTGCAAGGTGAGAGCTGCCGGTCTGATTGACACGATTGCCTCGTTGATAATTGCCTGTCAGTTAGGTCAGGCATTTATTTCTGAGGTTGGCGCGCCATTGCAATAGATAAGCGTCTCGTCAATGCACTACGAGCGCCATCTAGTGTGGGTGCAGAATATCTAACCAGAAGTGTGGAACAAATAGTAGCGTGTTCCACTTATCTGTATCACGAAGCACTATTTGGAAAAAAAAATTATCTCTGGTTTCTACTGGAGGAAGCTCCTTTCTGTTTCAAATCAGAATCCCAGTTTGGTGCGGATATTTCCAGCGAGTCCAAATGTGACCCTTTATCGCAGTGGCCATACATTTGACTCGTCTCCTATTACCATTTAAGGGGAGTCTCGTTTAATAAATGTCAAGTGATGTGAGTGAAAGGCGACATACCATAAAGAAAAAAAACTAAAACTAATTATTACAGTATAAATGATGATAAATACAAATTAGCTAGTTTTTTTTATATCAATACTGATATCAATTGCCACATTGTAATTGTTACAATTATATCGTTAACAATTTTCTTTAATTAAGCATTATTTTTGTTACAGATTTCCTAAAACCTGATACCCTGGTCATGAAATTAAATTCAAGACTGAGTGAATCTCAGATTTAATTTCCTGATCTGTTACTAAGTCTTAAAGTAGCTCAACAGGTGAATGATCCGCCATGTTCTTGTTAACTGTACAGTTCATTGGTCATGGAACATTCAAGCGTGATGCATTGAGTCGCTATATATGTGCATTTAAACAAATGCATTTATATATGAATAATGATATACCGTTATGTATTGTCAAAGCTTTGACGTGGGAATGTTTAGATTATTAACAGTAATTGTTGTACTTATACAGGCATATATGACATGAGTATCTCAGGTTTGATGCTGAAATGAAACGATTCCCTCTTTCCATTGTATTGCATTTGAATTTCTTCGCGACATACCATTATGTTGAATATAAGCAAAGCATAATAATACATTCATATGGAGTTAGGATTTATATGGAATTCTCGCATGACAGTTGAATATTTATTGCATATACCTCATAAAAATAACAATGCAAAGCCTCAGTAGGTTAAAACTAAGACTTAGATTGTTGGCATGTGGACAAGATATTTATTAAATCCACTGAAGTTCTATTTTAACTTCATCAATATCACAAAAGTGTTATATTTTTAATGCTTCAATGACAGTTAAAAAAGACTAAAACAGAATTTACAACAGATTTCTACATTACAAAAAGTCAGTTGAAATCGAATGCCATCCAAGCAAAATTCATGTGCCAATATACCATTATTTGATTTAATCATTTAGTTATCAGCATAATAAATAACAATGTAGGGCTAACAACCATCAATTTCGCGCATTTTGGTCTTTGACAGTCATAATATCATCCAACAAAACATAGTCAGTACCATGTTTATATTCCACTTTCACGTCAGGCCATGCCGATCATCAGATTCATGACCATTCAACTTGCCATTCAACTTGCCTTTGTTCCCTTAAACAGTCTTCAAACTGTTCTCCGCCCATCTTGTTGTGAGTCACACACCACTTGACATCGTGAATTTTAGCTCAAATCAGTCAGAGAACTCATGGTTCACATTTGACTTAAACCATGACATCGTCATTTCCCTTCAACCTGAAATGAATGTTTACCTTGATTCTCATTGCTTGAAATCAAGGTGCTGAGCATTTACCTGGATTTTTGACCAATTAGCAACTGATAAACATAAACAGGAAATGACGAGTCTATGGACGCAATCACCACACGTTCAATACCTTTCCCTAATGCAATACATGAATCTGATGATCGGCATGGCCTGACATAAAAGTAGAAGATAAACATGCATCGGGCCTGTGTCAGTACATGACATGCGTGAGATGGTGGCATATACCCACCAGTTACAATTGACAATTAATCTTATAAAGCGATGATCGTAACTTATATTCTTGCAAGATTTACAAGTCAGAGTTACGTCTTTGCGCATACGATCATAGACTGATGTTTCTTCTGTGGTGAAAGATGAAAATTAACATGCATTAGACTTACATATTTGAAGAGAAGAGCTCAAAAGCTAAATTTTGAGTTGTCAATGATTAACATCAGCCTAGAACGGCCTAGAACAGAGTAATTCCAGTTTGTACGTTTTTGTGACAAACTCCTATTTTGGCACATGCGTATTGTGACTCCATTGTTAAACTCAGATAAGTGGGGTGTGTGGTCACTTTCACATGTCTAAAATAGAGGGCAAATCACTGCATACACATCTCAGCAGTATTACTACACATATTTCTTTATTCAAATTGTGATTCTATTTGACAATTAAAATAATGATTGCAATATTCAATCATTATTTTTGAATATAGAAAGCCTAATTCTTGTTAACAGTGTTCAAAAAACCTGAAAGTAGAGAACTATTTTGGAGGAATTGACACCATTTCCAAGAGGTGATCTCTGTACATGTGAGCGCATGCATTGTTGCCTGATCACACGGAAAACAGAGAAACACACATACAGGCGACATGTGACCTGTTGATTTCTATCATGACTGATATCGTCAAATATTGACAACTCCACATTTTGAAGATCTTGAATATTGTTTTGGAATAAATAATATACCAATCTGATGGTATGTATTTAAGAATGAACATTGTTTTCAGGTGTCCTAAGGGTGATGAATTGTTATAACACCCTGGATAGGTACAATTCATGTTCATTTTGATATGTGGATCCAGGCAAAATGTTGAGTGAGCAGTCTTGCCATAAGAAAAGGTCAAAGCATATCATCAGATCTATGAGACACATTCTAGTGCTGCAACATTTAGAACTATTCCATTGCACTGGATATATTATATACTCATGGTTGGCCTCATGATCAACTGACTTGAAGTTTAAAGTCTATGCTAAAATCTTGAAATTGGATCCATGTTATAATTTCTTTTATCTGAACTCAAATAAAATTGGAATATGAAGATTTATATTTGTTTACTGTATAAAGTCATTATTATTCATATTTTCTATGTTTGCCCCAAAAAATGATAATTATATTCTTCTGATATGCAAATTGCTCACTTAGAGTTCCAATATGTAGAAAACTTGGATTTACAGGATTGTATGAAAATATAAATTGGCACTATGTTCCATTTCTTTGCTGTCATTTGCTCAAACTTAACCCAATTATTTGGATGTCATCTTTGTTTTCTGCATAAAGACATTTAATTTTGTTTTTTTATTATTTTCTCCATTTGCAAAAAAAAGAAAAACATTTTATGTATTCTGACTTTCATATTGCTCAAAAAAGATCACAACATGAAGATTTCACCATTGTTTATTGTATAAAGTCATTATTGAAATATATCTATCAAAAGAAAAAATGTTTTAATTCTGTATGTTCCGATATGCATATTGCTCAAAATGAAGATTTCAGCTTGAATGAGAAAAAGAAAAAAAACTTGTTCTCCCCAGGAATTGAACCCCAGACCTTTAGCATGGGAGACCGATGTCTTACCTTCTGAGCCATGGTGAATAGTATGATTTGACCTTCTCACTGGTAAATCACACAAAAAGTTAACATCTTTAACACTTTATCAAGTTGTTTTATAAAGGGACATTCAGTAATTTCAGACAGCAACCGAAGTTAAATTTTATAGACTAAAATTTTCCAAAAATATGTTTGTCTCAGATGATATCAATAGTAATGCAAATAGATCAAAAGAAACAGATACAGATATTTATAACTCATCTCTCATTTAAATCTAACCATTTTCTAGCTGATTCTCTGTAGGTGGGTATATATGGTTAGCATGCAATTATTTATATTAAACATGAGGTGTGTCATATAATGTCCAAACACATTTTATATGTTTATCTTGAACTCATAAAACAGAAAATCGTAATAAGCCAAATGAAGTCAGTTACTGGAGTGGTGCATATATTGCTGAAGAAGTTATATGGAAAGTAGTTTGGTAGGATATTAGTTTCATAGGGAGTTAATGTGTTGATGTGTTCTCAATGCATTCACTCATAACAGAAATCAAGACGGCCGAATGCTGGTTGAGAATGTGCTTGATTTCTCTCAAGGGAAAAACACGTCATGAACCTGCATTTATTGTTATTGTATTTGAGAAAAAAAAACATCAGTGATTGTGGTAGCCAAGCTGTGAAAATACTAAAATCAAAATTACTAAAAGTTGGTTGACAATTGCCTCAAAACTCGTAAGGGCCTTGCAAGAAAATGGTTTACCTTAATTGTTAAATCTGTATCTTGGGACTGTCAAATGAAATCCAATATGACAGAAATATGATCATCTCGTTAGCATCAACAATATCGCATGTAACAAGCAAGGTGTATTATGTTTCATACATAACAGTTCTCATAAGCAAGTGCAGATAATGAATATTTAATTGTACCTCTAGATATTTCTGAATATGAATTTGATGTTTTTATATAGTATATTTTAGACTATAGAATTTCTTGTTTACATGTTATTCACATTCCATATGCCACAAAACTTTCAGTATGTTCTACTGTAGTTCTTAACAAAATAAGCCAATGACTTAAATAAACAAGACCTCTGCCCTTAAAACTGATTATAAAGTCCTGTGTGATTTAAAAACAATACTATCACAGAAGTATCTACTGTATCAAATAACGTGTATAAATCTTGCATATTAAAATATCAATATAATATCAAAATCGATACATTCATTTAAAGCCCTATGACAAAATATACATTCAGGTTGATCTTCACCTTGAAGAAGATAAAAGTGTGTCAATCTACTGTGCCCTATTCAAATACGACTTAAAACTACCTCTTCAGGGTTTTTTCCTCAGGCGTCTTTAGTATTACCTAAAACCGGCTTTACTTTATGCAACTTATTGAAAATAGCTTCGCCCCTGTGTAACTGTTCATTTCAAATGAACAAAAGTTGTGATATATTTCTGCAACTTTCTATGTGGAAAAATGATATCAAATGGACGTTTATGCATTGCCAGATGAGGTAAGGATAAAGATGGTGGTTGTATATCAGTAAGTGCATATACCATATCATATGTCCCTAATGGCATTATACGATTCTTGCATGACTGTGAGAATTACCTTAACGTCAGTCAGGAATGGTCTGAATCTCGTCGATAATGTAATGTATGGTTTTCACGATGCAAGCGCTTTCCATAGGTAGAAAAATATTTTCTTATAAAAGCCTGGGTACTTTCATTGTGGTCCAGGTAAAAATATTATATCGTATTCTAGCTATTGCTCCTTATTTGCTTAATAGGGATGGAGCACTTTCACTAATTACTTGTGTGCTTCTGTATTTATGTGAAGACATTGTTCAGAAGGAACATTGGATTATTGGTTTGAATAGCACAAAAAAGATAGAACATGCTTCCTATCCTTCATAAACTTCAATTCACACAGAAATATGATCAACAAAAAATGTGTGTACGCTAAAATATAATATGAATCATGAATTATGTTAAAGAAGAGGAAAAAATGAATAACAAGACTGGCGATGGTTCGTTAATTGCCGTTTCTCTCCGGAGATGGTCAGTTGAGTTTTCTCACAGAAACGCCAGGGATTGTACTGATCTGGACAGTAAAACATATTTTTTTTAACAAGAACAGGAAAAACACACAACTCACGAGGGAGAGTAAATTGCAGTTCTTCAGGTCACTAACACATCTAAGCTAGGAATTATACTGATCAGAACAGGAACAAATATTTAAAAACAAAAAATAGGGGGAAAATGAAAAACACTTCTGACGAGGGCGAGTAAATTGCAGTTTCTCCCTGCAGTGCGGCCACAGATGAGCCTGGGATTATACTGATCAGCATCATTCCACAATATGCCACCGATTTGGCGTCATTTCCTTGATTATTCTCAGCCAATTAACCTCGTATCCTCCTACGCCTTTGTGTAAATGGCATTTAGTTTAAAAAAATGCATCTCATTTCCTCTGTGGCAATTGGAATGACTTGGAGTGCCAACTTAGTGAGTAGCACATCTAATATAGCACTCATATTATCTGATTATCGACGTTTATACCGAGTAAGGTGGGGGAGGGAGGGAGGAAAGTAAAGATGACAGCTCAGACTTGATGGTCAGTTAGCCAATCAGATAAGAGAATATATTTCAACCCTTGGCATATCTTTATAAGATAATCCAAATGCTTATACCAAAATAATGAAAGATTTATTAATTGTAAATGCGTTCCAAGGTGGATCAAAATTTATGGAACACTATTACGGTTTTGGGTTGTAAAATAATACTGTTTTGTATGAGTCACGTATTTTCGTACCCTGTATTGACAAAATCTGTTCAAACAAATCTTCTCGTGTAATCTTCACAAAATATCCAGACCTCTGCATACTATCCAGACCTTCACACAATACCCAGATCCTCACACAATACCCATATCCTCACATAATACCCAGATCCTTACATAATACCCAGATCCTTACATAATAACCAGACCTTCACATAATACCCAGATCCTCACATAATACCCATATCCTCACATAATACCCAGACCTTCATACAATACCCAGATCCTCACATAATAACCAAGATCCTCACATAATAACCAAGATCCCCACATAATACCCAGACCTTCATACAATACCCAGATCCTCACATAATACCCGGACCTTCATACAATACCCAGATCCTCACATAATACCCACATCCTCACATAATAACCAAGATCCCCACATAATACCCAGACCTTCATACAATACCCAGATCCTCACATAATACCCGGACCTTCATACAATACCCAGACCTTCACATAATACCCAGATCCTCACATAATACCCACATCCTCACATAATACCCAGACCTTCACACAATACCCAGATCCTCACATAATACCCAGATCCTCACATAATACTCAGACCTTCACATAATACCTAGATCCTCACATAATATCCAGACCTTCACATAATATCCAGACCTTCACATAATATCTAGACCCTCAAATTATACCAAGACTTTCACATAATATCCAGACCTTCATACAATACCCAGATCCTCGCATAACACCCAGTTCCTCATATAATACCCAGACCTTCATACAATACCCAGATCCTTACATAATAACCAAGATCCTCACATAATAACCAGACCTTCACATAATACCCAGGTATTATGTATTATAGATACAATATATCCAACGTCACACCTGAGAGGAAAGTTATTCAAGCTTTTACCATATTGGAAATAAGACATTGATTAGAACTACAGGTGTGTTGTATTTGTTATTGTTTGCAGTAAACCTTACATCTTACAATTTTGGCTTGTCATTTCAGAATTGTTGCCACTGACTTATGTGGGAGGATTAGAGGTTGGGATTAATATACAGTAGTTCCTGGCGGACAAAGGCGGATTATTCATTTGTTAATTATTGATACGTTGTCTTATTATTCTTCCATAACTTCCGATATTCCTAGATGACTGTCAGCTGTATTTGTGGCCATAATTCAGTTCAGAAATCATCACTTTAGGATCTCGTTCACATAAATTGGCATGAACAAATACAGGTACAGCTCTGGGGTACATGAATAAATAAAGGTATGGCTAGGCTATTAATAGATTGGTGGAATATCTTCAGGGCATGCTGAGGTATCTAATTTTTCTTTTTATATTTCCACTTTGCTGAAAATACGTTGTTATTATTAGTTTTTGTTAACATTTATAATTATCAATATAAAGATAAAGTATTCAACAGATCAGGTTTAGAATAAATGACATCATGAAATCTAACAGAAATTCTTGTCAGATCGACCAAAATGGCCGCTGACCCCAAGCAGCCCTACTGGATCGTACAGATTTATCTGCCGCTAGATGGAGTTGGCTGGTACACCGGCTGATGAAAAGGGTGATTCGCTCACCTCTGGGGTGAAAGTAATCTGTTTCGAGATGTCCACAGAGTTATACAGTTTCTGCCACTAGGGGACGCACATGTCTGAGTATTAAGGTCCCCATGACCCAAATCTGAAATGTTATCTGCTGCAGGTCAAATCAAACCAAGATATTCATCTCAAAGAAATAACCAAATAATTAATTTCAGCTCAGAACTGGTGATATTTACTATTGGCATTATTCACGGTGTTATGTTTGTGCAGACAATTCATGTCCTTCAGGAACCATATTTCACCATTCAGATTTCACTTATTATGTTCCCAGTATCACAGCTAATGAGTACATTTGTAATGGCAGCATCACTTTCCGTCCTCCAGTCACATAACCAGCTCAGGCAAAGATCCAGTGCTCATCATAACCAACTGAGTCAGCGGATGGTCAGGATTTGTTTGGCAAACCAACTTCCGGTAAATGCAGCGGGAGAATATCCGTCACATTCCAGATTCCAAGTTGTTACATTCTGAAAGATTCCCAAGATGCATAAAATAAGTACTGATCACAAATTGCTAAAGTAAAAATACTTGCTTCATAAGTTCAAAACACCTATTTTACCGAAATAAATCTTTACATCAGTGTCTTATTGTGAAGTCAATTATGACCGGAAGTAGCTTCATCTACTAATCAGGCACTGCTTTCTCTTTTCCTCAGCTGGAGATACAACAGGGATGGATCATATATCAATCAAATGGATTATCAAAGTGTCAGTGTTGAAATTGAAAGGATCGAACCTATATTATATTATTTGCCAAAAATGTAGTTACTGTAAGGTTACAGTAATAGTTACAGTAAGGGTGGGGTGGGGGGCTTTAATTTGTTAAGACAATTTTATCACCAGAGCGCAAAATGATACGCATTACCAAAAATATTGGGGAATAATTTTGAGGTTGGCTTCTTGAGATTATTTCTATTCATTCACTACCCTCGACTTGAATCATAAATGATTAATTGCTTTTCTGGGCAAGCCAAATTTGACATTTATTATGTTAGATCCCTGGTTTGACAAATATTAAGTCTACAATGTTAGCAATGACATGAAGGAGTAAGATCCCCTGGTTCTCACATTCATTAACTTGACACCTGTAATCGTCTCCCACCATAAAATATGTATCACATGTCTCGATATCACGTGACATGATATCAGAAGTTGACTGCTCGCAGTCCCCTAATGCCTCCACTAATTGCATTCCGGCGTGAGCTGGACAAAGACTCGGTGCTGATAGTACGGAGAATAGAGTGCACTAAACGTGTTCCACATAACACCAGGTATGCTGCATACGGCGGGCCTTGCCCAGTCCTTGACATCAATGGCTCTCTCCTGGTCACCAATGAAACACCAGATTTCTGTAGGTTACGCTTTTGTTGTCCAGTTATTTGTAAAGTGCAACCAGAATGGACTAAAATCAACGGATGTCTTCAGAGCACATGATGTGGCGCAGTTGGTAAGAGTGCAGTTGGTAAGAGTGCAGTTGGTAAGAGTGCAGTTGGTACGAGTGCAGTTGGTGGGAGTGCAGTTGGTGGGAGTGCAGTTGGTGGGAGTGCAGTTGGTAAGAGTGCAGTTGGTAAGAGTGCAGTTGGTAAGATTGCAGTTGGTAAGAGTGCAGTTGGTGGGAGTGCAGTTGGTAAGAGTGCAGTTGGTAAGAGTGCAGTTGGTAAGAGTGCAGTTGGTAAGAGTGTAGTTGGTGGGAGTGCAGTTGGTGGAACCAGAATGGACTAAAATCAACGGATGTCTTCAGAGCACATGATGTGGCGCAGTTGGTAAGAGTGCAGTTGGTAAGAGTGCAGTTGGTAAGATTGCAGTTGGTAAGAGTGCAGTTGGTGGGAGTGCAGTTGGTAAGAGTGCAGTTGGTAAGAGTGCAGTTGGTAAGAGTGCAGTTGGTAAGAGTGCAGTTGGTGGGAGTGCAGTTGGTGGGAGTGCAGTTGGTAAGAGTGCAGTTGGTAAAAGTGCAGTTGATAAGAGTGCAGTTGGTAAGAGTGCAGTTGGTAAGAGTGCAGTTGGTAAGCGCCAATTCCTCTGTGGTGATCCAAAGGTCATGGATACGGTTCTCTGCAGCACTATAACTGCAACAATTAGGTCTGGTCAAGAGATAACTGATATAATAATAATGAATGTGACGTAAATCTCCAAACAAGCTCCTCAGGAGTCATTTCCAAACTCCAAACTCAAGTTTTAAATTCATGTGTTTCTGCCGATAATATGAAATCTAGAATAAAATATTTTTTTGTCTAACATCTGGAAATTTACCAATCATTTCGCTAAAAATGGAGGCCGAATTCAATCAATAAGTAAGGTCATCAGCAAAAGTGTGATTTAAGATAATTCTAGTCGAGTAGTAGGGTTTCAGCAAGATTGGATATATGATCTTAGCTAAAAAGAATTTCAATTCCCTGTAAATCTTTATTCACTTTGCACTATTTTAGAGTATGAGAATGTGTGTTTTTTGAGATAGACGCATGTTTATGTGACTTTGTAGTTGAAGAAGAAAATACCCTGAGCATGTCTAATAAGTAGCCTTCTATATACCCAGAGGGCATATTATTTCCCGTAGAAAAATGCACTTTGAATAAAAGCAGATCAAACAAACTACATGATGAATCTCGTGTAAAAATATGGTAATTTTTTTAAATTTGTAATTAAAATGTGCATTTTATTTGAAAGAGAGAATTGCTCTCACGATGAAAGCGATATGAGGGAAATTTATTCTTTTTTAAATACCTGTCTCAAACATTTACTCTCCTGAGCAGATTTTGCGTTTATTCCGTACTCCACAAGTCTAACCCAGAAGGGATAGTTTCAGGAAATCACTTGACTATTACCAGCCCTTATGATTTTTTTATTGTGCTGTGAGTGTTAATACAGGGGCTGGAATAGCGTTCAGAATGTCACATTTTTGCACATTTCCCAATCCTAAAATTGCCATGTTATGTATATAAGTCCAAGATATGTATTGAAGTCCAATAGACTGACTGTGCAAGTATTGTAAGCTTCTTGGCCAAAGTAACACAAGTATCACCTGCTGGTACAGTAGGCCAGTTCCTATTATTTTCCATAAAGGTGTCTTAATTAAGCTGTCTGCTGTCTCACCATTTGTCTACAGCACTGAGCACACTGTGTGGCTCTTATCAATGCTTATGTGAATATCAATAACGAGTACAGACTGCTTGGACAAAATTGACCATCAGACCCCTTCCTCATCAGACCCCTTCCTTGAGGGAGGGGCTGAAGCTCAATCAAGGAGATCACACCCAGTGCAAGCTTCTGATTAGCAGCCAATAGGCACTGAGTCAAATATCTTTTTACATGTGGTAACATGGCCAATTGGTTTCATTGTTATAATTAGAAAGTTGAGTACAACAAATGAGTTAAGATGTTTCATGACGCGTTACAGCAAAATAGTCAGACAAAAATACTCATGGGATGGACTATTAATCTTCAATTGCGGCGATAATAAAGATTTCTTCTTCATGGCTAATATATCAATGATATATTATTAATATCCCTCCCCTCACATTATAAATGAGCTCTAATCTACTTTTAAACTATAAAAAGGGCATGTATACGTTTTACATTTCTGGCATTTTGTATGAACATGTACAACGAGCTAACGATTTGCACAGTTGTATGGTTATTGTCTATTTGAATCACTGAATCTAAGGTTTAGGGGACAGGCCTTCTGCGCATGCGTTAGATTCCACCTATCACCAAACTCAAATCAGCTGGTGTCTCAAGCAAGAGGTCCTGGACCTGGGTCTTGGACCTGATTTGCTTGGTGGACAATCGTAGTGATATGTGCCTTGACGCGGGCTCTTGTCACTTGCATTTACACAATAAATGAAGCCACCGGCCCTATCGACGTTGGTCTCATGAGCACCAGAACTTTCCTCTGTGGTGATCCAAAGGCCGTGGGTTCGATCCCCCGCCATGTCAAGATCGAATTCATGATACAATTTTCACATTTTGTGAGTTGAGGCCCGTGCCTGAAGAATCACTATGTTCAATGCGTCTTAACTGAGTTTTGTATTGAGTCTGAACTGAATTCTCTGTGCGTCTAGGTAAACTATGTCATCTTCTTACAAAGCAAACCACTATTGGAATATTGAAAAACATTAATTTGAGAAAATAAAGGTGTAGAATTGAGAAGAAATTGCAGAGTTTAAGTTCCAGTTCCAGTTTTGAATGCCATAGTAGATACACGTATAAGATTGGAGGGGGGTGTCCACTGCAGGCTGGAGTTTGTATATCAAGTTATTGTATGGGAGTTAAACATGAAGAGCCAAATAATGGATTTTCAGGTTTCAACACATTTCTATTTAAATCTTGGCTCCATTTGCTTAATTTCATTGAATTGTCCATATGCTCCAAATGTTATTTATGTTATAACGCATCCAAATAGTTATATCTGATGTCAGTATTTTGAAGTGTCATTTATATTATGTCTATTTATAAGTCATTCTATTCGTAAGTTATTCTATTGATAAGTTATTCTATTTGTAAATCATTCGATTTACAAGTCATTCTATTCGTAAGTCAATCTTTTGATAAGTTATTCTATTTGTAAATCATTCGATTTACAAGTCATTCTATTCGTAAGTCAATCTTTTGATAAGTTATTCTATTTGTAAATCATTCGATTTACAAGTCATTCTATTTGTAAGTCATCCTATATATGAGTCATCCTATTTATAGGTCATCCTATTTATAAGTCATCCTATTTGTAAATCATTCTATTTGCAAGTTATTCGATTTGCAAGTCATTTTATTTGTAAGCCATTCTATTTATAAGTCATCCTATTCTTGAGTCATTCTATTTGTGAGTCATTCTATCTGTACGTCATTCTCTTTTTTAAGTATTCTTGTGACATTACTATTTTACCAAGGCACTACCCAGAAGCCTTTGACGCGTATATCCTAACAAACCACATTTTCTTTCTCTTGCCAAGTAAAGCGGCACATTACTTCAGGTATATGTCCACCATAAGGTGATTGGTGAAAACTTGTAACCCTCCACATTCACTTTTGTCCTGATAATTACCTCTGAAGGTGATGGGTTTTTTTCTCTTTCATAAAAAAATATAAAGTATTGTAAAAAAACAAGAATTTCATTCAAAGAAACAACATATCATCTGGCAAGATTAACTGGTGCACAGACCCTTAAACACCGTTATTGCAGCTTTGAGGTGCTATTGGTAAAATCTGATCTGATTGAGGTTTGCTTATTCCATTCACTCCTCAATGAAATAAAGAAGATGACAGAGAATCATTCATGAGACAATGAGATTAGAACCTGATCGTGTTATCCGGAGATACATTGCTGTTTGATTTGAGAACCTAGTTTTCATTAGTCAGACAAATTCAGTTATGTTGTGTGCTGTGATGTGCATATGAAGTGATCATCCTCAAGTGTCTCTTATCATAAAGGCTGTCTCAATGGATTAATGACATCATGCAGATAAACATGCATGTTATATAGGCCTTCCTCACCTTGAAAAGTTTCATAAAGTGGAGGTTTTTAGTTCAGGATATATAATAAAATTATATCATTTTATCTCACATATTTGTGTGTGCGTTTGTGTGTGTATATGGGGGAGAGGGTCGTGTATGTTAGTGTGAATGCGTGGGTGGGTGTCATACTATGCTTTATATGAGAAGGTTGGCACAATAAGCTACAGGCGATGCCAGCAAATTGAGATAAACTTTACAGTGGATCGGCACAAAGCTTATCGTTGTGTATCATTAGGCAGATGGGGCAATGTTTCTTTTTCATACAAAGCGTGTAAAACATTCTGGCTTATTGGAGGGTTTACATTTTATTTTGTACTTTGCCCGTCTTTCAGATAAGTGTGTGTGTGTGTAAAACATCGACGTTCACAGCAGCACATTTGGTATTGACCTCTAGAATAGGGGAATGATGTTTTTCTCATGAGGTTGTGTGCTTTTATCACATGCTTCTGTAAACATTCCTGTTCAACAAGATTATTATTGTAAATGCAATATATATATATTTATATATATATATATATATATATATATATATATATATATATATATATATATATATATATATATATATATATATATTGAGATAAACTTTACAGTGGATCGGCACAAAGCTTATCGTTGTGTATCATTAGGCAGATGGGGCAATGTTTCTTTTTCATACAAAGCGTGTAAAACATTCTGGCTTATTGGAGGGTTTACATTTTATTTTGTACTTTGCCCGTCTTTCAGATAAGTGTGTGTGTGTGTAAAACATCGACGTTCACAGCAGCACATTTGGTATTGACCTCTAGAATAGGGGAATGATGTTTTTCTCATGAGGTTGTGTGCTTTTATCACATGCTTCTGTAAACATTCCTGTTCAACAAGATTATTATTGTAAATGCAATATATATATATTTATATATATATATATATATATATATATATATATATATATATATATATATATATATATATATATATATATATATATATATATATATATATTTTATATATATATATATATATATATATATATATATATATATATATATATATTTTATATATATATATATATATATATATATATATATATATATATATATATATATATATATATATATATATATATATATATATATATATATTTATATATATATATATATATATATATATATATATATATGAGTCATACACGTCTCTTAAGGATATCAGATTGATGCCTTTTTCAAGATGCACTTAGGCCAAAAAATAATAACCCAGTTTCTGATAACGTGTCCTAAAAACAGGAAAGATATTTATTTACATTATAATTTTGGTAATAGTGATGAAATATATTGAGAAGTGGCGTAATTAATGAATATATAACTCAAATTATGTCACTTTTTACTTAGCAATTACAAAAACCGTAAGGGTAGCTGGTTTGACCTGGGGTATTGTGGATCTCTCCGACACAATGCTCAGGGTCAGCAAGAACCTTTCTGATAAAGTTATGTAGGTCATCATGAAAATAGTGAAGGTCATTACCAAGTCCCTATAACATAATGGTTTATCCCTCAGAGGATTTCCACACATTGATGTAGGTCATGACGGATCTCTGGCAGAACTATGACAAAGTCCAGACAGTGCTCCATGACTGGCCGTGGTTTGTGTTATAAGGTCCAGATCATAATGCAAAATATCTATCGTCACTCAAGAGTTGGGCATTGAGTTCTGGTGACAAATAAACTTGTATATAACCTAGTATAGCCTTATCAGTTCTAAAAAGGTGGTTGGTACAATCAAAATCACATTTGGTGGTACATTTATCACTTTTTGGGTTTTTAGGTTTTGCATAAAGGGGTCTACATGGGTAGATTGATGTACACGCCAGTGACACTAAACATGCTAGATGACACAAGTGAGGTGCAGCTACATCTAAAATAATCTTATATATCTTTATGACATTAAGATGAAAACACTTTCCAGCCACTTATTCCATGTAAAGACATCATGACACGTTTGCAATTCCTCTCAGTTGCTGAAAGCGAAATCTAATACCAAGTTCAAGAAGGTGTTGAGATCCGCGCATTCCTCGCAACCTTTCCTGATTAATACGTGGATATGGGACAGAAATAGCTGTGTCTGCCGATCTTGTTTATTCAAATCTTATATAATGTTGAAGAACCAGTTCGAGATGACGGATTCAGCTGATATGGAGGCCACGAAGAGTACACTATCGATGTTATCAAGTGTCAATTACTAGTGTTAAGATATGTCAGTGTGCCATTATAAGTGCAACTATTAGTGTTAAGATATGGTATGTCAGTGTGCCATTATAAGTGCAATTATTAGTGTTAAGATATGATATGTCAGTGTGCCATTATAAGTGCAATTATTAGTGTTAAGATATGATATGTCAGTGTGCCATTATAAGTGCAATTATGAGTGTTGAGATATGATATGTCAGTGTGCCATTATAAGTGCAATTATTAGTGTTAAGATATGATATGTCAGTGTGCCATTATAAGTGCAATTATTAGTGTTAAGATATGATATGTCAGTGTGCCATTATAAGTGCAATTATTAGTGTTAAGATATGGAATGTCAGTGTGCCATTATAAGTGCAATTATTAGTGTTAAGATATGATATGTCAGTGTGCCATTATAAGTGCAATTATTAGTGTTAAGATATGGAATGTCAGTGTGCCATTATAAGTGCAATTATTAGTGTTAAGATATGGAATGTCAGTGTGCTCGTGCTTCATACAGCAAAGCTCTGATCTTCATTATCCAGGTATTATATGCGTTATCTTTAAGGGCATTATTATATTATTTGTAAAGGGATCAACCCTTATTGCTTGTTTTTGTTTTTGAATAATGTCATTTTAAACTTAACTTTAAAATTTAATTGTATTTAAGTGCATAAATGGTGCAATATATGGTGCAATTCTTCGCCTCTGCTTAAGGTGGACCTACAATTCTATTAATAACAGTTTGACATTTCGTAACGCTCAGGCATTTACAGTAGACTACAATCAAGTGCAATGGAGTCGGACTTCGGTCTCACGAGACCACATACGAGATTTGGAATAGAAATGACTCAGACAATCACCTGACACGCAGAGGAATAGTAAAGACATTGGAGTCAGACATGGCTAACTGGCTCACGTGTAGGCGAGTGGGCATTTTCAAGGAGAAATGTATATTTTTAACACAACTGATCATATTAGTTTGGGTCTGGCACACACACTATATACTTAAACCACCAATGTGGACATACTTTTTCTTTTCAGATAAACAATTATTGGTATTATTTCTCTGTTTGGGTAGATATGTGATTAGAGCATGACCTCAATAATATAGATATTTGCAGTTATGAAAGATATTTCTATTAAGCAGAGATATTTAAACATGTATTTAATGTCTCTGTATTATGCTAAAGAAATAACATTTTCTAAACGTGTATTGTTTGATATAATTTCAGAACCTTTTGGTGATGAAAATCTTGATCGGATGTGAACGTGTGTAACTAGGTCAACATGGAAGCGAACCAGTCAAATGTGTTGGATGACGTGTTTGGTGGGAGGAACATTTCTAACGATTCCACCGCCAGAGGGCACGGCGAAATGATGCCTCCTTCTCTGAGTGGACCTCTTCAGTTTATGCCACCGCTGGAACCAGCCATTAAGATGCTATCGGATGTGGTGTTTTACTTACAGATGTACTACAATCCTGCCCTAGCCAGTGTTGGGATGATTGCCAACATTCTCTGCTGTGTCGTCCTGGCATTCAGCAATCTGTACAAGTTATCTGCGGGACAGTACCTGCTCGGCATCGCTGTGGCAGACACATTATTTCTTGTCAACATTCTCCTTCACTGGCTTAATATTATGGGATACAGTGTCTACCAATATGGCAGCCTTTGTCATTTTACAATGTTCCTGAAGCATGCATCTAGTTTTCTTTCACTGTGGTATGTGGTATGTCTTGCCGTCGACGGATTCATCATTGTCTGCTGCCCATATAAAAGGGAGAGATTTTGCTCCATTGCGCGTGCGCGGATCATTGTGCTCACATTGGCTGTGATAGCCATTGCAGTGTTTCTTAATATCTCACTGACATTTGGAGTGATCAACATTGGACAGATATATCTGTGTCACCCAGTGCATACTTTGGCAGACCCCCTGAGCAAGTTACAGAAAGTGGATGTGTTTATTAATGGCATAATTCCCTATTCTTGCCTTATATACCTCCTCCTCCACACTGCTATACAATGCGCATGTCAAAGGAAGCAAGGGGTCACCACATATTCCACCACTAGAGGGGGCACCAATCCAGAGAACATAGTGTACCCATTAAAGTTTTATTTCTTGTATCTTGTGACCGTTTTGTTGCTGAATCTGCCCGCCCAGTGTTTACGTGTATACAACACATTAAAGCACATTACAAGGACCTCAGCAAATAGACCCAATCAAACACAGCAGCTATGGCAAGACACTATGGATAATTTACAAAATATGAGGTACATTATGAACTTTTGGATTTTGCTGCTCACATCTGAGTACTTCAGACAGGGAGTTGTTTTTATCATTGTCAGGATGGGAGCGTCCTGCAAACGCAATGCAAGTTCTAAGTCTCCTGATGGACAGACCGTGCTCCCGGACGGTCACACCTCGGACGAGACTTCGCTAGCTCTCATCGAGTCCAACGCTAAAAGCGTAGCGGCAGTTTGACTGAATAATTGCAAAGTTGACATTAACTTTTAAACTTTTTGACATGGAATATACTATAATATTATAAATGCAGTCTTTTTTAAAAGGAAATTCTAAATATTCATGGAATAATAGAAATCATTTTTGTGACCTTACAAATAACAGTGTTCTTATTGTTTGTATAATAATTTATAATAAAATTTTATTTAAGGAGGTCAGTGTTAGCGTAATATTTAGATGGTTGTCCTTACTTACTCAAAATAAAAATGAAAGATGGAAATTGGCCAAAAAATAATGTTGTGAAAAACAGTATTTGAAATATAGTATGATATTTTTTCAGGAATCAGCACATAGAGTGTTGTGCTTCTTGAAACAATATTTATCAAATGTGCACAAAATGTTTGAAAGTAACGTACCAGTACAATTGGGTAACAGATATCAATTACCAGTACCATTGGGTAACAGGCATCAGTTACCAGTACCATTGGGTAACAGGTATTAATTACTAGTACCATTTGGTAACCATTATCAGTTACCAGTACCATTTGGTAACAGGTATCAGTTACCAGTACCAATGGGTAACAGGCATCAGTTACCAGTACCATTGGGTAACACGTATCAGTTACCAGTACCATTGGCTAACACGTATCAGTTACCAGTACCATTGGGTAACAGGCATCAGTTACCAGTACCATTGGGTAACAGGTATCAGTTATTAGTACCAATGGGTAACAGGTATCAGTTACCAGTACCATTGGGTAACAGGCATCAGTTACTAGTACCATTGGGTAACAGGCATCAGTTACCAGTACCATTGGGTAACAGGTATTAGTTACTAGTACCATTTGGTAACCATTATCAGTTACCAGTACTATTGGGTAACAGGTATCAGTTACCAGTACCATTTGGTAACAGGTATCAGTTACCAGTACCATTGGGTAACACGTATCAGTTACCAGTACCATTGGGTAACACGTATCAGTTACCAGTACCATTGGGTAACAGGCATCAGTTACCAGTACCATTGGGTAACAGGCATCAGTTACCAGTACCAATGGGTAACAGGTATCAGTTACCAGTACCATTGGGTAACACGTATCAGTTACCAGTACCATTGGGTAACACGTATCAGTTACCAGTACCAATGGGTAACACGTATCAGTTACCAGTACCATTGGGTAACACGTATCAGTTACCAGTACCATATGGTAACAGGTATCAGTTACCAGTACCATTGGGTAACACATATCAGTTACCAGTACCATTGGGTAACAGGCATCAGTTACCAGTACCATTGGGTAACAGGCATCAGTTACCAGTACCATTTGGTAACAGGTATCAGTTACCAGTACCATTTGGTAACCATTATCAGTTACCAGTACCATTGGGTAACACGTATCAGTTACTAGTACCAATGGGTAACAGGTATCAGTTACAAGTACCATTCGATTTTTGACCTGAAATTTGTCCTTTCCCACCAATCAAATGATCTTCCTTGTGAGGCAGTCGTAATGAATGCACGTGTCTGACTGAGAAGGAATTATTGCTTTATGGCACATCGACACAATCGGGTCATTCAGTTGCCTAAAAGAGTAAAAATAAAAATTAACATTGACTAGATACACGTGTTAAATTGATGTCTGTAAAGTACACATAGATGATCAAATCATTATAATACTTACACCAATTAAATATAATAAATATGTATATTTTATTCAAAAGACTAAAAATACAGTGTGACCGTTCACAATTCTTGATATATTATTATCCAATGACTCAAATAAAAGAGGTTTGCCCTTAAAACTGATTATAAAGTCTTATGTGGCTTAAAAACGATACTATCGCAGAGGTATCTTCAGTATCAAATAACGATGTGACTGAGAACATTCTCTGTGAGATCACGTGTAAGACGGACGAGCCGAAGTTAGATACGCAGGCAGGACGAGTCCATCTGATGACGCGTGAGGAAGCCACGTAGGCAACCCCCCACAGACGACGCGGAGTGGCCCCTTAAAAGAGACGCGCAACCGTGGATCAGGGGGCAGTAGCTAGCAGTTAGAAGTCCCGAGTTTCAGAAGAGCCGAGGAAGAGATCAACGACCACTTGCCACTGAAGATCCACGACTCTCAGTATCGTGACTCTATAGACTTGGGTGTTTTGCGTATAGTCAGGGTTTCATAAGTATCATGCAAAGTTGGTAGTTCATATGCCTCGCTCATTGCCATGCCGGCCTAGCCAGACAAGGAGGAATCACAGCACTGAATAAAGGTAACTATTACACTGTGTATATCCTGTGTCTGCAGTCCTTATTGCCCGTCATCTATATGAGGGTATAACATGATAGCTAGGATCCGTGCCCAAACTCACAGCCAGCGAGTTAGCAAGCTATGCTTACAGTACAGTACAGTACAGTAGAGTAGAACAGGTTAGAGTATCTATCTATTTGGTAGAGTATTGATCCCCCGTCCACGTCCCCCAACGACGGATACTCTCCATTAATGGGTAACACTACATCAATTGGCAATGTAACTACATGTAGCAAAATATATGACTCAGTGCCTATTGGCTGCTAATAATAAGCTCGTACTGGGTGTGGTCTCTTTAACTAAATTACATAATCAGTTTTGACCTAACCTTGCAGAGCGTGACAAAAGCCCAAGATCTGCTTAGAATTGAATGAATGAAAGAATGGATTCTCAACAGCAAATCGACAAATTAGTCATTTAGTGCTATTAAGGTATATATCAAAAAAGCTATTACCAATGTGTAATTAAAATTGACCCGTTTGGGAAGGGGTATACTTTGACCTACTTTTAAATCACACAATTGATTTAATACATTTGAAAATAAAAGGTCCATCCAATAATGGTTTGAATCACTCGTTTTCCCATATATCCCCAGCATATTCATTGCATGGTAGCAGAGTGGATTGTTCCCCAGCATACTCATTGCATGGTAACAGTCTGGATTGTTCCCCCAGCATACTCATTGCATGGTAATAGTCTGGATTGTTCCGCAGCATACTCATTGCATGGTAGCAGTCTGGATTGTTTCCCAGCATACTCATTGTATGGTAACAGTCTGGATTGTTCCCCAGCATACGCATTGCATGGTAACAGTCTGGATTGTTCCCCAGCATACTCATTGCATGGTAGCAGAGTGGAGTGTTTCCCCAGCATACTCATTGCATGGTAACAGTCTAGATTGTTCCCCAGCATACTCATTGCATGGTAACAGTCTGGATTGTTCCCCAGCATACTCATTGCATGGTAACAGTCTGGATTGTTCCCCAGCATACTCATTGCATGGTAACAGTCTGGATTGTTCCCCAGCATACTCATTGCATGGTAACAGTCTGGATTGTTCCCCAGCATACTCATTGCACGGTAACAGTCTGGATTGTTCCCCAGCATACTCATTGCATGGTAACAGTCTGGATTGTTCTCCAAGCATACTCATTGCATGGTAACAGTCTGGATTGTTCCCCAGCAGGTAACAGTCTGGATTGTTCCCCAGCATACTCATTGCATGGTAACAGTCTGGATTGTTCCCCAGCATACTCATTGCATGGTAACAGTCTGGATTGTTCCCCAGCATAATCATTGCATGGTAGCAGAGTGGAGTGTTCCCCAGCATACTCATTGCATGGTATCAGCGTGTATTGTTTCCCCAGCATACTCATTGCATGGTAACAGTCTGGATTGTTTCCCCAGCATACTCATTACATGGTAACAGTCTGGATTGTTCCCCAGCATACTCATTGCATGGTAACAGTCTGGATTGTTCCCCAGCATAATCACTGCATGTTATCAGAGTGGATTGTTTCCCTAGTATAATCATTGCATGTTAGCAGTCTGGATTGTTTCCCTAGTATAACCATTGCATGTTAGCAGTCTGGATTGTTTCCCTAGTATAATCATTGCATGTTAGCAGTCTGGATTGTTTCCCTAGCTTAATCATTGCATGTTAGCAGTCTGGATTGTTTCCCTAGTATAATCATTGCATGTTAGCAGTCTGGATTGTTTCCCTAGCTTAATCATTGCATGTTAGCAGTCTGGATTGTTTCCCTAGCATGATCATTGCATGGTAGCAGAGTGGATTGTTTCCCCAGCATGCTCATTGAATGTTAGCAGTCTGGATTGTTTCCCTAGCTTAATCATTGCATGTTAGTTGTCTGGATTGTTTCCCTAGCATAATCACTGCATGTTATCAGTCTGGATTGTTTCCCAGCATAATTATTGCATGTTAGCAGTCTGGATTGTTTCCCTAGCTTAATCATTGCATGTTAGTTGTCTGGATTGTTTCCCTAGCATAATCATTGCATGTTAGTTGTCTGTATTGTTTCCCTAGCATGCTCATTGCATGTTAGTTGTCTGGATTGTTTCCCTAGCTTAATCATTGCATGTTAGCAGTCTGGATTGTTTCCCTAGCATAATCATTGCATGTTAGTTGTATTGTTTCCCTAGTATAATCATTGCATGGTAGCAGAGTGGATTGTTTCCCTAGCTTAATCATTGAATGTTAGTTGTCTGGATTGTTTCCCTAGCATAATCATTGCATGTTAGTTGTCTGTATTGTTTCCCTAGCATGCTCATTGAATGTTAGTTGTCTGGATTGTTTCCCCAGCATAATCATTGCATGGTAGTTGTATTGTTTCCCTAGTATAATCATTGCATGTTAGCAGTCTGGATTGTTTCCCTAGCTTAATCATTGAATGTTAGTTGTCTGGATTGTTTCCCCAGCATAATCATTGCATGTTAGTTGTATTGTTTCCCTAGTATAATCATTGCATGTTAGCAGTCTGGATTGTTTCCCTAGCTTAATCATTGAATGTTAGTTGTCTGGATTGTTTCCCCAGCATAATCATTGCATGTTAGTTGTCTGTATTGTTTCCCAGCATCCTCATTGCATGTTATCAGTTTGGATTGTTTCCCAGCATAATTATTGCATGTTAGCAGTCTGGATTGTTTCCCTAGCATCCTCATTGCATGTCATCAGCGTGGATTATTTCCCTAGTATAATCATTGCATGTTAGCAGATTGGTTTGTTCATGACAATGTTCAAATGTTCCAACTGTCATTCTTAATGGTAGTAAATGGAAAATATGCACCTCATCAGCTTCAGCTCCATTCTAACTTTATTAACTTAATACAACCACACAGTGACGTAACCACAGTGATGCACATTTGGAGATGAGGCTTTGTGTAAATGAATCACTGTAAAATCTAAATGCTGCATGTAAAATCCATGACACAAGATTTGCCCACATATCAGATGCACTTTCCAAGTACCGAGACTAATATCGGCCAGCAATACCAGTGAGATTAAGCCTGTGATGGTTTAGCACTTTTAATAATTTCAAAGAATGGCTTCAGTATAAAGGACATACATAACCACACTCATATCATATAGATATGTATTTTATATTTAGGAAATTAATATGAAAATTTGTATATATGTAGTACATGCTTCGTCACCACAGTCAAAATATGTTAAAATGTTCATTAACATGGTGCTGTACAATACAAAAATTGGTCAAGCTATGAAAAGTGTTACCAGAGGAACTGGATGAATACATTGAACTTTTTAAAATGGATGAACAAAAACAAATGAACCTCTTGGTTTCATGAAAGGGGGTAAGAATTTGCCATTGGTAATGTTGGAGACGTTGTTGTTAACTCAAGAGCATGTATAGTAACATTATTTAGAGGAAGCAGAGATGGTTATTGAAAGCCTGTTTTAGATGTAAATGATCGAGTATCCTTCACTGTTAAGAATGAAGACATAATTGTTGGTATTTCCAGGCAGTTTTTATGTATAGCTCTGTTCTCTCTGAAAATGCATACTTGCTGTAGTTTCAAGCTATATAAAGGGAAATAAATTATTCATGTATTTTATATTTACACTTCCTATAATAACAATAATATCATTAAAAGAACAGATCTTTTCTCATTTGAACAAAATTGATGTAAATTTATATGCCACTTATCTTATTTATGGTACTTATTTTTATAGAAAGAGTTTCACATGTTAATCCCCAGACCAAACCCACGACCACCATCACCACCCTGTCATATGACCCCACGCAGACAGCGAGATTGACCTAAAACTCAGCTCATTGCCCCACAATCTCCAAATTCAGGTAATCTCATTGTAACCAGGTCAGGAAGAGTTTCTAAACCTCCAGCTCACCAAAAGGATTAAGTAAAATAACACGGTTGATAGATAAGTGTCTATTGCCATATGGTTTGTCTAGTTTAAATAAACACAGTAGGAATGTTTCTTTAGTATATTCATCAGGTTAAATCACATTCTATATATTTTATATGTATTAGTATCAAATATAAATATAATATCATGTTAATTTTATTAAGCAGAGGGAAAAAAGTCATAATGATGTTAAATGGTAATATTGCACAAGCTGCTCTATCCATACCATATTGACAACCAGACTTTGCACAAGCTACAATTGTCAATATCACAAAGAATATAAACATATGCAATTTAATCTCCAGCTTATTTCATTTTACAGGAAGGGGGGTGTCATGTATTACATGTAACAGTGCTGACACCTGGTGTTCAACATATCATGATCATCTATCCTGTAGTGTCCTAAATAAAATACCAAGAAACACACGTGTACCCAATATAATGGTCTTTGGATACTGGAAGTGTGCTCCAAGGAGAACAGACAAAACAGGGTTTACATAATTATAAACATGATAAATTAATACAAAGTTGGTTCTTCTGTTGTCCACAGAACAGACTCAAGATATACCACTTCCTCAGGTCATAATGAACATTTTAGTGTCTTGCATGAAGGACTTAGGAAGCTGCCCTTTGACCTGTATTTTATAACAATATTGTTGTATGTTTAATTGTTATATGTATGTGTAAATGATATATTTGAGATGACAGCTTTTATATGTGAGTGGTGTATGAACAAGCTATGAGAATCATTTCTTTGGTCAGTCGCTGCCTGTACGGTCCTTCGCTGCCTTGGGAATTGTGCATACATTGCCTATTCATTGTAGCTGAATGGAAATTACATATGATTATATTACATAATGTGACACCAAATTCTCGGTGTGGTGTATCTATCCTATGATTTTTTTTTCTTTAAAGATTTTGGCCAATTTCTTGAATATGCTTGGCGATTTGTACATTTCAAATTCAAGTGACAGAGACACAACCAAAGGTGAACGTATAGATAACAAATGTCCTGATTTGGAGAAGAATATCAGGATTTTGACACTCAAATTGAAAAAAGACTTATGATAGTTTCATTCCAGACGTATTTTGTTTCTGCAAATTTTTCATTATATCTGTTATTAGACAAACAGTTGTTAAAACAAATTAATTATCTAAATCATTATTTCAATTATTATGTACATGCAGAAATTTAATACAGTAACTGCAGTTGTAGTATGTATATTTGTGTTAGATATAATTATACTAATTTCGTATTTTGTAAGATTTATACGTTCTGTTAATTAAAATTGAATACTGCAATGTAGAAATTGTTGGGATCTTACAGAGTATTATATTTTCTCATGTAACACTGCCACAACTTTACATAAACAATGTGTCATCGTTTAATTTTTACAGAAATGATCCTTTTGTGTATTAATGGACAAGTATACATAATTTTAATTGGACAAATTAAAACGATTTCTTTAAGATGCAGGATCTATAATGTATGAAAATCTATAATTTCATACTTTATGCAGGTAATCAATTTGGTAAGTTTAAAGTTAATTTTACTGCTAGCAACTAATGACACTTTTCTATAAGAACAATTTAAGCATTCATCAAATAAGGTTTTCAAGCACCTTTTCTTTGCATAATATAAATGTTTATTTCCCAAACTTTACCCATCATACATATATTTCTGTGCCATTTGAAAGTGGATGAGTCTTCTACTGAAATCTTCATCATCAATTGGACACTGTCACACTGACACACATTGTTTAGCTGACCAGTGATCTTGTGCAAACGCCCGTTAGTAATATTTTGCTAACAGTTTCGTGGCCACATATCATTAAATCATAACGTAAACCACGTGTGGGAAATTTTTTCATGGTTCGTGTTTCGTAGTTCGTGTTTCGTAGTTCGTGTTTCGTAGTTCGTGTTTCGTAGTTCGTGGTTCAAGGGAAATTTTTTCGTGGTTCGTGTTTCGTTTTTTATTTTTCATAAAAATAATAAAATGGGTAGATCTTCATATAATACTCTATATTTCAATATAGATATGATTTTCCAAAACCAGGAAAAAAGCCTTTTCATAGGTGGAATTTATGAAAATTAAATTAAAAGGTTTTTGTGTGGTTTTCATATCGCGGGATGACTCAATCTTGTTTAAATCGATACTGTAGGATGTTCTATATCATAATTATATTCTCTGAAAAAATTGGACTTCAGCAATTAATACGAGATGATACTAGATTCCAATGGGCTTGGTGAGAAAAGCTGTACAAAGTGTTGGGCCATGAATTAATGCTTTTCAAAAGTGAAATATATATTGTGACAGCATATATGTAAACAATGCACACTATCGAGTACACAAACAGTGCAGGGTAGTTGTCACTGACAGTTACACAACTACCATGCACTGTTAGTGTCAGAAAGGATTCATGCCAAAAATTAACTGACAGAATGTTTCCTTTTGGCATTTCTGTGTTATCATTCATATCTTTGATTTCAATAATAATTTATGACAGATAAATTTGAGACATTTTATGATAAGTTTGCTGAGTGAATGTATCAAAGATACATTTTGTATAAATAGTAGCAAATTCATTGAAAATCAAAAGAATACTACTAAATTTGTGTCTGCAAAGTGTTGTCAAGTAATTTATGAAAATGACTGACACTTGTTAGAATTAACAATAAGGCAATACACATTCCAACTTATCCCAATACATATCTCAGCCTATCAGAATACACATTCCAACCCATCCCAATACATATCTCAGCCTACCAGAATACACACTCCATAATATACAAAATATATGCAAATGCACACTACATGCTTTCAGTATACAAACTATACTTTCATACTTCCCTTTATCTAAATTACACTTGAGCTGAAATGTCTTTTTAATAATATAATAAATCAAAAAGTCATGATATTTTTTTTTCATATTGCAATAATTGTCTTTAACTACTTCTCACAATAAATTTACACCATCTAAATACATGACTTTTAAAATAGTTTTCCAATACACATCCTACATGCCTCCATTTACCATGTCCCCCATATATATCATCCAATATATATCCTACATGTCTCTGATAAACATCCCATATGCCTCCAATACACATACTACATATCTGCAATACACATACTACATATCTGCAATACACATACTACATGTCTCCAATACACATACTACATGTCTGCAATATACATACTACATGTCTGCAATATACATACTACATGTCTGCAATACACATACTACATATCTGCAATATACATACTACATATCTGCAATACACATACTACATGTCTCCAATACACATACTACATATCTGCAATACACATACTACATATCTGCAATACATACTACATGTCTCCAATACACATACTACATGTGACACATACACATACCACACACATACCACATGTGACACATACAACATGTCCGCAATACACATACTGAGCACTGAAAAATGTAAATAAAAAAGGAACTCTTTATGACAGTTTGAGCAATTTTCCCATATTTTTTTGAAAATGTCCTATGAAGTGGTTCCTGAGATGTGCTCCATACAAAATTTGGGAAACAAGCTCAAAAGAGGTGAGTGACGGCAGAGTTAGTGAGAACTACTGATGTAGTGTATGAAGCCTGGGTCAAAGTTCAAATTGACGGATATGTTATTTGTGGGTATCCGACCACTTCCCAATCAGCGTCAAAATCCAGTGGATATTCTTTGATATTTCCATGATGGCCCCGGGACTGTCAATAGTCCCCCCAAAGCTGTCACATGCCCAATCTCTGTCAAAAGTTTTTGGGACCATGACAGCGATTGGGCACAGCATCCCTCATGCTATTTTTTTCAGACTTGGGATTTGGCCTGTTCTTGGGCCTCTATTGCTGTGGGATATATATTTTTTTAATTATTTGTAAAATTTTCAAAGCAGTGAGTGGAAACCACACAGTTGGAGCACAAGCATAAATCATTTCTGTACATATATTTTGAGCAGATATATTAATATGAAATATTTAAAACCACCATTAACATTTAGTTTAATGTTTGCAATTACGGCAGTCACTTTCATGGCCAAAACACAATAGAATCTACAAAATACATAGATAACTGTCATTCTCTTGGTTTCACGATTTCATTCATATATAAATCATTTCTGAACATATATTATGAGCCGAGATATTAATATGAAATATTTAAAACTTCCATTACCAAAACACGATAGACTATTCTTTTGGTGTGTAGACTATTCATTTGATGTTTAGACATTTTCTTTTACATTGTTTTTTCATTTGTTGCAGGTACAAATAAAATGCAGAAACGAGAGTTTGTTCCATGGTCATCAAACATCTTTAAAATATTTTACCTCATCAATAAAAAGAAATTCGTAATTATTTATTTTTTATTTGTACTATGGAAAAGATCAAAGGGCACAAAATGCCCTTTGCATTCAGTGGTGAACCCACCCCTAAGATACCTTGCATGTTTGGATAGTTTGGATAGTTCCAGAAGCCAACCCTAATGCAGATTGGAAATGTGCTGAAAATGTTGAAGCCACCCCTAAAATAGAACCTGTTCAAACCACCCCTAAAGCCAACTTCAAAACCCTTGTGATGTAAGGCCAAATCTGTGATTAAAGGTTATTCTGTCATTGTATCCACAGCTCAGCCCATGCAGTCTTTGATGTCTTCCAATTTACAAAAATATTCTGCCAAAAAAATCTTTTATTGTCAGATAAGTTAAGTGTTTTTCACATAAGTAAGATATCATTCACATAAGTAAGATATCATTCACATAAGTAAGATATTTTTCACATATTATTAATATTTTTCCGAAAATGATTGTCATAATTGTGAACATTAAAACCAGTAGTTAGTCTTAGTTTTAAATATTTCATATTCATGTCTGAAATCGTAAGAACAAGAGGAAGACAGTTATGTATGTATTCTGTAGCTTTTACTATGTTTTTGGCCTGAAAATGACTGCCGTAATTGCGAACATAAAACCAGAAGTTAATGGTAGTTTTAAATATTTCATATTCATATCTCGGCTCATAATATATGATTTATATATGTCTGAAAACGTGAGAACAACAGAAAGACAGTTATATATGCATTTTAAACATGAACAACGAAACACGAACTACGAACCACGAAAAATTTCCCTTGAACCACGAACTACGAAACACGAACTACGCACCACAAAAAAATTTCCCACACGTAACCCAAACCTCTGTAAAATTGCCTGATCTATGTGAATGCTTTCATGAACTAAATGTGTGCTTTTTGTATACAGGGCCTAAGGCCAAGAATGAAGTCTATATTATAAGAAAGGCTCTGTTCTGAGAGACCTAGTATACTATAATTGAACGGAGACGACCAGAGCAAATCCACACATCACCCAGGGCGGATACTCTCATAATTTTAACTCATGGAGGCTGGGATGGAATTGAAAAACCCAGAACCTGATTTATGACTGACTTAAATTTTGATATCCTGATTTAGGGATGATACAAAGTTAAAAAAATGATACCCTGACTGTGGGGTGATGCAATAAGAATATGATACACTGTTTTTTTAGTTCTATGATAGTAACCCCCACAGTCAGCCAGTCCAGCCGATGTACACATGTTAGAAATGTATAGCAGTGTTGAATTTCAACACTGTAGGGTGTAGATCCAGGATTCAGGACACACGTGTCTCAACCTCCACCACAGGCACCCAGAGCAAAATCACTACTTTTATATATAACGGTAGGTTAATACTTTGTAACAAATAAACACTTTTAACATTTTGAAAGACAGTGGGATTACAAGATAACATGTGAGACACAACATTCAGCTCAATTGCAATTAGTGGTGGGTATTACAACACAGAATTTTGGAGGATATGTACTTCTGAGGGGCCTGCAGATCTCAGACCTGGCTGTCAGTGTCACAGAACAGACTGGCGGACATCTTAACTGCATAAATAAACATAGAATTGAAATTTCTCAAACATAGAATATATTCCAGTCAGTGTAGTCTACATTTACGGCAATTTCTACTTCCATCACTACTTTTATATAGGTTAAAAGTTAATATATAAGACTGAGACAGAGAGGGGCTGGGGACTTTCACTCTCTGACAACCTGTGATATTAACTACCTTAGTCATCTTGGCTTCCGGCACATTACTTGTGCCGTGAAAACAAATAAACACTTTGAACATTTTGAAAGACAGTGGAATTACAAGATAACATGTGAGACACAACATTCAGCTCAATTGCGATTAGTGGTAGGTATTATAACACATAATTTTGCAGCGATATGTACTTCTGAGGGGCCTGCGGATCACAAACCTGACTGTCAGTGTCACAGACTGGCGGACACCTCAACTGCATAAATAAACATAGAATTTGAATAGTTTTTGACAAATGTAGAATATTTGAAAATTAATAACTTTATGCACAAAAGAAAGGTATGCTATGTTTGACTGTGTTAAAAATGTCTGAGTTTCAACTGCCAGTTTCAGACAGTTGCCAGTCACTGTACATTTAGTGCAACTTCAAAATGATGAGAAAATATAAATATCATTTTCAAAAAGGAAACTGTATACAAAATATTTTCTTTAAAAAAGACTTTCTTGTTATTTAATAGATTTCATAGTTCTGAGCCAAACCAAGTGCCACACTAAGTGGAAATCAATAAATTTGAGTTTCATCATCACCCTGCCAATATCATAATTATCATAATACAAAACCTAACTATCACATAATTTAAATTTAATCATCACCTTCCTTTGTGAATTACATATTATAAAAACTAAGTTCTTATAATATAAGCATTAAAGGATTCTTTTTTTAAGTGATGAGGAGAACCAAACTTAAACAGAAACATGAGACAAAGATGCTATCCTTAATTTCAACCTTCCCCCATTAAAATCAATTCTTAACCTGGAGATGTGGAGTAATACCAGATATAAGCTTTGCTTACAGATAATAATGCCCAGGTCTATTGATAATCCATTTTAATATTTCTTTACCATCATGAAAATCTTAGCTTAAAGAATGCAAGCTCTCTTTTAATCTATTCTGACCCCCTTCTTTCCTCCTTTATAAGATAGTTGTCATATTAACATTGACAAGTATGGCCCCTAAAGAGTAGGAATAATTGACACCGATGTCTATGACTTTGGAAGAAGTAGTCGTCAGTCACAATCGGACACTAAATCCGACATTTCACAGAACAATCATTATTGTAACCAATTAATTTTCACTAAAATTGTACTCTATAGTCCAACAAATTTATTATTCCAACAATGATAAGATAAATGTGTTTTCACTTTATTTTTCTTAATGTCGTTTTGGGTTTTGATGTGCCAAAATAGTCTAATTTAATTCATCACCTTGGCATTGTTCAAGGAGCCCGACCAAGGGGAGCACGTAGCATCTTGAATCAGACAGGATTCCCCTCAAATCGCCTCTTACAACACACTGGGGGTGTCAGGTCTGTTCTTTCCATACCCGGAAAGTTTGATTATAATTTAACAAATATAATTTTCATGGTGAGGGGATTACATGCTGAAATTATTGGATTCAAGCTTCATCTTTAGCGTACCGATTTCAAGTCAGCATCATGAAGCGAACATCTCACATTATCATATATAGTATTCCATAAAATTATAATCAAACTTTAAAAATTACAAGTACTCGTTTAATTATATAAGCTTGTTCAAATTCAGACAGACCTGCGCTGACCAAAGGCCTGCACCAATGATTTTCTTCATATTTGTAAATATTTCCAGCCAAGTTCTGAAAATTGCTTTATAAAATATAATTTAATTTTTTTTACCCAGTTTTGTTTGACAGAATATATATCCCTCACTGTAAACAAAGTCAAGCAATGCAAAAACCTTTTGTGAGAAAAGAATGTTTTTGTACATATTTATTAATGATTTCAATTAACATCAGATATAATACAGTGAGAACATATTAAAATCTATACAAACTACTACTGAAGCCTTGGTCTTCATTTGTAAAACACTTGAATTAAATAATTTACATTTCTCTCATCCATCTATATACAACAAATAATATACAATATCCTAGGAGGTACAGCTCAATAAAATGTCGGCAGTAACTAGCTTCTGATTCTTTAATAAGTGATGGTTTCTCTAATCTTGCTATGGATCTCACATAATGGTAACATATCGTGGATGACATACAGGTAGCTACTACTGCTGGTTCATTATCTTTGATATTTACACTTTTATTTGCCTGAACTTCATTTGTTAATATTGACAGAAAATCACCGTTTTTGACTAGTGTTAGGTCACCCATATTTGCATATCTCTATCAAATAAATTAACTACTGTTTAGGCCCGATTTTTTTATCAGATGTTTCTGGCCATTTTCAAGGCATTCTTTAAAATATATCTTTACTCCAAGATTTTGATTATGTTTGAGTTGGCAGTTACATCTTTACCTTCCAATTTTTGTATATTTTTTATCAAATATGTTACCTATGAAATCGCAGCAAATTATTTTGCTTATGAAATTTGTCAAATGTAATATTTTCTTTAAACATAAATACATTATGTTGTTATTCAGAAAGTTATCAAGAATACAAAGTTTTGATGAAATAGTTTTTTCTCAGCATGTATATGAAACCAACATATAAATTAATTAATGCAAGTAAAACTTTCACACATTGTGAACTGAAAAATTCATCTTAAATTAAAATGTTCTTGTTCATAAATACAAATACTCTGTACTTATCATGTCTGTTGAAGTTAGTATAAACATGGTACAAAGTAGTCAAGGTTAAAATTGTCTGTATATGTACATTTGGTGAAGGACTTTGTACAAATTTGCAATGACACCGTGATTTGATCTAAAGTATGGTCAGTGCAACTAACAATGGTTTGGTGAGGTCATTCACAAGTGGTAATGTGAATATGTGATCCAACATGATCATGTATGAGTGATAAACTAATGGCATGATCTCGAATGCTCAAAAATGGTACGATATGTGAGGAAGCAGTGATCCCAAAGCAGTATATATTCCACACATCATTGTATTGTATTGTTTGATATCCTCAGATTGGTGTTGTTCTATTGCTGTATAAAAATATGCTTTAACAGATTATGCTTTTGATTTTGTAATGACCAGTTGATATGGTGATGTAGTGACCATATCTATTACCCCTCAGATTGGGGTTTTACATCACTTTTAACAGCCCTGGGCGACTGAATAGTCCAAGAACAGCCCTGGGTGACTGAATAGTCCTAAAACAGCCCTGGATGACTGAATAGTCCAAGAACAGCCCTGGGTGACTGAATGGTCTAAGAACAGCCCTGGGTGACTGAATAGTCTTAAAACAGCCCTGGATGACTGAATAGCCCAAGAACAGCCCTGGGTGACTGAATAGTCCTTGGACAGCTCAGAATGCCTGAATAGTGCCCTGGAGTCTACCAGACCATATGGAACCTCCATAAGAGCCTTGAATGACAAAATAGGGCCACACAATAACCTAGAAAAACCCAATAGAGCCCCGCGTGACCTCATATGGTCATTTTTTCACCACTGTTTTGTCTCACTGATGATGCCTGTTGGTTTTGCTCAATTTATAAACATTCCAAAATTCCCTCTTGAGGCATGTGCCATGAACCTGGTAACCCATCCCACATATTGTCCATCCCACATATTGCCCATACCACATATTGCTCATCCCACATATTATCCATCCCACATATTGCAAATCCCACATTTCATCATATATATTGCCCATCCCACATATTGCCCATACCACATATTGCTCATCCCACATATTATCCATCCCACATATTGCAAATCCCACATTTCATCATATATATTGCCCATCCCACATATTGCCCATCCCACATATTGCCCATCCCACATATTGCCCATACCACATATTGCTCATTCCACATATTATCCATCCCACATATTGCAAATCCCACATTTCATCATATATATTGCCCATCAATAACCTAGAAAAACCCAATAGAGCCCCGCGTGACCTCATATGGTCATTTTTTCACCACTGTTTTGTCTCACTGATGATGCCTGTTGGTTTTGCTCAATTTATAAACATTCCAAAATTCCCTCTTGAGGCATGTGCCATGAACCTGGTAACCCATCCCACATATTGTCCATCCCACATATTGCCCATACCACATATTGCTCATCCCACATATTATCCATCCCACATATTGCAAATCCCACATTTCATCATATATATTGCCCATCCCACATATTGCCCATACCACATATTGCTCATCCCACATATTATCCATCCCACATATTGCAAATCCCACATTTCATCATATATATTGCCCATCCCACATATTGCCCATCCCACATATTGCCCATACCACATATTGCTCATTCCACATATTATCCATCCCACATATTGCAAATCCCACATTTCATCATATATATTGCCCATCCCACATATTGCCCATACCACATATTGCTCATCCCACAAATTATCCATCCCACATATTGCAAATCCCACATTTCATCATATATATTGCCCATCCCACATATTGCCCATCCCACATATTGCCCATCCCACGTTTCCCATGACAGCAACTGCACTCATTCAAGAACCTACAACCTGTGCTGAACCCTGTATTTCACTATCTGCTTTGCTAGATAAATAATAAATTACGCATAAACATCATACATAAACTAAAATGGCACAAGAGAATCTCACCACTTTTATAATACTTACAAATTAATCTCCTGGTTTATGTGTTCCTAACGCTTTTTCCTAATAGTTGCCTCAACTGTCTTCTTCCAATGACTACCGGTACATATTCTGTACATTTATGGACTATTTCCCAGTAACTTGCTTGTGATGGTTTCATTAGCCATGGGGGCAAGCACTGCAATTTCTATATTGAATTTTTAATTTCTCACTTTTAAAGAAAATTTCTGATTCTTTCTTGCACCTATGATGGCAAACACAACTGTCAAAATCTTAACTGCATCTCTCAGACACTAAAAACTGACAAGGGCCCTCTAACACAGTGAAGATATTAGAAAACTTCACAGCAAACAGCCCAGATAGAATGACCCGGAAGCCAGCTCATATTCATAACTCTTTGTTAATCAGGCTGGATACATTGCCAAAGGATTACAGAACTTTTCTTGCCGGATATATTAATTTATATCTTTGAATTGTTCAGCACGACATGTGGTGCCACCATCCCATATCGCCTTCAATTGCTCACTGCAGGCTGTGTAAGTGAATAGCATAAGATAATTACAAAGCACCCCCTCTCATTGGAACAGAAAGTTACAAAGTTGAGACTTGAGTCTATGGTTTTGTTCACTCCAACTCCAGTGTAGGGTTGGTGTTTTGTCATGTTTGCTCCACCGTCATGACCTCCACAGCGTGGGTAGCATCAGGGACGTCCCCACTTTGCCCACTCGTCTCTACAGGCCCCACCATCTCAGTTCCTGGTTGCAGTGCCACCTGTTGGCAAATGAGAAAATAGTTAGTATTTCAACTGCGGCAACGCACTCCAGATAATTCATCAAGGAAATGAAACCTGATGCTTGCTTTGTCATTTTCTTTCTAAATCATCTATTCATCATACTTTTTTCAACTGTGACCTGTCTAATATTTTGAACTGTGTCAAATTGTGATCTGGGTTTAATTGCGACCTTTGTAATATCAAGATTTGCAGGATATCGTGATGGGTGTAATATTGTAACATGTGGGATATGGGTGTAATATGGTGACCGGTGTAATGTGGTGACAGGTGTAATATGTTGATGGGTGTAATATGGTGATGGGTATAACATGGTGACAGGTGTTATTTTGTGATGGGTGTAATATAGTGACTGGTGTTGTATTGTGACGGGTGTAACATGGTGACGGGTGTAACAATGTGACGGGTGTAATATGGTGACGGGTGTAATATGGTGACGGGTGTAACATTGTGACGGGTGTAATATAGTGATGGGTGTAATATGGTGACGGGTGTAATATAGTGACAGGTGTAATATGGTGATGAATGTAATATGGTGACAGGTGTAATATGGTGATGAATGTAATTTGGTGACAGGTGTAATATAGTGAAAGGTGTAATGTAGTGACGTGTGTTATATTAATTCTGACCTGCACATTCTGGTGTCCCTGCTCATTGAGTTGTGCTATGCTCGTCACCACAGTCTGGTACATGGACACTGGGATTGTCACCATTCCTGATATTGTATTGCCTGTCTTCACAAATAGGTTTCCTGCAAAAAGTACACATTTGTAAGAATTATGGGTACAGAAACAGCTTCAATCAAATCATGCATGAGAATCCCCGTGCAACATTTTAATAAATGAGGAACTGAATTAAGATGTTAAAAGTAGAAAACCAAAGTATATCTTAATAAATCAAAACACAAATTTGTCTTCACCACAAAAAAACAACAGAATGGCAAGGATTAAACAAGGAGTAGAAATCATGACTGCGAGCTAAACATTCTCGATATCAAAACTGACCATCACCTCCCGCAAGAGCGTTGGCGGCGTCGCTGGTGAGGATGATCTGTCCGTCCTGGTTGAGGGTAGCCTCCGCCAGCTGGATGGTGTGCTGGCCTCCGTCCGTGTTCACCTCGACCGCGACGTTCCCAGCATGCATGTGGCCGACCTCCTGCTGTGATGCTGCCACCTCCGCCAGGGTCTGCACTGCTTGTGTCGCCTCCTGCTGCTGACCACCATTCTGAATCTACAAATATGCAAATTATATTGCAAATTGTATTGTATTGCAAATTGTATTATATTGTATTGCAAATTATATTTGATTGTATTTGTATCGCATCATATCGTATCGTATTATATTGTATTATATTATACTGTATTATATTGCATGCAGTTGGTCATTTCAGTCCTAATAAATCAGCACCTGCCCATCTATCTTGTTTATAAAATAAGATAATTCAGGAGTTTCAATTAAAAAATTTTCAATGTGCCACATAAAATGTTCCATAGAGTCTGGGCCAAATACTTTGTAGACTACTCATCCCTCAGGCTAGTATACCTTCCCCATGTGTCATAACCACAGTGTTTCTACTAGTCTGGGACTACGGGCTAGTGCTAAAATCCCAGACTGCAATATGTGAGTTTATAATCTTAAAGCATGCATAAAGATGGGATATGTCAGTATATCAGCCAGGCTCTTTCTTCTGCAACTAAACTAAGCATGCCACTTAAGGCATTAAGAGATCGGAGGCTGAAGACACTTACCATAGCACCCACATGGTCTTCTGTCTTCCCGACCACATGCCAGGGCTGAAAAAGAGGACAAAACTTATATATAATATGCACACACAGTGACACTTTGAAATATCTTATGGATTTTAAATGAGTATACTTTTAAATTTTAGTCAGCATGTTGGTAGTAATAACCGAACCTTTAAAAATTTCTCTATGGGAAAATGGAGAATAAATAAATAATATAAGTTCATAAATATGATATTTGTTTCTTTGAAGTCCAGAATGTCAAAAAATCATCAAAATTTCTTTTGCAATCCAGACCGTGCGAGAACTTACCGCAGCTTGTACAACATGTGTGCCGTCAGGTAGCGCCACCACCTGGGCATTATTGACATCGCCAGTATCTATCTGGATGATGGAGACGGTGCCATCAGGATTGTTGATTGTCTGTACCATTGTCTGCTGTCCAAAGTGTGCTGCCACCTGCGCCTAGCAACAGACACACAAACAATGTCAACTCAACCATATCAAGGGAACATAAATAGAGAAATCATGTGTTCTGGAGGCTGATGAAATAAATTAAACAAAAATCTCTGCACGTCAATCAGGAATTGCAAGATATCCCACCCTGTGTAGAACATAGGGTGTAAAAGATGTTGTGTTGCAGTGGTGTGAAGAAATCTGAGTTATGCAAATATTCTGCCAGATGTCAATAACAGCCCTCCATTGTTTGATAAATATAAATTATCCATAAGTCAGAGATTTTCAAAATGGAGAGTTTAAGTTCTGACATGAATATTTGTTTGGAATATCTTTGATGTCTAAAATTTACATTATTGAAATTAAGATGAAACACATCAATATAGAATGAACAGTGTCAAATAAGCTTTATTTTGTATGGAAAGGAACACAACAAATTGGCCAAGAAACAGTAAAAGGGTTAATTAACATAGTCGCAAATAAGAATGTCTGGGCTATGTTGACTGGTAGGTAACAAACACTGGTAGGGACATGACTAAGATGTCATCTTAATGGCTTCTAACCTGTGGTGAGTCATCATTGAAGTCTGGTAGTAAATCTTCTCGGCCATGATGTTTGTAGCAGTTTTTCACTATTGTTCGCAGGGCATGCGTCCATGATACCTTCAAAAGAAAATTTATCCAATGAAACCAAAATCACTGTTTCCTGTAATTAATACCCAATTCTGAATTTTACACACCAAAAAAATAAAAAACAACAAAAAATCTGTCATTTAGCATGTTTCAACATTTTTGCCTAATTTGCAAATGGCTTAGTACATCTCAATTCTCAGTCTGGTAGCTTGACAATAATACTTTAAAAGACTATTCATTTTGAAAGGAAATGCCTGTGACAGAAAATTGCAGAAAACCAAATTTATTTCTTAATTTCAGGTATATCTAGATATATTTTGACATTTTTTTCACATTAGAAAATGTTTCAAAGGGTTTGTTAAATTCCAATGCAATTACATGTTCTGATTAGATTTGAACCTCCTTCAGGATTTGAGAGGAAGAATAAATACAGGGTTGCTTACCTTTTTCTTCTGTTCCTCTGTTCTGACATCGCTCCTGACGTTGGCCCAGGGGACATCATTCGGCCACCACACGGGCCGACACTCCGGCTTTCCCCACCCAGGTTTGCTCCTCCCCGTCGAGTACTTCAACATCTCCGGGATAAATGCTCGCAGCTGGGCCTGGAATCAAAACAGAAAAGGAACTCTTTGAACATCTCATGCACACAATGGCTGTGTAAAATAGAAGCATGCACCAGAAAATGGCAGGAGTTTACAGACCGGATTGCTATCACCAAGAAGGGCAGAGCATGGGTGCCATAGGTTGCTTGTATGGGACAACTATGATAGGAGGTTGTCACTAATCACAAAAATACAGAAAACAGGGGAGGTGTCATGGAGGTGTCACATGTGATCTACTTGTGACAGCACAGTAAAGACCGATTCAAAACAATCATTAACATATAAAATGCATGGGGTATATGATGGGGTTGATAGTTCCAGCCACCTGCAGAGAGAGAAGCTTTGACTCGTGTCTGGCATGATGAGCATGAGGGGTTGTCCTGCTGCTGGGGTGGCATATTGAGAGTGGTCTACCTACCTGTGTCATCTTGTCTACGGGGGTGGGTATTCCGTCAATGACAAGGGGAGGCAGTTCGTGGAGTGAGGGGTTGTCCTGCTGCTGGGGTGGGGCCTGCTGAGCCAGAGCTGCCTCCAAGTGCTGCATCACCTCATTACGACAATTTCTGACCTATAAAAACATAGCAAAATCAGTGTGAAATAAAGCTGGTATACAGTGATATATAGTTTGGAAAATGTTGCATCAGAAGGTATGTTGTCCAATTCACATTTTCTGAGGGCTAAGATCGAACAAAGCTTACCACATTTTCTGAGCGCTGTGGTCAAACAAAGCTTACATTTTCCGAGGGCCACGATCAAACAAAGCTTACCACTTTTTGTGAGAGCTACGATCAAACAAAGCTTACCACATTTTCTGAGGGCTATGATCAAACAAAGCTTACCACATTTTCTGAGGGCTAAGATCAAACAAAGCTTACCACATTTTCTAAGGGCTGTGATCCGAACACCTTGTACTGCTGAGAGGATTGGTTAGGCTTGCCCGGGGTACAGCTAAGCACCACGGCCTGCTGCCCCACACGCGTTGTGTACTCCTCTATTGTGGCCTTCAACTTCCTGCAATCAAATAAAAAAGTTGAAATCTTTAAATCCAGGATCAAAAGTAAGGCCTAAGAAAAGAAGAAGATTGTTTCTGATTTCCCTGCCTACCCTAGTCCAAACCAGCTACCTTAAAGTTGGTTTTTATTTTTACTTTATAGCTTCATAGTTTCAGTTGCAATGTCATTAAGATATATCCATTCTCAATATATTTTATCTCTTTGCACAACAACAAAGATTAAAAATAAGATAAAAATAAAAATCTACCCCCATCCTATTATTTTCATGGCATGTTATCAGAAAGAGGTAATTATTTATTTTGACCTAATCTTTCAAAAGTATCTTATAAATATTTTTTTCTCTCAGAGGTCACAAATAACACATGTATCCCATCATTCAGATCTGTGTCTCATAATGGGTAAATCAGCTATAACAGACTACCCTTAATGCAATGAATATTGAAGTTAGTGTTTAATCTGTCATTTATTCTGTCTAGATGTTCAGAGCAGGATCACTGATACAATCCAATTCTCACTGCTTGATTGAGCCCTGCTCCCATCTGGTGTGTTGAAATCTGTCATAGATAGGTGACCCTCATAGACATGTAAGCTTGGCTCACAATATTGACAAATGCTGACCGACATACAGAATGGTAGTAATCATATTGGTTATCATGACAATACACATCTCCCATCAAAGCAGAGAGAATTCCATAACTGCAATTTATACTTTCACGTTCACCTTTCGCCCGTCAACACTCTTCCCACAACCTTAACGTAGACATAGACATTGTTTTATCCTCACCGTAATAATCTAGTTTGTTGTCTTTTCCTTATTGATGGATTTGTTTCAAATGAGTGAGGACGTTTTCGCTTCTTTCCTGTGGCAATCGCTGCTGCTGCCGCAACTCCTATAGGACCTGCAAAAGATACATTAATAGGACCAGATATGAAGGTCAGGAAATAAAAATAATTTCGATCCTAGGTTCACCAAAAACTCAAAATCTTTGTATAAACTTATTAATGAGATGTAATTGCATGTCAAAAACTATATTTAAATATTCAAAATAAATATGTCAACAAGATGTTAAAACAAAAAATGTATATCATAAACTGTATTTTTTTAAGCAAATCTAAATATTTAAAATACCTACTTAAGTTGTTAAGGCAAATTGTGTATTTAGTTTTTTTTCTCCATTTTTTATAACAAATCTTATATATTTAATGTACCTGCTGCAGCGAGCTGTGCTGTGACGTCATCATGGACAGAGTGGAGAAGGTCCCCGTCATCGAATGAGTGACTCTCTGGGGAGCTGGGGTCGTCGCTCATGTTGTCTGACATGATGCTGGTGTTGATGGTGGTCATGCTGTTTGCCATGGAGGACGTGATCATGCCCTGATGGTCCGTGTTCATCCTGAGATCTGGCTGGATACAACGCTCCTACATTCCCCGTCTGAAACGTCAGATACCAAATTAAAAAATATTTAAATAGATCACTGAAACCATCTTGCCAGTGTGGGTGTATTAAGATTTTGAATATATTCTAATAGATTAGTGAAGCCATCTTGCCAATGTGGGGTCAGGAAATAAACAGATTTAATTAAGACATAGGCGTCAGAGATGCATCAACCCTCAGCCCTCGTAACTTGCTACACAACATTAGCTCCACACAATATTTGTGAACAAAACGTCACTGCACCAAGGCAAATTGATGCAGGCGTAAAAAAAACATAATAGTGCACATCTACTTCCTTTGATAGCTTATGTGTATCAATTATCATGAAACTGTCATAATCTACTCAAGAATTATTGGGATGATGGGCCTGTGACCTTGAAAAGCAAGTGATGGTCACTGTCCATCAAACTCACCTGGAGTCTTCACAAGATGCTCATGTGTGTCAAGTCTCATAAAGCTGCCATCATTTGTTCTTGAGTTATTGCAATGACAGGGATTTGACATAATGGTCCCTGTGTCCTTGAAAAGTAGGTGAAGGTCACCATTCATCAATCTCTTTTGGGTTTTTTACCAGATGCTTATGTGTGCCAAGTCTCATAAAGCTGCCAACATTTGTTCTCGATTTATCACAATAATCGGGATTTCACATAATTGTCCCTGAGACCTTGAAAAGTAGGTGAAGGTCATGTTCTATAAAAATGTCTGAGGTCTTCATCAGATGCTTATGTGTGTCAAATCTCATAAAGCTGCTGTCATTTGTTCTCGAGTTATTGCAATGATGGGGATTTCACATAATTGTCCCTGACCTGTGACCCTGAAAGATAAGTCTAGGTCATATTCCATAAAAAAAGTCTGAGGTCTTCATCAGATGCTTATTTGTCAAATCTCATGAAGCTGCCATCATTTATTCTTAAGTTATTGTGATGCTTGGAATTTCACATAATTGTCCCTTTGACCTTGAAAAGTAGGTGAAGGTCATGTTCCATACAAAAATGTCTGAGGTCTTCACCAGATGCTTATGTGTGTCAAATCTCATAAAGCTGCCATCATTTGTTCTTTAGTTATCGTGATGCTTGGAATTTCACATAATTGTCCCTGTGACCTTGAAAATCGAACTCGTCCGAGTTTTTATTAGATGCTTATGTGTGTGAAGTTTCATGAGGCTGCCATCATTTGTTCTCAAGTTATCACGATGACAAGGATGTTAGCTAGACATACATACATACATACCTACGCCAGGAGTACTGCAATACCCTCAGCCTGATTACATCAGGGGCTGAGGATAAAAAGCATTCCAAAACATCAGCAAAAATGTGTTGTCAACTTTCAACCTTGGTAGCATATTTTTATGTTGCAATATTTGCAATTTCTTTCAAGTTTACCCAACATGACATCATTAACATCCATACAAATGAAAGGTTAAATCAGTCAATATGCATATAAAATAAAATAAAATTTCTTCCATTAAATTGTACTAAAGTCAATTTGTTCTGACTGATTCCGTGTCAATGGGGTTGAAGATGACCTCTCAGATTTTCCTGGGAAGGTGATATTTTATGCATTGATATGTCTATTGAACATCCGTGATATTACAAACATGAGCCATCAATGCATCTTGGTTAGTGGCCCTAAGAAGTAGGGATGGGGGGGGGGGGGTCTAAATTGGTGTTTTTAAGCCCTTCTAAAATAAATTCCATGTAACGAGAAAGGTGACCACTTAGCAAAAGTCAATGCTGGTGTATAGGAAAAAAAGAAGAAACTCTTATTTTATTTTCACTATGAAAACAATGGAGATATAGGGTCAAACTTTGCATTTTGTGCAATTATTTCCATAAATTTACTATCCTCGCCTATGTTTTTTTGTGTTTTAAAACACTCTAAAATGTGATTTCAAACAGTATTAAAGGCTCGGAACTCTTGGTTATGACTCATCTAGGTATAAGTCTACACAAAAATTTAAATCATGACAGGTAATAGACTAAGTCTAAAGGAGAGAAATGCAAGAAAATATCAGTGATCAGATACATCTATTGCTTAAATTCAAATTTTCAGGGACAATGTCTTACAAATACAGTATTAAATTGGTATGACTTAATACTTAAAAACCATCATGTACAAGGATATGCATATTTGAATATTAGGGTACAAATACTACTCATTATGAACATGATGAATTGACAAAAACTGTATATATATATACCGGTAGTTCTGTAATATCAGAATGAATGGTGACAGTTTCTAGCAGGCACATATATAGGGATTCCCCATGAGAAGAACCAGGTTTTTAGAAAACATATTTTAGCCCAAATGAACATGATAAACTAAGGATTTATATTTATATCAATTTTCAACTTCAGACCCCCCCCCCCAAACCTTTTGATAGCCAGTGTTAAAAAAGTATGCACAGAATAAAACTGCATTTTTGGGATCGTCTATGATGAAATGACTGAAAAATAATGGATTTCTGAGATGATGACTGTTTAACCCCTAAGGGACGAGGCTATCTATATTTTGTTGATTGGCTGACTTAACAAAAATTTTTCTTGACTAGTGTATCTACATACGTAATTGATAAAATTTATAACCATAGTTATTCAATATGCTCAATGAAGTGCTGGGGTCAAAAGTTCATGATCCACTCAGTCTGACATCATTATCATGATTACATTGTAACAAAGTTGCAGCCCAAGGGAATGTTACAAAATGACGTCATCGAGTCAGAACGATGGAGATGTCAACGTCCCTCCCGTCCGTTACCGGTGGTGGATGTTGCCGTCCTTCCCGTCCGTTAGGGGTTAAAGATTGCATGTTCTGGTCACTGGGATGTCTGGTGGATAATTACTTCCTTGAGGGAGGGGTCTGACTCAGTCAAAGTAAAGGTTAGGAAGGCTTAACTTCTATCAGCCGCAAAACCCCCATTTGAACATAAAAACATAATTTTCTCATGTAATAATTTCCTCATAAAACTTGTCAATGCTTTGAGAGAAAGTTTTGTAAAGTTCAAGGAATTCCAATCACTCTTTCCATGTTTTCTTAAGAGTATAATATTTAAAAAACAAAAAGTGGAGCTACATATATGTAATGTGGATGGGAACAAATAACAAAGAAAAAAGAAAGGAATGAATTATGTCAAATATTGAAACAAACAAATAAACCTTTACATAGACAACCCCAACACAGGATTGTCAAAATGTAAATTGTATTATTGCCCAGTACACTATAACTGAGTGGGATAGACTGGTCTATTTTATTAGTTGCTCAACTGAGTAAAATATGAACAAAATTAATAAAAGTTTTCGATGATAAAGTGGACTATTGCCGACTTGTACAATAAATGTGGCCCAGACAGTGACCAGTGCTTGACACACAAAGTTGACAGGCAAATCGGCCTGTTAGGAAAGCCTGCAAATGGCGCCTCGCCGTAGCAGGGTCCCATGTTCAACCAAATCATACTATCGCCCCCATCAGCTTCATGCGGCTGAAATCAGCTCATCTGTAGGTTATTTAGCCCAAGGTTTCTTGGAAATTTTGCTAAAATTCATAAACAAGAATTTGGTTTGACAGTTCTCGTCTCAATGCGCAAAATCAGAGGCTGAAAAGGAAAATAAAACTCTGCGACTGCGCTTGAGCTTGCGCGAGAATCGATCAAGGGAAGGGATTCGTGAAGCTGAAAGGACGTCACGATTTCGACTTAAATATTTCAATTTGAGTATCAAATTGTCACATTGTGTGCGGTAAAGAATGCCTGAGATACGTGTGAATCTCTAGGGTCGATATATAATGGAGGATTTGGTTGAGGGAGATCACAATATGCTCGCAAACTTCGAAGAAATTTTGTGTCATCTGCAAGATGGCGACTGCGACTGCGCAGGAACAAAGAAAAACTCTGTTTTACTCATTTTTGAGGTCGAAATTTACCCAGTTGCAGACACGAAGAGGGTTTAAAAACTATATGTTCGAATTTATTAAATACATGTTAATAAATTGATAAAACCATTTTGTGATATACTTACCAGAAGTGTACGAAAAGAGTCCAAGAATTTTCACAATTTTCCATTCATCAATGCGCAAAGCCGAACCAAATTTCGTCCTGTCTGAGCAGGAATTTACTCTGGCTTCATCTTGCTGACTCGGCTGTGTTGGTCAATCGCTTTCCACCTTGGACTTCTGAGTCATCAGTAACGTGTGATTTCAGAGTGTCTGAATGATCCAGATACTTTCAACCTATCAATTAGAATTTTCCCGCCATCCTTCAAAAAGGCTTTGAAACTCAGTTGATCTTTCTGTAGACAAGGTTTGCTTGTGGGTCTTTATGCGTAAAATAAACCAGGTCGACAAACAAACAAGAAAAAGTGGTGTCCACATGTACATTGTACATTTATTTCACATGGGTGGCGAAAAAGGGAGAAAAAAATAAACAACAGAAAAATTAGGGACGGACTCTTTCAGGTGGAGGAAAACTCATGATTTTAACCCGTGGAGGCTGGGATGGAACTGAAAACCCCAGAGCCTGATTTAGGGAAATATTCTATCATTATTGGTACCCTGATTTAGGACTAGCTGAAATTTTGACGCCCTCATTTAGGGATGATGCAGAAGGAGGAGATTTGGAAAAGGGGATTGTGATCCCTGTTTTAGGGAGAAATTTGAAAAACAGTACCTTGTTTTAGGGAAAATGATAAAATATCTTAACCCGTCCTAGGGAAAATATCAGCAAAAAGGACCCTTTTTAGCCCAGCTTCCCCAGTAACGCTGACTTTGAGAATTATCCTTTTTTTCAATGCGCTGAATTTCTCACTGATCCGTGTCAAAAAAAGACTGGGCAAAATTTGTTCATTGATCAGGGGCCTACCATCTATCTGATATGCAAAATATCTTATATTCACCCATGTGTGCCCTAGCTGGCAAGTAAAGTTACCACTCAGCAGTTAAAATCTTTCCTTAGATCTTAACATTGAATTTTAGAGAGAAGGCTGTTGTTAATTTTTAGTAAATATAGTAATCTATAACATTCTTTTAAATTTCAAATATTATGTCCCAGAAATGTCTAGAAATAATATAAACCAAAAAACCATTGGACTTTGCAAAATCCCATGACAAACTGGTTAGTTTCTGCCAGCTGGTAAAAAAAGATAAAGTTGTCACAATTCTCATCTAACTATGATTAAACAGCTGGCAGATTTTATGACACAAGCTAGCTGGCTGGCAAAATAATTTCCCGGTACCTGGTGAAAGAAAACAAAAATGAATATCAGATTATTTTTGCCAGTTAATTTTTAAAATCATTTAAAAAGGTCTCCTTTTCACAGGAGGCCAATTAAAAACATGAAATGTGAAAATCTAAAAAAATATTGGTGGTGAGCCCCTGATTGATATTACTGTATTTGATACTTGAAATCTACAGGAGAAGGGAGTACGTTAATAAACAAACGACCTAATTGATAGTTAAAGTTCATTGCCAGTTATACTGAATTAAATGAGTTTGAATATTTTTTTCCCATAGACTTTACATTATAACGGCCATAACCTTGATGTCACAATCTTTAAATGCTTATTAAAGCCCCACCGCCACTATATAAACAGGCCTGTGAGAGTGATGGCCAGCTTGTGAATGGATTTGAATCTGATCTGAGCTGAGCCCAATTTTCAATAATAATTACTGCTATCAAAGTTAATATATGATTGTGAAATATAATAATTACCAGTACTAAACATGAATACTTTGGGAATTTATTCCTGTAGTCAAAGTACAAAAATATAGATGCATAATGTACATTTCCTACCACAAAGTTTGGAAAGAATTCAGATTTGACAGTTATTTTCAAGTTTGAGTGACAGCTGAAGCTTATACATTTGTGTGTGTGGTTAGTGTTTGTAAACACAGAAGCACATGGCTAGGCTGCATGGATGCATGCCTGCTCCAACGGACATAATCCCCTTGCTCACTGGGACTGCATGAAAAGTTATAATTCCAATTTACTTGGATAAATTGTGTGACTATTAATTATATGTCTTCACTTAATAATGATATCTAAACTTATAATAATTAGTGTTGTCTTCACCAGTGCTGTGTACTTCACTGAAATTGTAATCCCAATCACCAATCTGCTTACTCCAGGAAAACTCAACACAGGCATTACCTTCTATTCCAAAACATATTTCCATCCTTTTTCTGCATATAACTGTCTGTCTTATTGTGCATTCCTGCTTTTGTGTTAGCCTTAGTCTGACAAGTTTGATACATTTTGGTGTAGTTCGTGATATATTCACACCAATGTTTAGTTGTGCTCTGGCCCTGAGACTGAGCTTGAATGACCTGTAGTGCAGGGCCATGTGTCCTCTGCACAGATTTTATCACTGACCACATATTGCAGAATGGAGGAACCCTTTTTAAATGTGGGGTAAAATAAAATGGTCTGCTATCAACAATGTATTCAAGTATTTAATATTATGCTATCTTACATAGTCTGTGCCCAACCAATTTCCATTGGTTTGGACATGCCAAGTAATTATTTCTTATCAAAATGCTACATGAACATGACCCCTACTTCTGTACCAGGGGAAGAACATGCTGAGAAAAGGATATACCAGAGTGAAGATAAGTGATTTAAAAACTGATAAAAAGTACCAGATACACTTATGCAAATAGGTAGACAGCAATTTGACACCCAGTCAGAGAATAATTGGTCAGTTCTGCATTACCTCTTTGGGTGAGTCCAATGAAAAAAAAGGTATGAGTGTGTATAGCATGACATGAAATAAAAGCACTTCTTTGTGGCTTTGAAATTACAAAGCTAGTGTATTTGAGAGCTGTCAGAGTGGTCAGTCTGGCCATGTGGTTGTGCCTGTGTGTAGGCTGCCTTGGGGTATTTTTAGCAGCCCTTCCCAGCAGCCCCCAGGAAGAGATCACACTGTCCACCAGAGGCATACGCAAACTATTACCTCTGGCCAACCCAGATTAGTATTCATCCGGTCCTACTTTTACTGGCCATGTGCTCAAGAACTGTCAGTGTGTTGTAAATGTGATTGATATGTTAACATCTCTTAATATCAAATATGAATTTGCCTTGAGATGTATTAGAATTCATTTGTTAATATTTGAAAAATTTTTGTTGGTTAGATTAACCAAAAGTATAAAAGATTAAAAGAATTCAAATTGTAAACAAAGCGGCCATCTTTGTTGTGGTTCCGCCTTATCACTACCCCAGGAAATGGCTCCTCCGGTTGAGAAAGTAGTTCCAAGTTTTATTTCTCTTAATAGTTGTTTCTATATGCACAAACTTTTGTATTAAGGGTGAAATATATCATAATATACCAATCTGAGTACAATTCAAGAAAAAAAATAAGTAAGACGGACAGTTACATGAAAATTGGTGGATGTGCTGAGCCAGCACAAAAAGGCACCTTGTACAGAGGTGATAGGTTCGCCATTTCGCCCTCTGGTGGAGTTTGGGAAGAGATAAGATTAGGCCCCGCCCCAGATTCTCGGTACCCCTCTACCGAGAAGTGGGGCTTTAAGTCACTAATAATTAATATTTTTCCATGCAGTTTGCATTGCTGAATTCATATTGACTCACAGATTCAATAAATGTTGATTTAAGCCGAAGAAATGTTGATTTTCTCAGTTTCCTGTGTTCAAGGTCATTTCAAGGTCAAATATTATTTTAAAAATATTTTGTATTTTAGGCATATATGAGGGTATGGACATTTCTTTCAGCCTATCCAATGTATTTTTGGAGCTATATGACATTAGCATTAAAACTCAGGATGACGGTAGAACAGTACTCTCCACAGCAGATCCAGGATTTATACCTGGCTCTGCAAGTAAACAGCATATTCAACTCTTTGGTTGAGTGCACAGAGGACACACCCAGTGCAAGCAACCAGGACCCAATTAGTAAAGTATTTCATCACATGGAGTAACATGGCCAATTGGTGTCATTGTTATTATAAGAAAGTGAGTACAATAAGGATTGAGATTTTAGTGACATGTGTACCGAAATAGTCAGACAAAAATAGTTAGCAGGGGATGGATCATTAATCCTCAAGGGAGGAGGAGGAAAAATATCTTAACTTTTTCTTCTTGGGCAAAGCTTATATGTCAGGCCTCACCATGAACTGACTGAATAGCACTGTAAGTGATGTAAAATCCTGAACAAAATTATATAAATGGTATAATCTTTCAACCAAATATTTCAAATACACTCCTCTCCCAAATTACGAATGATCCATTCTAAATTACGTTTGAACATATGAAATAAGCATGTGCAGGAGCCAACCAACTGGCCAACTATATGGTAATTGCATGCTAATGTGCTGACTAATTCTGTGCTAGGAACAACGTATTGCGGCAGAGGCAGTATATGACTCTACCTCGCCATGCAGAGTAGTAGAACAGTACAATTAATTACAAAATAAAAATAATGTAGTGATGAAAGTTTTCTGGAAATACAGTTTTTAAAAGTATCTGATCATTTTTTTCCTATTTTTACATCCGATTCTGGTAAAATTTGACTCCCATAGGGTGGAAAATTGAGGTAACACTATTGATGCAACTTTCTGTTGGCAAATATGATAAGCATAATCGGATAAGGTGAACCAACAATGAGAAATCAGGAACTAAGTAAAGATATACACATCAAGTTTATTATGTCAAAACACAATATGCAATCTGGTAACTTAAACTTGCTTAACACACGGTGACAGAATATTGTATAACTTTTACAGACTGAGAATATGAAATGCTTTATCTATTGGAAATCTAAGTGTGAGAACTGGGTTCTCTCTTGTGTGGTCATTGGACATCTCGAAAGAACATGTTATTCTGTCTGTACTATTCCATGTTCACATTTTTCTGTTGTTTTTTTTTTCTGGTATCCGACTCCAACTTCAATCTCAGATGGCTGAATGAGACATGGACATATTTCTCCACGCCTGGTGTGGTGTATATATTATGCTTTTCTAATCTTATTCTCCTCTTAGATTCTCTTTGGATTACAACCCTTTTCCTTTTTTCAATATCCTGTTCTACCAGGTTTGGTCCCACTGCACTTTGCGAGAGTTACTGATCCACATAAGGGCTACTACTCCTGAAGTAAAAGCAATGGCTTTTTGCAGTATGCTACCATTCTAATATGGCTCGTGCTCCAAAATGGCCTGTGCTCTAATATGGCCCGTGCTGCAATTCTTTGCAAAATCCTTTGTAACTTCCAGGGGTTGGGGGCATGATTCTTTCATCTTTTTTTTTTTTTTTTTTTTTTTGGGGGGGGGGGGGGGGGGGGGGGTTGCTCATTATGGCACACTCCTCAGCTCTGTCAAAGATGCATCACTCCCACAGGAAATTTCAGATTCATATTGTTCCTTAACAAGCCAAGCCAATATGGCAGAAATACTTCAATATTATGGAGCTGATCCCAAATGAATGTAGATTTGGTAACCTTCTGTTACAGAAATGGGACGGGCAAAATGGTAGCTGTATTCTGGTCCGAGTTTGGAATTGACAATATGTATTATGAATCAACATCAAGTCTCTTGAAGGAAGACATTATGTATGAAATCATGTTTCTATTTTATGAAATGTCACGTTATCAAATTGTTTCATGGAAATAAAAAGCTAAGAATATCCATTTAACATATTTATAAAATTTGTCCATTTTGCTATGAGGCAGTTTGTAAATATTTTGCTTGCTATAAGTCATCAATAAGCGTGAGCAAATGTTTCAAATGACAAATGGAAAATAGAATTATTTCTATCTTTAAACTGAGAGCATTATTATTGCTCTCAGCTTTAAATGATTAGATGGGATGGAGCTTATCCGAAGGCAAGTTTTGTGTATTCAATAGTAAACTCCGCCAAGGTCCATCATAATGCTTTTACCTATTAACCCGATGGTGATTATTTTTTTTAGGCATCTTTAAAATGATCAAAGCTCCAATCAAATACAGCAGAATTTCATCAGAAAATGTAAATCTCTCATGCATTACAAATTGTATAACAATAAAAGAAGCAACAGAAAATTATTTTGGAAAGGTACTGCAGTAATGTAACTTTGTAAAAAGTGTTAACAAAGACACTATTAATTACTTTGATTTATATTTCACTTTATTGCTTTAAAGTACAACTTTCTCTCTGTAACCAACATATATATGAACCTTAATATCCATGCACCTCAAACCAAAATTGTGAACTGAAGACTTCTGTAGAGTTGCTTTATTGTCCACCAGGTGTCACTCTGTTCAACATGCCACATCTACATTGGCTACACAAAGATTCATGCTTTTTTATCATTATTATTATAATACATATCTTTATTTTCATACCTGATCATTGCTACCATCTTTATTACAAACTGTTCATCTTCACACTATTCATTCTCAATCTATACCATACTCAAATATTTGACACAATCTGTCATTATGTATTCATCATTCCGTTGGTGTGATCTGGTCCCATCGAAACACCTCTCATTATCAATGCCTTCTTCACAATTAATTTCCTAGTTATATTATTTAATCAACTCTATTTGTGTATTCACTAAATCCCCACTCTTCCACATGTGTACAGGGTATTGTATGCCCCTCAAAACTTGCAAACTTTATACAAATAACCTAGACATTTTGCTCGTAGCATTTATTCCATAGTAATTCTCTACTTTGGCTGCAACTGCTATTGTTATCTACCACTGTATGGAAAATTGTTCACTAACTGTCTGAAGAATGAGAAATACAAGGAATAACCTAATAAATCTGCCTACAGAGATTACACAGAGAAGTGAGAGAGAAAGAACTCAACATAAACTGACAGAGCAAAGAGTGTCACACATTACTGCACTCAGCTGAAACCATCCACTCGCATCAAACTATTCTAAAACCAAATATAAGTCCCCGTCTCGACCATGTTATTTTATATTCACAGTTGAAGTTACCAATACAGTTAAATCTGAACTAGTATTTATAGATATTCCATCTAAAATGTGTATACAAAAAAATGACATAACACTTTTATTTGCAGAAAAAAAATTATATAGTGGTGTTTGGATGGTGTTACTCATTCAAAGAATTCATAGACTGTACTTGACTGGTTTACTGATGATGGTTTCCGTTCAATGCAGCATGTATACAACAGGGAAATCATATAATCCATGTTATCACATGAACTAAATTTGTACATGTACAAAGGCAGTTCCAAGATTTGCATACACTGTGTATGTATGATATATATATATGTATATACTGTATATACCTTAACATATTCTGACGTAAATGTAAGTATCCATCAGTTCTGTACACACAAAATTATCAAGAGCAGGGTCAGCATTTTCTCCGACGTCATTCACACCTCTTCTAATTCTCACCTCCGTCTTAATCTCAAACTTGAAATATGTCAACATTTTTATTGTTGACAAGACACGTTTCATCACTTCACATGTGTTGCACCTTAGTGCAACTGGTATACTACTTAGGCAAGATTAGTTCTCTCACAGACATGTCACACGGGGACATTAACATAGACATCACATTCAACCTAATTATTGCCTTACATCTTTAAAATGATCATTTTGTATCTTTTTTTTACAGGAAATCAATTTTGTAAGCAACATATTGATATGTTCACCAGAGATTTTCTTGTTCTATTGGGTAAGAAAATATTCATCTTTAAAATTTTCACAACAAAGATGATGGTAATTAAGTTCCCCTTCCTAGTTAAAGGAGATGGGGAGCTAATTAAGGTTATATTGAGGCAATGTAACATCACACTTTTATGTCAGGTTCAGCCTGATATATCAACACATGCAATATACTGACACAGCCTGATATATCAACACATGCAATATACTGACACAGCCTGATATATCAACACATGCAATATGCTGACACAGCCTGATATATCAACACATGCAATATGCTGATGCAGCCTGATATATCAACACATGCAATGTGCTGACACAGCCTGATATATCAACACATGCAATATGCTGACACAGCCTGATATATCAACACATGCAATATGCTGACGCAGCCTGATATATCAACACATGCAATGTGCTGACACAGCCTGATATATCAACACATGCAATATGCTGACGCAGCCTGATATATCAACACATGCAATGTGCTGACACAGCCTGATATATCAACACATGCAATATGCTGACATAGCCTGATATATCAACACATGCAATATGCTGACACAGCCTGATATATCAACACATGCAATATGCTGACACGGCCCGATATATCAACTCTTTCAATAAGATGAAGTAGTTTGATATAGCAACATTTGCTTTAATGATTAATGTATGAATAAGAATTGTACTTTTTATATTTCAAATACATTTTTGGGTTAATTCATTTGAAAACACATTGTTGCATCTCATTAGATGTTTTATAATGGATTCAGTGCAATATTAATGGAAAATTATAGTTATGACTGCTAATATAACATAAGAGCTTTATTTATAATGGTCACGCCTTTCTTGCATAATCAAATAAAAAGTAACACAAAAAATTAATATTCAATATATGACGACAATCACACTGGGGGAATTCACACATTATTTACACAGCGGGAGGTGTGAATTACAAGCCCAGGTATTCACAGATCATTGTGTATATATAAAGTACACGTTCACTCTCAAGTAACGATTACTGATATGTATATTTATATAGCTATAGATTAGTTGATTGCCACAATCACGGACAGAGGGCAGTACTATTACCCTCTCAATTATGTCAAATTTTAAATCTCACATTAATTTGTTTTCATGACAGCGAATATAAAATGCATCACAATCAGGTCTAGTCATTCTACATAATCGTCAGAACACTAGTACAGGTAATTTACTTCTATATTTTGGGTTTCATTCTGTTTGTTTGGTATTCTTGCCATTTTTCTCCAAGACTCAAGTCAAGGACTTTTATTTTCATTATATGGCTTCTTGCCAACTGTAGAATGGAGAATGTGGACTTGGCAGTAATAAACTTTGCAGCTCCAGATGCAAGTTCTCTGGGCAAATTACATCCCCAATTTGTTTCACATCACATCAAATTCTATTTTTTCCCAAATTAATAGATTGCTCATCATTTAATTATCATTTGTGCAGATTCATAACTTAGCAAATGTGAAATTGAGTGTGAAGATAAGGTAGCACTGCCCTCTACAGGTGAACTAGAAACAACTAATTAGGGAATAAACACACACACAATGGCCAAAAGTACCCTCATTTGTGTGCATTGCATTTTGCTAATGATCATAGCAATTCTTTATGTTTGATATTTATTTTGGATCAGGCAAGTTTCTGGTCACGAATGTTGAAGGGAATGGAAAGGAAATACAAGCGAAGGACATCAACAATATCACATGAAACTGGTCAAGGTAAACTGATAATGTTTCTTTAATATTTCAACGGCCAACACCTCAATGTATTATATTATAACTGAATAAAAACCCATTCATGCAATACTACCTGATTCATTAGTGCAGTTCTCACACACATTAACACACAATTAAATATACCATCAAGATTCTTTAAACTTGTAATTTAAAAAAAGTATTTGCGTTCTAAAATCAATGCAAAATTATGTACCTCAAAACAAGATATACATATACATAAAAAGTGCTGATCAAAATGAATAACTCATCCATATTTGACCTACGCCACAACTTGTGAAGTAATGTAGTATATTGATTGGAGACTTTTATCAAAATTCTCAAACATTTAACCGTGCTAATATTTATCTCTGTAAGGTCTGAGGTAGCCACAACATGAGAAAATCAGTCTGCAGTGTCTTTCCTGATAAGCAATTTGGACGAACAAAATTTACATACTGCATCATGTAAATTAGGTCAAACAGAGAAGTAGGTCAAATATGGTTTGAAAATTTTGGTCACCAAATGAAAAATATCAAGTTACAACTAGAATATAATACCAGGGTAGGGTCAACAGAATAGTATATTATCCTTCATGAACAATTCTAATATTACCGCAAATGTATTAAACATTGCTTTTGTGTATCTATACACTTTTTTCTATATGAATGCAAAAACAGCCAGACTTTTTCTTCAGTTTTATCCAAAGAAAAAAAAATAAAAGGACTACATATATCACATGTTATAAGGGTAGGCATCTGTTGTTTACCATGGGGAAAATATTTAGTCAAAGATTAAGTCTGGAACAAATTAACAAAATATGGAGATCACATAGTTAATAATAATAATAATGCATTTTAATATCTAATTACAATTGCATGATTGTTAACAATTTTGTTAATTGTTAATAGTCTGACTTCTATAACACCATATTTAATTCAATACCTGCTGATGTGTTCTAAAAAAAAAATCAAAATTCGTCAACTTATTAAAGAGCATCACAAAATGCCATTAGGCGTGGCATGGCCACACTAAACGTACTGACTATTGTAAGAATTCAAAACAAATCCAAATTTATGTATGCATTTATTTAGCCTAAAAATATTCTTTAAGATAAATGAATCTCATTGTGATGATTCTATTTCTTTCTGCAAACGATTCAGCACTGAGGGCTGATGTGTTCGTGGTCAGCCGCCGTGAGTTGGCATGGCACACACTGCAGGCACTGTGCTCAATATGGCATTATAGAATGTGTTCAGTTTATCCTGTTCCCCTCCCCGCACGTAGCCTCTCACTGGATGGGTGCACTCCCACTGGTCAAGCAGATTCACACAAAGTTTGCGATTCCTATTGGCAGTTCTTCTTAATACCTGAAATATAAAATGTTTGGTTTGCTGAGTGTGTTATACATCAGGATTCTGGACTGATCATTCACTCTCTTTGCAGTGGTATATGCTTGTGCAAGACATAGTTGATAAATTTATACATTTCTTATCTTTTTTTGATACCTGCTTGAAAAAAATAATAAAAATAAAATAAATTCATTTCACTGAAGAGTAACTCATACATATTTTTTGAGTAAATAAAATAGCTTCTATCAACATCTGGTCCAAACATTTATGGGTAATCTAATTTTATATATGACCTTTCTGACAAATTTTGAAGTTAAATATTTATATTGCCAAGGTATGGACTTTATATTGCCAAAGTTTTACACTGTATGGCAAAAGACTGTATGGCATAAGACATGGACACAGGCAAGACTGCGTGGGCATGACACTCATGTTGCCTGGGCATAGGTTATTTTACTGTATGTGCAAAAGATTTATACTACATTCCTTTTGTTCTCTATGGACAAAGGCTTTTTGTTTCTTTAGCAAGTCCTGTTATATTTTATCATTTAACAATAGCATTTATTTATTTATTTTTATTTGTAGGTTACAAAATTTAACATTTTATAGTGTTGAATATTGCCAGTCCATGGATGTTCCTGGGAAATGTGGCTTAACATATTTCTTTTTTAATTCTATTGAAAATAAACCCTACAAAGATTACTTTTGAAGCCAAGATCTACTAAACTGATTTCAAGGGAACTATGTCAAATAATATCTTTTATCCCTGCATGACAAAAAATGTGAATGTGAAAACATTTCATGACTAAAATCATTCAAAGAAATAAGTCTATGAAGTGTTACATATACCACTGTGAATAAAAACCACAAAAAATTGAATGTCTGATAAAATGTACTTTAGCATTTCAACTTTTTGTGGTGTGATTCAAATACACAACATCGGAACTGCCTACACAATCATCTCAAGCTGGGTAATCAAAAGAGGCTTAAAACAAACCACCAAATGTGAACTTTGTTGGAATGATAAAAAAATATTCAAACAGGCAAATCAGTACAATAATTTATTAGGATGATTATTGCTTTTTTACCATTTAAAATCCATATCTGGTCAACTACAAAGTAAATGCGTAAACAAGTGACCCATCATTTTATATTTCAGTGATACAATTAAAATAGAAATAACATAAATAAAAGTGATTACTGTATTGTTTCCAAATGCCAGTTTAATTTTATTTAAGGTTTATCAACTAAATATTGGACACAAGCTGATAGGAATGTTGGCCCCCCACATTGGAAACCATTTTAATTGATAAATAAAGCTAAAAACCATCTTAGAGATATAAATAATGCCTTTCTACATAGCCCAGCAACAGCTGATCATGTGAATCACTTGTTTAGTTGGAGGCTATTTTTAGCAATGATGATTTGAATATGGGTCAATAGGTCATATTCATACAATAGCAGTGTAATAGAGGGAGTGACGCACAGTTTGACGCATAAATTGGACACATTTTAAAGTACATTTTAAAGTAATATTCAGACATGTATGACCTCAAATCAATATACCAGTTTTTCATGACCGACATGAAAATCTTGTTGAACTTCAATTATTTACGGTCTTTATCAATTTAGCTGATTTATTGGGTACACTTGCATTAGTTTTCTATAAAAAAGAGTATTTACCCCTGATTTGATTTGATTTGTTTGTATTATTGACCTTTTCAGCACTGTTAAGGCTATCTGAGATCAGATAGAAGCCTTTCACCAGACACAATGCCTTACCCTTTTGAAAAGTTACTTGGGACCTTTCTTTTGCATTATCATATAGACAAACCACACCCTTTCAAAACTAGCCAAGGAGCACTGGATGGAATGGGAAACAACTCAGTAGTAGAAACCCAACTAGGATTCAAACCCCAGACCTATGCATGGGAGACAAATGTCTTACCAACTAACCCCTCTTTTCTCCCAAAATTGTTCATTATAAACCAATGAAATTCCTTTTATAGTCACAGAATATTAGATTAACAGATTATATTTCATTGACAAGACATTTGTCAGAATATCTGTTTCATTCAATATTGATAATTCAACTTAAAAAGGGCTGTATAAAGTAGGCATGGGCTTGTTGGTAACAATACGGTAATTTTCATTTCAAAATCAACTGCTCACAAAATTCTAAAAAGAATTGACAACTTCAAAATGAGCATGCTGTCAACATTGCTGATGTTTACAATGTTGTTGTTGTTGTTTACCTGTAGTAGTTTGGCTTGAAGGGTCCTGCCTTGTTGAGGCCGAGGTACTTGGCCTGTTCGTCTGAGAGCTCTGTCAGGTGAGCATCAAAGCTTGGCAGGTGCAGACTCGCCACATACTCATCTAAACACAAATATCACAAGGTTATATACACTGCACCGACCTCCAGTGATCACACTGGGTGATATTATAAGAATGATAGATACAGTGCTAATCAGAGGTATCCTATCCTCTATCTATCGCTGCCTTCACTATGCTGACCTCTAGTGATCAAACTGGGTGATATTAGAAGAACAGTATAGTACTAATCAGAGGTATTCTATCCTCTACCTATCTCTGCCTCCACTGTGCTGACCTCTAGTGATCAAACTGGGTGATATTATAAGAACAATATAGTACTAATCAGAGGTATTCTATCATCTACCTATCTCTGCCTTCACTGTGCTGAATTTTGGCCACTAACAGCCACAGGTCATGACTATTCACATTATCAAAACTGTATTTCAGAGGTGCATCTTCAAACTCATCTCATCTGAGCAACACCTACTAATTGCATTTACAGAAGATTGACTCCTTCTGTTTAGCAGAGTAAAATAATAAAATATGGATTATAAAATTTATTGACTGTTGAGGGCAAATTCCCTGTTCTTAGGTCAGAATAATCAACAAAAACACTATTCTATCTTTTCTATCCTCCATATTTAGGTCCATCTGATCTAAACAAATCTAAACAACTATTTTGCATAGTTCTGTGACAAAAATATGATCATATTAACCCACACATCTTCCACAGAGATGTAAAATTAAAAGACTGTCAAAGTCAAATAATATATGGCGCATTTCTTGAGCATATGAGTTTTAGATGTTCTGTCAATATTGCCTCAAGTCTAATAATACACACTAAATGGGATTGCAATGTTTGTGCTTGACTTACCCATTTTCTTGGGCAGAAGGTAGACATCATGCTTGTACCGTCCCTGAGGGGCATTATACAACTCTATGAGGGCCAGCGCCTGAAATATTACAACATCATATCTGTCTCAACACAATACAACAACATGAATTTAAATTTTATATATGTAGTTCAAAACTGTTTCTATCAGAAGAGACAATATCTATTTCTCAAAATAAATTTCATTCAATAAACTTGTACTAGTGAGTAGTTGAAAAATGATAAATAAATAACAGTTGCCAATAAGAATGAGTGAGAATGAGTGAGAATAAGAATGAGTATAAGAATAAGAATGAGAGTGAGAACGAAAATGAGAAAATAAAAATGAGAATGAATGAGAATGAGAATAAGAGTGAAAATGAGAGTGGTAACAGGTACGAAGGAAGGGATGCTGAAGCATTTATTATTATTATTATTATTATCATTATCATTATTATTACCTGTGTGGCGGCAGTGATGGAGACGACGAAGGAAGGTATGCTGGAGCAGCTGAGGTTGACCAGCCTGCCCTCTGCCAGCAGGATGACACGCTTGCCGTCCGGCCAGATGATGTGGTCCACCTGAGATCGCACCTTCTCCCAGGTCAGGTCCGGCATCCGCAGGCTGTTCTGTAAACCAACATCCACTAGCAAATTAGCAGTGTCCAGGAGGAAAATATGCAGGGGTATGTGGGGGGTTTAGTGTCGCTTTCAAAATTATTCCAGTCATATTGTGACGAGACCTATTTCTAGCAGATACAGCACTGTCTCACTGAATTGTCTTGTTGCGGGCTGTTCTGTGAACCAACAGGCACTGTTATATTATGTGTCCAGAAAAAAAAGCATCTTTGTTTTTAGTTTAGTCATTATTTTAAAAGTTTTCTAGGTTTGCAAAAAAAAAACCCAGATCAATTCTATATGTTCTGACATCACATTCATAAATTTTTCAATCATATTGGGATGAGATAAACATCTAGTAGATATAGTGCTGCCTCACTGTGGCAGGTCCTTGGAATGACAACCCACCCAGTCAAAGATTTGCAAGGACAATGGGTCAACCCTTCAGGCATGAGACTCAGCTAAAAAAATCAGGACATTTTTTTCTTAGCACACTTCCTTTGTGATCATAATCTGGATTTTTATGTATACAGTTGTCCCTATATGTAGGATCATGGAGTCAATTTCAAGTGAAAACTAAATTTTTGCAAGAAAATATTGAAGTGTCTGATTGCAAGGGACGGCTGTATATGTACATGCAAGTGTGGTGTGATTAGAGTAGACTTCAAGCTTACCACGTCAATTTCTGTGTTTGAATGTCCCATATTGCATACGATACATCCGTTCTTCATCTTGTCCATATGATCTCTTGTCACCACATTCTTGTTACCTGCAAAACAAAATCCATATATACATTTCCTGAGACTGGCTTCAAAACAATTTTAAATGGTGATGAAATATTGTATCACAGCAGCCTGTATATTGGAGAGGGAGTGGTTTTATGACCCTTTTAGTCATTTTGCATATCAATTTTATTAAATGCAAACACTTCGATCTTCAAAACAAGGAACAGAAAATGGCAAAATATATGCTGACACCTTTCAGTTATCATTAACCTAATGTCATGACACATGATATTGTCTTTTCAAATGGACAAATTTTAAGTTTTTTTGAGCTGTGCTGACCATTGTTCTTTTTGTAATGTTTGTGAACAAATTACTCTTTTAATGATAATTTGTGTACATATATTTTGTGTACATATAATTTGTGTACATATATTTTCCCCAATGTGACAGTCAATGTGGCAGAAGCAATAAATAGCACTATAACACAATATGGTGGGCTGACTCTACCACCCCCACATTGGCTTTTCTGCAAAAGTCTCAAACTGATGCTATATTCAGATTTGGTAGGTCTCAATGCATGAGATTACCATTATATTTATTTAAAGATTATTATAAAAATTGAAAAAATCTGAGCCTTGTGGAAAAAGATAAGATTTCTTGCCTGACAAATGACAAAAGAAATTAACGCAGACGTTTCAAAGGAGAAGATTGCATTTGCAATGCACAAGCAATGGACAAGATTTTTTAAAATATAAAATTAAGTCATTTTTAAAAGTTGGTCTGCAAAAAAAAAATCATTTGTTTGTCCACCACATGTATGAAGTATGAATAGAAACTTTCTGAAGCTCAGTCCAGTATATATGCAAGAGGACACAAATCAAATCCTTTAAAGCAAACATTGGAAGGGAAGGTTCAACCTACCAGTGCATGTTATCACCATGTCCACCTGCCTCACAACCTCAGTCAGCTTCACAACACGGAATCCATCCATACTGAATAACATACAAAAACACAGCCATATAACATACCTCGTCAAAAAGACACTTACTCTAAAGGTATATATATATACTTGTAAAGGTTTCTCTATACATTTCTAGTTTAAAATCAAAGATGATTAGAGAGGGTGAGGGTAAAAGGGGGGAGGATGTAGGAGATGGAGAGAGGGAGAGGGAGAGGGTGAGAGGGAGATGGAGAGGGAGAGGGTAAGAGGGAGAGGGGGAGAGGGAGAGGGAGAGGGATATGGAGAGGGAGAGGGTAAGAGGGAGAGGGGGAGAGGGAGAGGGAGAGGGAGAGGGGGAGAGGGAGAGGGTGATGGTAAGAGGGAGAGGGTGATGGTAAGAGGGAGAGGCTAAGAGGGAGAGGGTAAGAGGGAGAGGGAGAGGGTAAGAGGGAGAGGGAGATGGAGAGAGATGGAAAGGGAGAGGTTTAGAGGGAGAGGGTAAGAGGGTGAGGGTAAAAGGGGGAGGGTGTAGAAGATGGGGAAGAGGGGGAGAGGGAGAGGGGGAGAGAGAGAGGGAGAGGGTAAGAGGGAGAGGGGGAGAGGGAGAGGGAGATGGAGAGAGAGATGGAAAGGGAGAGGGTGAGAGGGAGAGAAAGAGGGTAAGAGGAAGAGGGTGAGGGTAAGAGGGAGAGGGAGATGGAGAGAGAGAGAGATGGAAAGGGAGAGGGTAAGAGGGAGAGGGAGAGGGAGAGGGTAAGAGGGATAGGGTGAGGGTAAGAGGGAGAGGGAGATGGAGAGAGAGATGGAAAGGGAGAGGGAGAGGGTAAGGGGGTGAGGGTAAGAGGGAGAGGGAGATGGAGATGGAGAGAGAGATGGAAAGGGAGAGGGTAAGAGGGAAAGGGAGAGGGTAAGAGGGAGAGGGAGATGGAGAGAGAGATGGAAAGGGAGAGATATAGAGGGAGAGGGTAAGAGGGTGAGGGTAAAAGGGGGAGGGTGTAGAAGATGGAGAAGAGGGAGAGGGGGAGAGGGAGAGGGAGAGAGAGAAGGAGATGGAGAGGGAGAGGGTAAAAGGGAGAGGGAGAGGGTAAGAGGGAGATGGAGAGAGAGATGGAAAGGGAGAGGGTAAGAGGGAGAGGGAAAGGGAGAGGGAGAGAAAGAGGGTAAGAGGGAGAGGGTGAGGGTAAGAGGGAGATGGAGAGAGAGAGAGAGATGGAAAGGGAGAGGGTAAGAGGGAGAGGGAGAGGGAGAGGGTAAGAGGGAGAGGGTGAGGGTGAGAGGGAGATGGAGAGAGAGATGGAAAGGGAGAGGGTAAGAGGGAGAGGGTAAGGGGGTGAGGGTAGGAGGGAGAGGGAGATGGTGAGAGAGATGGAAAGGGAGAGGGAGATGGAGAGGGAGAGGGTAAGATGGAAAGGGAGAGGATAAGAGGGAGAGGGAGAGGGAGAGGGAGAGGGAGAGGGAGAGGGAGAGGGAGAGGATAAGAGGGAGAGGGAGAGGGAGAGGGAGAGGGAGAGGGAGAGGGAGAGGGAGAGGGAGAGGGAGAGGGAGAGGGAGAGGGAGAGGGAGAGGGAGAGGGAGAGGGAGAGGGAGAGGGAGAGGGAGAGGGAGAGGGAGAGGGAGAGGGAGAGGGAGAGGGAGATCTTACCAGGCCTGCAGACCACAAATGGGGTCGATTTCAGTTACGCTGACGACGGAGCCCATTCCTTTCAGGGCAGCGCAGCAACCTTTCCCAACCTGAGAAAAAAAATCAAAACAAAATAGAACATTGTTTCATTCAATGCTGTCCGACAGTAACAGTGTGTTCATTGATTCAATCAGACTTTAGCACCAACCACAGGAATCAACTGCTTTCAGTGAGTCAGTGACTGACTTTCACTTTCTTATTCCTGAACAGAATTTCTCTGAAAGTTGAAAGACTGATGGTTGCCATGGTGCATGTATAATGTTTGGGATGGTTGCTATGATATGGTCACAGAGCTTGTGGTCTTTTATTGTCAGAATCAAATGCAAATGTACATCTCAGGCTGGATAGACTAACAATAAATCCATGAAGGGCAGGCCTCCTCCTCTCGATGCATTCTCATTCACCTACACTGTGAGGTCAGGAGCATGTCTGCTTTATTCAAAGTCTCGCCCCTTTCAGTATTAGGGTCTGATATGGGTTATTTCAAGCTTCAAATTCTGACCAAACTGTCTTGATGAAGAAAGTAGTTCCTTCTCCAATCAGAGTTAATGAAGAAAGAAGTTCCTTTCTTCAACAAGTCTTGAGGAAGAAGGCAGTTCCTTCTTCAACCAGTCTTGATTGTGTGTCTTTGTGTAGACAGTGTGAATGTAGATGAACGAACTAATCAGTCTCAGATATAAATGTGTCAAAGTAACTGGCCAATCACAACGAGTCAAATCCTGATCTCCACCAGAGGGCAATGGGGTGAACCTGTAGCCTGAGTACGCCTCTGGTGGACAATGTGGTCAAATGTATGACAGATTGTGTGCAGTGGCTAATATTCCTACTCGGAGGATTAAGATGGAACCCAATCCACTCCATCTCGCAAAGCTGGAAGGAAGGAAGGAAAGCAGAGCCCCCTGGGGGATGGTATAAACACTAATCATACCTGCGTTCTCTGATCAAGTCAACACAATGCAGAAGAGAATAAAAATAGACACATATCATTATTCTTTATGTGACACACGCAACTCTAATCATATTTACCAGCCGAGGTGTCACATCAGATCAGCAGATTCACATGTAAAGAGGCAGACATTATGCCAAATGTCTTAGCACTCCCCCAAGTATTTAATCAAATACCGATCCAAAGCTTAATGGCATCATCCGGTTCCAGCAGCTATTATGTTACATCTTTTGAAATACTTGCCTTATATTATGTACAATTTCTGATCAAGAATTCAATCTGAAGTCTGAGACAGATTTCCATTGCTAAAAACAAATGCATTTCTCAGAAATATAGAATTTTCAAGAAAGCTCAATGTCAAAATTTATTAGGGAGATGAACTAATCAAATTTATCTCTGGATATTGATGTGTCTGAGAGGAGAGAAATAGTGGATAAAGGCCAAAGATGAACTTGACCTAATTCTGAGGTCACAAAGGTCAGAATGTGTTGTCTGAGGGATCAAAATAAATCCAGAGTCAGGACAGCCACAATGACACAAGTCGGGAGGGACAGAACACTATATCAGGCTTGTAGGAAAACATCACCAAGTATGAATGGTAAAAAATCCCATCTAAAGATGAATTATATGCCACTGATATACATATATGAATGTGATATAATATTCAGGCAAGAATGTGATGTTACTGATATATATTCAGACATGAATGTGATATCATATTTAGACATGGATGTGATGCTACTGATATTAACTCAAAGATGAATGTCATATCATATTGAGATATAAAAGTTGATACGAATCACCCAAATGCACTGCCTTTATATGTATGTTTTTTTCATCATCCAATTTCAGTAATGTTATTTCCAGTGAGACGTGTATAAAATAAGTTGGATCATATATCATTACCATTATATTAATAGACCTCATTAAAAATTCTACCTCCCACCTAAAGATATGAGGAGATACCTTTGACAATGGATTAGTAGTTAAAGCAGGGAGAGCATCTGGATAGCTTTACAAGTGTCTGCAGTAGCGACACCCACGTCTAACGCCATCCTACGCTTGCCTCCCTGCAGAAAGCCCAGCTTCCTAATAAGGCCTGCCTGAGGAATCCTGTCTGACTGACAGCAAGAGCTGTGTGTCAGTGCCCCCATTATATACACTTCCAGCCTGACACCTGAGTGCCTTAATCCTTCAATATGCTGCTTTCTTCACTGAGCAAATGGACAGGAAGAAAAACCAAATTGCGCAATCCATGAGCCATTATTACATGTATTGTGAAATAATCAAGCTTGATGGCATCCGGCAAGTTTGGGAAACTGATCCCGCCTGGCAATACAGGACCTAGTGTGAATGATGATAACTAAGTCATGCTACCTAGGAATACAGGTGTGAGTCATGTTAACTAGGTCATGTCACCTGGGAATACAGGTGTGAGTGATGATAACTAGGTCATGCTACCTATGAATACAGGTGTGAGTGATGATATCTAGGTCATGTCACCTGGGAATACAGGTGTGAGTTGATGATAACTAGGTCATGTCACCTGGGAATACAGGTGTGAGTCATGATAACTAGGTCATGTCACCTGGGAATACAGGTGTGAGTTGATGATAACTAGGTCATGTCACCTGGGAATACAGGTGTGAGTGATGATAACTAGGTCATATCACCTGGGAATACAGGTGTGAGTGATAACAACTAGGTCAATTCACCTGTGAATACAGGTGTGAGTGATGATATTTAGGTCATATCACCTGGGAATACAGGTGTGAGTGATGATAACTAGGTCATATCACCTAGGAATACAGGTGTGAGTGATGATAACTTGGTCATGTCACCTGGGAGTACAGGTGTGAGTGATGATATCTAGGTCATATCACCTGGGAATACAGGTGTGAGTGATAACAACTACATAGACCGTGCTATTTACACACAGGTATAAATAGCACATGGTTCAAATAACCACATGACATTCACTGTCCGGCACTTATGCCAGTGAAATAAATACACTGATTAAGTTGGAGTATTCCTTTCCTGGAGTATTCCTTCTTGGAATTATTAGCATTAAGTTGCTGTAACAGATAATATCATTTCCCGGGCATTTTTTTACATACCTCAAAATTGGTTGGACATGTTCAACACAACACATCCCCATTCTTGTTTGTGAGAATATATATGTTACAAGCATAGAAATCAAATGTTTATCTCAAGCCATGTGGTTTCATCAGGCTGCCATCTATAACGGTCAGTCAGGCCTGCTGCTGCTGACCGGGGTATACCCCACACAGCTGCTGAGGGTAGCTATTTTTAGCATGTGGAGTGCAAGAATGTGACCCCGGTTAGGGGTAGGCATGATGGGAGGGCAACAAGGATCCATGTGACAGACCTCCTTCACCCATGTGTTTTTCCATGTTTATGTATGTTGTAATTCTGAAGGTAAACTCTGGTATCATTCTTGGCTTTATTTTTTTCTGCCTTGGTTTGATATAACTTCTTTCTTCCCATTTTAAAATGAAACACATGTGTATTGTTTACTTGGCCATGCAATCAAAACATCCTGTGACGCATGCCCTGTTAGCCCCAGCACCAGCAGGAGCCTGGCAGCTGAGGTGATGACATCACTAGGATTCCCCATGAGGAAATTTGAAATTTTGAACCCATGGGACTGATATTTTTTGCAGCTCTCCTATTGAATCTTTCTTCAAAAACTTAATATTGACCCATCAAAACCAAAAAGTGATGTGGTTGATGTGTTTACACATGGATTACATTTCTAAATGGTTGGAAAATAACTTTTGTCAAATTTTACATCATATTATCTGTTACAGCCCATCTGAGATCACATTTACTTGCCGTGTAACCTTATACTAAAGGAGACCAGACTTATTTGATTCTATGACAATTTTAATCAGAGTTTCTTAGTTTTTACAATTAAACTTAATACATCCAGACATTGTGTTTTTCACTCATGTATTTTCAAAATTTGAATAAAGTTTCTATGGAAACCTGGATCACAACCTGATGACAACTACTAATATTAACTCTACTCCCAAATCGTATGGCAAAATGGACTTGAAATCCACTGAAACACTATTTCAGGAAGAACATATATTATATCTAAGTTGTGATTCAGGGAGAACATGACCTCCTGTAACATGTTTTTATATAGCCATGTTCTCAATATTGGCTGCAAAGATTGTCAGAAAAATTTCTTTTTTACGTGAACTCGGCATCATCCAACCAGGTGAAAGGAGGGTCAGTCTATTTATAGGGAAGTCAACAATGAACCTATGCTGTACAATGCAGTGGTGCCCACTGATGTCACCAACATTTCCCCCTTCTCTGTCACCATGACATCATTTGGATTCTTCTGAATGCCATCTTGAGTTGTCATGCTTTTTGAAGTACATGGAACTATATGCAGTGGGTAAGAAAAGAATTTAAAGTCTAAAGGGACAATGGATCTAGGTATAGTATTTGTTGTTGTGTTGTACTTTTTTTTAACCAAAACAAAAACAACAAATCCATGCAATGAGATAGATGGCTACCATGCATTGTGACATATGGCAATCATGCATTGTGACATATCAACCATGCATTGTGGGATATAGCAACCATGCATTGTGATGTCAACCATGCATTGTAATATATGGCAACCATTCATTGTGGGATATAGCAACCATGCATTGTGATATATGGCAACCATGCATTGTAATATATGGTAACCATGCATTGTAATATGTCAACCATGCATTGTAATATATGGCAACCATGAATTGTAATATATGGCAACCATGCATTGTGGGATATAGCAACCATGCATTGTGATATATCAACCATGCATTGTAATATATGGCAACCATGCATTGTGGCATATAGCAACCATGCATTGTAATATATGGCAACCATGCATTGTGGGATATAGGAACCATGCATTGTGATATATGGCAACCATGCATTGTAATATATGGCAACCATGCATTGTGATATATGGCAACCATGCATTGTAATATATGTCAACCATGCATTGTGATATATGGTAACCATGCATTGTGATGTCAACCATGCATTGTGATATATGGCAACAATGCATTGTGATATATGGCAACCATGCATTGTGATATATGGCTACCATGCATTGTGATCTATGGCAACCATGCATTGTAATATATGGCAACCATGCATTGTGATATATGGCTACCATGCATTGTGATCTATGGCAACCATGCATTGTGATATATGGCAACCATGCATTATAATAAAGTGTACACATTCTGACTGCCTAATTCTATATCCTCAGTGACATTTCACTCTCTGGTTTACTATCGATGACTTACAATGTAAAATGTCTTGATACAGAACCTTGCTGATGCAAACATTGGTAACTACAATATTGATCTAATTCTGAAGTAGTAAATGTTGCGATACCTACCTCACCATATCCGCAGACGACCACCTGCTTGCCACCAAACATCACGTCTGTCGTACGTTTTAGCCTGCGGAATATACAACAAAAAAAAGACTCAGAATGATGGAGTCATTTAGAACAGCAATTCCATCCAATTCTGTGGAGATGAACATGTGAATATTATAAGGAATTATATGATGCCTGTGGGGCATCAGCCTTATGTAGACTTAAATGTTAAATGATGTATTAAATAGTAGTTCCAATTTTCTTCTAAATTAATAAAGTTTTAACTGTCATTCATCTTTGTGATATATTTATATGTATGTATGTATATATATATATATATATATATATATATATATATATATATATATATATATATATATATATATATATATATATATATTTATACACACATATTCCTTTTATACATATATATTTGGTAAGATGGAAAGGACTTAGGTCTAAGGTCATTGTGACACACCAATCAAAACATCACATTGCTGGCTACAATGCTTTCACACCTTATCAGCTACCTCTTCCAATTTTCTGGGTCACTATGATCTCTTACAATGTTTCTGGGTCACTGTGACCTTTTGCTATGTTTCTGGGTCAATGTGACCTTTTACTATATTTCTGGACCACTGTGACCTCTTACAATGTTACTGGGTCACTGTGACCTTTTGCTATGTTTCTGGGTCACCATGACCTTTTCCTGTGTTTCTGGGACATTGTGACCTCTAGGTCCTGGCTCAGCAGAAATAGGACTACCAAAAGCTGCAGGTGAAGTGGCATCTGAGGACTGTGGAACTCACAAGACTCACAACCAATGAAACTTATTATACTCACGCATCAAGAATGGATTCCCTGCAGCTGTACAGATTGTCAAATTTAGTCTGCAAAATAAAGAAATATATGACAATAACAGCATCTTCTGGTCAAAAATAAAGCTGTTCCAATTTTGATTTTAAAAAAGTAAAAATCTTTTTTAATCATTTCTGTTTATGAACAGCACTTCATAAGCAATCTATGCGTGGAAAGCAATCTATCATAGAATGAACTACTGTATTTACTTGAATATGAGATGACTTGTGTATAAGACGACCCCCTAATTTGATGTTATTTTGCTTGGGAGATATTATTTTGCATAGTAGAATATTTCTATGCATATCGATGAAATCCAACAATGTGATGCCCTAACCGGAGGTCTGTAAATCACCCATCACATGTTGCCCTCGCTTATAAGACGACCCCCTAAACATTGGCTGAAGGTTTTGGGTGTGAAGTATTCGAGTAAATATGGTATGAACAGAAGTTTCTTGCATGTCTGAGACCCTACTCTCTCATGTCTGGGACCCTACTCTCCCATGTCTGGGACCCTACTCTCCCATGTCTGGGACCCTACTCTCCCATGTCTGAGACCCTACTCTCCTATGTCTGGGACCCTACTCTCCCATGTCTGAGACCCTACTCTCCCATGTCTGGGACCCTACTCTCCCATATCTGAGACCCTACTCTCCCATGTCTGGGACCCTACTCTCCCATGTCTGAGACCCTACTCTCCCATGTCTGGGACCCTACTCTCCCATGTCTGGGACCCTACTCTCCCATGTCTGAGACCCTACTCTCCCATGTCTGGGACCCTACTCTCCCATGTCTGGGACCCTACTCTCCCATGTCTGGGACCCTACTCTTCCATGTCTGGGACCCTACTCTCCCATGTCTGAGACCCTACTCTTCCATGTCTGGGACCCTACTCTCCCATGTCTGGGACCCTACTCTCCCATGTCTGAGACCCTACTCTCCCATGTCTGGGACCCTACTCTCCCATGTCTGGGACCCTACTCTCCCATGTCTGAGACCCTACTCTCTCATGTCTGAGACCCTACTCTCCAATATCTGAGACCCTTCTCCCATGTCTGGGACCCTACTCTCCTATGTCTAGGACCCTACTCTCCCATGTCTGAGACCCTACTCTCACATGTCTGAGACCCTACTCTTCCATGTCTGGGACCCTACTCTCCCATGTCTGGGACCCTACTCTCCCATGTCTGAGACCCTAATCTCCCATGTCTGGGACCCTACTCTCCCATGTCTGGGACCCTAATCTCCCATGTCTGGGACCCTAATCTCATGTTTGGGATCCTAATTTCCCATGTCGGCTGAAGGGTAAAAAGTGGCAAACCTTTGTGACGGAATCATTGACGTTCATGGCTGGCACTGTGAGTTTGCTTGACTTTGAGAGTTGATAGAGGCGGTGCACACCAGTGACGCTCTCCTCCACGATGCCCTTCACCATGTTGAACATCGCTGGGTACTTCTTCAACACCAAGTGTGTAGCGTCTCCTCCATCATCCAAAATCTGAAAAGAAACAAGTATATTGCAATCAATTGCATTTTGAAAAAAAATATATCTTGAAGGACTTTTAGTTAATTGTTACTTATTTCTGCTTTCATTTAAATTAAACTATATCACTTTTGAAATTAGAGATAAAATTTTCCCAACTGATGAACAAGGATAAACAAGAATAAACAAGGATAATATTTACAAGCCAGGCTCATGAAAGACAGAGATCTCAGCCATTATTTTACAATCCATTAGCCTTTTGCTTACTCCTTTATTCGATGCTGATTCCTTTATTTCATTGCCTCACTTTTTTAACCTCAACCAAACCAAATACAACATCATAACCTATAATCGTAGACCACAGAATGTCAAGGCGCTCAGGAGCCATACACCACAGAATGTCAAGACGCTCAGGAGCCATATACCACAGAATGTCAAGGCACTCAGGAGCCATATACCACAGAATGTCAAGGCACTCAGGAGCCATACACCACAGAATGTCAAGGCACTCAGGAGCCATATACCACAGAATGTCAAGGCACTCAGGAGCCATACACCACAGAATGTCAAGGCACTCAGGAGCCACACACCACAGAATGTCAAGGCGCTCAGGAGCCATACACCACAGAACATGCCATAGACATTCAGGAACCAAGAGATTTCTTTTCTCTCACAGGCATCACAACAAAATGAGATTCTGAGCCCCTGCTGCAATAACTCTGGACAGTATTTGATTCAAATAAAACTGCAAATGATTTGTGCATCTCCTGAAATCTCCAATTTCTTGGTGGACATTAGGGAGGAAGATCTGGCCCCATCAAGGCATTGCATAATGTTCTCACTGGTGCTGACTGCTGAGTTACTTTCACTTTCTGTTCTTACAGCCTGGAGAGTGCCATTTATAGAAAATCTTTTCATCAAGAATATTTTTCTATAAGTTCTATAAAATATTTTTGTTCACAGCTGTTTAACATTATATTGTACAAAACCGGTGCATGTAAACTATCAATTCTTAATATTGTCTTTGCAATGAATGTTCTGAGGTCTTCCCCTGCAGGAAGTTAATTAATATTTGGTATGCGACTAACTGGCCTATAAAACATGCAGCTATATCTGCTGACAGCTGTATTCGATCACAGCTGCATCTGCTGACAGATTCAAATTCCATCCAATAAAATAACTACATCACATAGCCATGATAAATCCACAATTCTTATTACTTCTATCCTACCCTGACAATAAAGAAGGCAAATTATTGCAAAATCCCCCAAAAATAGATCATTTATCAAAATGTTTGGCCATATCATATTTATTGAATATAATATTTCAATACTGTGTATATACTACTGACTGACCATGTGAAATTCATTATTTGACTGAAATCTATTATTGGTAGTATTTATGACTTAAACAACTCAGCAGTAGTACCTTAAGTCATGACATTTCTTGACACTATCCCATTAACACCACAAACAATAATTTGACTTGATCACCTCACGCAGGATGGACTGGAAGAAAGACAAAACAATAGAAAGTCCTTTTCAAAGCTTTTCTTTTTCCTCCTGCCTGCCGACGTGCTTACAGCCAATAAGCTGTTTCTAGTGCAGCATCTTGGTGGCATTGTTAAGAGAGGGGCACCAAACTTGGCTGCTCCAAGCATCCAGCCTGAGTGATGGGTCTTCACAATCCTATGTATTAGACCAGGCAAAACCTCCCAAATATGCAACACAGCCCGTTTCCAAGAGCAAAACTGTGCTTATAGTCAGTGTCTTGTGAATATAGATGGCTACAGAGATATGGATGGGAAATGTCGAGAATTAAAGATAGTCTCCCCAAGAAATTTCCTGTACAAAGTATGCCAGACTTCAGTTACTCTTGATTCATGCAATTCCAAGTCAAAAATCTCCCTCATAAATGAGAGGAACTGATTTATCCTAAGCCAAATAGCCTATATCATAAACAAAGGGCACTGATTTATCCTAAGCTAAATAACCTATATCATAAATGAGGGACACTGATCCATTCTAAGCCAAATAACCTATATCATAAACATAGCGCACTGATTTATTCTAAGGCAAAGAACCTATATCATAAATGAGGGGCACTGATTTATCCTAAGCCATATAATATAACCTTTATCATAAATGAGGGGCACTGATTTATCCTAGCTTATCCTTTCATTTCAACCTCTTCATATGTTGCATCCAAATATTATTTGCTCTGAAGGTATCATGTTCATATAATGGGACAGATATCCAAATGATGCTGGCTCAAACAATACCACTTCAGCAGAATATGCTGAGGGGTTAAAAGCTAGACAAATATGCTGAATACAGCTTGTTGACAAAGTCCTTCCTGACATAGTCAACCTCAACTTGAATATTCTATAAGAGCCTTTGAGAAGCCTCTGTGAATGTCGACCTACTCAGTATTCTTCGAGTAAATCAGTCAAACCACAAAAAGAGACTAGAGGTCGACCTCTCACACATTAAACAAGACTGTCCAAATAAACAACCTTTATAAATGTTTGCAGAAAATGACCACTCCATCAAAATATGCCTATTTTGGTTCTTCCCCCAGCTTACAATCTGTTATAACAGGATGGATGGGGAGGAACATGGATTATCCTGTCTGTCCATCTCTTCCACTTCCAACTTTAGAATGACCTTCACCAAGGTCATCATGACAAATAGTTTTCCCAACTCTCTGGTGGTCAACATGGACAATATGTCTATTATTCAAGAGCCAGAGTTTTCACATCAGTCCGAGTGCACCAACTGTGTTTGACTGCCAGTTGTCGGACTGTATTGTCAGAAACTACTGACCATGTTTGGCTGTGACATACTACTGACCATGTTTAGCTGTCACACACTACTCACCATGTTTGGCTGTCACACACTGCTCGCCATGTTTGGCTGTCAGACACTGCTCGCCATGTTGGGCTGTCAGACTCTACTCATCATGTTTAGCTGTCAGACACTACTCACCATGTTTGGCTGTCAGACATTGCTCACCATGTTTAGCTGTCAGACACTGCTTGCCATGTTTGGCTGTCAAACTCTACTCACCATGTTTGGCTGTCAGACACTGCTTGCCATGTTTGGCTGTCAAACTCTACTCACCATGTTTGGCTGTCAGACTCTACCCACCATGTTTGGCTGTCAGACTCTACTCACCATGTTTGGCTGTCAGACTCTACCCACCATGTTTTGCTGTCAGACTGTACTCACCATGTTTGGCTGTCAGACTCTACCCACCATGTTTGGCTGTCCGGTACTACCCACCATGTTTGGCTGTCAGACTCTACCCACCATGTTTTGCTGTCAGACTGTACTCACCATGTTTGGCTGTCAGACTCTACCCACCATGTTTGGCTGTCAGACTCTACCCACCATGTTTGGCTGTTAGACTCTACCCACCATGTTTGGCTGTCAGACTCTACTCACCATGTTTGGCTGTCAGACTCTACTCACCATGTTTGGCTGTCAGACTCTACCCACCATGTTTGGCTGTCAGACTCTACCCACCATGTTTGGCTGTCAGGTTCTACTCACCATGTTTGGCTGCCAGTTGTCATATTGTATGCATTTCTCTATGCACCACCAGAAGTCATCCTCAGACTCTCCCTTCCAAGCAAACACAGGCACACCAGACTCCGCCAGAGACGCTGCTACCTCATTCTAAACAGAGTTCTCAACTTTCAGAAATCGTTTATGATAGGTGCCATATAACAAGTAGGATAAATTATTACAATATATGTCCTAATATTATTGGAGGAATTTTATATTTTTCACATCTGGGCATTCTTATAGACTTATAAAATAGATTTAGGTATTGGTCCAAAGGTTAGCATTTTTGTAAGCGAAAAATAAAATCTGCATGATGAAGTATCCTGTTCTAGAGTACAAATATTTATATAAAAGAATATTGAGGGTACCTGAGTGGAGTAGATGTTACAAGCTGCCCACCTCACAGTTGCTCCCAAGGAAATTAACGTCTCAATCAATACCTGTAACATAATCAGGGAAATTAACGTCTCAATCAATACCTGTAACATGATCAGGGAAATTGATGTATCAATCAATACCCGTAGCATAATCAGGAAAATTGATGTCTCAATCAATACCCGTAACATAATCAGGGAAATTAACGTCTCAATCAATACCTGTAACATAATCAGGGAAATTGATGTCTCAATCAATACCCGTAACATAATCAGGGAAATTGATGTCTCAATCAATACCTGTAACATGATCAGGGAAATTGATGTCTCAATCAATACCCATAACATAATCAGGGAAATTAATTCATTTTAACTGGCATGACCAACAGAATACTATGAAAGTCCAAATGACCAGGGTTAAGCAGTGGTAGAAATGTTGTCAGGGATTGGGTATCCATAAATCATGCTTTTTGAAACCACACATGAGGGTATCACAGTCTTATTTGTTTTAAAAGGATTACATAAAAACATCGACCTTTCTTTTTTTTCTCTTCTACTACAAAAAATACTAATCTGTCAAGATATCATCTTTTAAATTAGTTGCTACCTCTTTCCAGTATATAACACCGGGCACTGCCAATTTTGCCTTTGCAATATAAAATACATTTTGTGGAATTCCCCACTTATGTCCAACATAATGTTACAGCTGTCCTCTTGACAGATACTGTTGCTGAACACTGGATGCAGTATTATATACCATATTGTGCCTTTTTTCTTTGGATCTGAGTGCAAACTCTGTTTGGTAAGATCAATATTTTTGTCTTGCACCAGCTGCATTTTGTTTTATCTTTTCCACTGCCCATTTGTCTATAAATTATGCAATCCATTTGAAAGTAATTAAAGCCCTTGTGGTTCACATCACGCCTGGCATCGACATTCAAATCTATAACATGAGCAAAGCACACCTGACCCCAATGACCTGGTCACAGGCCTGGAATGGATCAGTGCAGGAAGTCTCCCACCATTCTCTGCCAATCTTTACCATTTTGCTCCCTGACCTGACTGCAAAAGGCCAGACTCTCTCTACCGGGAATGGCTAAGTGATTGCAGCTGAACAACATTGGGAAATCATAACGTTTTTAAATCTGTATCAAAATGTTTTTTGTTTTTTTTCTTACAGTGTAGATGCCAGGCAGGTAGGGTTAAAGGAAGGAAAGGCTATATCTGTTGAAAAGAAGGATCAGTAGTCTTTTGGGGAGAGAGAGGGTTAAAATGGAGAAAATTAGCAATTCTATTCACTGAAATAAACATATTCTAAAAAAATTAAACTTGCATTTGCTAAGTGCAAGGAAATTCAAGTTTATATATCAGAGTCATAAATGACTCGTCAGGTGACCTTGTCTTGAAAATATCACCATATATATAACCTTTAAAGTAGTTCAAGGTCATCAGACCTGAATAATGCACTTATGAGGCAAGTCAAATATAAAAATATGGTTGCAGAAGCGTGTTGGGTCCCATTTTGTGAAGGTCATTGATTTTGATAAAATATAATATGATCAATAATAAAATACTGCCTCAGCACTTGTCTTGATAAGCAAATTGCACCATTATTACAGCCATTACCAGTACTTATTTACAGCTTCACCATATAAGACACATATATATTATATAAGTTGCTCAAAATTTGTTATCACAATTTTCAGATTGACAAGCTGAGAATCCTAAAACATTTGATATTGTAATCTGTTGGGATGAGTGAACTGGCACTGTTTTTAATTCTACAAATTTCCAGGCAATGTTTGGGCTGGAGAAATTTTGGATATCTTTCAACTATCCAACAAGTAATTACTTCTTTTATCCCTGACAAGACATTTTGGCTGGAGGTCCAAGACATGTCAGCATCCAGACCCACAGCCAAAATCTCTTATTTAGAATTGAAGTGTTTTTTAATACATCTTTTGTAATGTCGCAAAAGGTTTTTACATATAAGGAACATCATAATACCACGAAAAAAATACTCTGTCTGGAAAATTGATGTCATCAAAATCATGACACAAAACCCAGGAAATGAAAGCAACTGTAATCGGCCAGGTTTTATATATTTTTTATAATGGGGCTCCAGTACAGTTTCAGTGCATGTATTTCAGGGCAACATCATAGGTATGTGATAAATAGCTGCATTTCTTCAAAGTAAAGCAATAAAATTGACATTTATGTATGCAGCTTAACTGTTGCACTGGCGAGTGAGAGTGGGGCTCCCTATGAGGGGTTACAACCTTATTTTAAACTTTAAATTACTTTATATTATGATGATCATATCATAGATGATAATTTGTGAAACATATACTAAAACTCTTTAAAAAAAATAAAATAAAGCAATATACAAGTGATGTATAAATAGCTTATGAGATATAACTGGTATTGGGTGTAGTGTGGAGGTATGTACTCACAGCGGTCTGGGCGGTGATATGAGTGCAGCCGACAATCTTAGCTCCCTTGAGAGGAGAGTCTCCTTGCGCCCTCTTCCTCAGCGCCATCAAACCTGGCATCTCTGAAATTACAACAAGACATTCCAAATCAATAATTCATTCTGTTAGCAAGCTTGAAGACGTTCTGGTAATCACCACATACAAAATGGAGGCATCCTTGTTTGGTTTATGGGTCAGTCGGACACTGCTTGACCATCATTTCCGGGATCAAACAGGTTGACCTCGGTGACCTTGAAAACCTTTCCAGAGTATGAATTCTACCTCACTCTTCTATATAACATTTGTGCAAGATATCAACACTCATTTCATCTCTAAAACTATCTCTGACATTCACTTAAGCCTTTCCTTTCTTCATAATAATAATTTTAAAAAACTTGAAGCATATCGCCTTTACCAGTCTAGACATCTCACATTTTGGTAATATGTCAGCAATATTAAACAGTTAAAAAATATCCTGAGTATTATTTTTCTTCACAATACCTCTTGGCCATTTCTTATGGGCAGTTACCACGGTGATGGGCAGGGCCCAAGCGAGGCATTATGGGTAATATCAAGCGGCTGCCAAATGGTGAATCATTGATGCCATCTTTGCCCTTCTCTATTTGTCTGTGAGTGGCAGCGTGTTTGACCCATCTTATTACAACTCCTAAGGAAATCTCCAGGCCAACTCCATGCAGAACAACAGGCTGTCCACTGCTTATCCACTAAGCTGGCAGGTCTTTTTACCTACTGAGTGGGCAGGTCTTTTTGCCCACGGAGCTGGCAGGTCTTTTTACCCACTGAGCTAGCAGGTCTTTTTGCCCACTGAGCTGGCAGGTCTTTATGCCCACTGAGCTGGCAGGTCTTTTAACCTACTGAGTGGGCAGGTCTTTTTGCCCACTGAGCTGGCAGGTCTTTTTGCCCACTGAGCTGGCAGGTCTTTTTGCCCACTGAGCTGGCAAGTCTTTTTACCCACTGAGCTAGCAGGTCTTTTTGCCCCCTGAACTAGCAGGTCTTTGTCAGCATTCAGCTAGCTGGCAGGTTTTTGTTCCCACTGAACTGCCGGTTCTTTTTGCTAATGTGGTTCAAGTATGACGAAATAATCCTGATATTTTTTTATCAGTGAAAAGCTTTGTATCAATTTACCAGTGGTTCGGCTGCTAATGAAGATCTATTTCATTGCAAATAATGTTAAATGGTTTTCACTGAGATCCAGATGGACTTTGTGAATGACGCATATCCAAAAAGGCTACTAGATATTCATTTTTGTTACTCCTTCCAGTCTTTTTTATTCCGGAGTATCTATTTTCAATGACTGTTGCCATCACCTATGAATGCTGTGTGTTTATGCTGTGAGGGCCCTTTCTTGACAAACAATGACTGTTTATCATATTAAATGCAGCAAAATGTTCTGTGTGATTAAAAAGCACAACTTAAAAATATGGGTTCAATAATCACATAAAAAACCCTCCAAAAACAGATAAAAAAAGACAACATATCCTAGTCCTGCTTTGTTGCTATTTATATTCTCATATTAATTGATTGGTGAGAAGAATAAGAGACAAATCACACAATTCACTGAGGTATTTTTTTTTCGAGAGAAAATATGAACTGGATGTAGATAATATAATAGAGTGTTAATTTTGCTGTCAAAGGCCTCATGTGTACGTGTTCACAATCATAAAGCAGTTTTCTTTGGGCTATAAAACCCTTGACTTGCTTGATATGGAACTTTGTTTTATCAGTTCCACAATCTTCCTGGTTAGAGAAGCACAAGTCACATGTACAAGAGGAGTTAGGCAGCATGCCCATTAATTTGATAATGTCTTGATTTGTCACAAGTGGATGAAGTGAAAACAAACAGCTGAGATGCCAGGCTTTCTGTTTTTACTGAAATGAAAAGAATAAAAAGATAACAGTGTGACATAAAGCATTCATTCTGTTCAGAAAATGTTCTTTTCAGTTAAAACGTTCGCAGCAGTGTTTGTGTGGACAAGTTTCTAATGTGCCACTTGAAAGACCAGTGGTAAAGATAAGACACACGCATGTCTCCTTAATAACGCCAATATGAGCTGGTGACAGACAAAAGATTGCATTCCCAAGTTGTGACGCATTGACCCTGATATGACAAGCTTCAAACAGTCTGAGAAATCACTTATTCCACCACACACCATCATAAACTATCAAAATCATGATACAGCACTCCATTTGAACATACTTGGCTGCTGCAGCACTCCATTAAGACATACTTGGTTGTTGCAGCACTTGACTGTTGCAGCACTCCATTAGGACACTCGACTGTTGCAGCACTCCATTTGAACACACTTGACTGTTGCAGCACTCCATTAGGACACTCGACTGTTGCAGCACTCCATTTGAACACACTTGACTGTTGCAGCGCTCTATTAGGACACTCGGCTGTTGCAGCACTCCATTAGGACACTTGACTGTTGCAGCACTCCATTAGGACACACGGCTGTTGCAGCACTCCATTAGGACACTTGACTGTTGCAGCACTTCATTAGGACACTCGACTGTTACAGCACTCCATTAGGACACTCGACTGTTGCAGCACTCCATTTGAACACACTTGACTGTTGCAGCACTCCATTATGACACACTTGACTGTTGCAGCGCTCCATTAGGACACTCGGCTGTTGCAGCACTCCATTAGGACACTTGACTGTTACAGCACTCCATTAGGACACTCGACTGTTGCAGCACTCCATTTAAACACACTTGACTGTTGCAGCGCTCTATTAGGACACACTTGACTGTTGCAGCACTCCATTTGAGCAAACTCGACTGTTGCAGACACTTATTGGTTAAGACCAGAGAGACCATAGTTAAGATGGCTTTGGTTATCCCACCCTCATCTCACAGGTTACCCCACCCTCATCTTACAGGTTACCACACCCTCATCTCACAGGCTAACCCACCCTCATCTCACAGGTTACCTCACCCTCATCTCACAGGTTACCACACCCTCATCTCACAGGTTACCCCACCCATATGACATTCACTATGATGTGACCCACTTTGGCCATACTTAGCTGTGACAAGAAAATATTTTGAGTTGAATATGCCTTGTTCATTTATGCGTGACCAGAGAGGTGTTTGGTCCTAACTGATAGGGACTTATGTTTAATGTCAACATATCGAGGACTGTTTCAGCGCACCATGGAGAAGTCCATGGGTGACACCTGATGCTGACACCTGTTATCCTGAATATTAAAGGCAACTGTGCGGGATAAAAAAAAGAGCATTGCTTGTTCAAAAGTCCACCATTGTATGCACAAAAATACTGGCAACAGCCACCAAGTGTAGAAGTTGATTGGAAAACTGGCTATCACAGCGCTCAATCTGTGTTTGATCAGGGCGGTCACTTGTTCACCAAAGTATCATCATAAAATATTATATTCCGGTCATCCGGTCTGACATTCACGGTTACCTTACAGAACGAGGTTCACGTCTTGCTGCTGGGAAATGCTTGCCATGAGTGCTCAGGAAACATGAACCTTTAGTTTATGACTTTGAATATATCAACCAGGAGTTACCAATGTGGGCTGAAGAACAAGAACACACGGCAGAATTTCCCCAAACGAAAGGATAAAAACATCTGAAAATCTCTCAAGGTTTTTACCGAGGTTCTGTGGAGGCCATTTGCACCACAGTCGGGTGAGATATTTCTGTACAATTTTTGGATATTTTGCTTTCCTTTTAATTCTAAATATGTGCTTGTTTATTACGAATTATTAAAGAATTTCAATAATCAAATTTCAGTTGAAAATATACAATATCATTATATTGCAATATTATTATGAAAATATACAATATCATTATATTGCATTATCATTATGAAAATATACCTGGATATTATCAAATCCTCTCATGTATTTGTTGAATAAATATTTTCATTGTTATATGTAATAGTTATGGACAATTATTGAATGTAAGTGATCTAATTGTTGTGTATATTATATCATATGACACACACAGTCCTGTGCTTAATTGGCTAACAAGCCAACTGGTCAAAATCTCCTGTTATATGATTGGTCAATGGGTTAATGAAATTTTGCCTTGCTTGTGAATAAATAATTTCACTCTCAGAAGTGATTGCAACTTCTAGAAAGCAGCATGATTCTAAGAGGGAATTTATTCATGGGACCTTCATTCACTTGAGATGGGCTTGGATCAAATCTCACCTCAAACTCCTTCTGGGGAGTAACTGTAATTGACAAATCATTTTCTATTGCACAGGAGCCATCTCAGGAATTTGTGGACTGGTGTTTATTTTTCCTATTTTTGGGCTGAGTATCAACGATCAGTTGCACTTCAGGCAGTGACATGGCTTCTGTTTGGAACCGGGAACCCTCCATCCAGCCGAATTACGGAAAGCGTCGCAGTCTGCTGCCGCCGACGCAACTCAAACATGTTCTCCTTCATCAGAATGTCACCGAACAGAACCAGCTAAACGTGCGTCTGTCCCACCTGCACTCCCAGCAAGACTGGGCCCATAAACTCCTCAACGTCCAGAAAAAAGCCTTCATTATACGACAGGTTGGTAAAATCACACCTCTCTAAAAGTCCCTTTTTGCGCCACATGGCGCAGTGCCACAGTGCCATTGTGCCACTCATGCTATATAAGATCCTGGCACAAAACAAAGGATTGTCAAATTAGGGTCAGGTAAAGGTCTTAAGGGCCAAATGGTCTTCTCAGAGGAGACTTAGTGAAAATATGGACGAACACCTTCGCACAAATAAGGTCTAATGTTTGTTTACAATAGGTATATATGTTGCACCATGGCACTGCGCCATGTGGCGTAAAATGTGAGTTTGGTCTTTCAACCTGAGAAAACAAAATGGATCTCCATCCCAAGAGAAACTGTTATCATCAATTATGGATTTTACCATTGTAAAACGATATCCTATCAAAATAAGGCCATCAAAAAGTGAGCAGTTTAATTAATCCATTCTTCTGGAGTTTTCACAACTTTGCTGAAATTGGAAACTCTGCGCCATTCTTTAGTATGCAACATGATATATTTCTGTGGAGATCTCAAGACAATATGCTTCTGCCTTTTCTAATCATTAATTCTAGATTAACTATGAACCCTCTATAATTAAGGAGATATAATGAAGACATTAAACTTCTTTAAAACATATCTTCAGAAATAATTGATTAAAAAATTGTTATTTAAAAAAAAAATTATTAACCTCAACTTTGCCAAAAGTTGTATTCTTTTTAAATTTTACTCCATAAATAAATGGAACAGAACCCTTTTTGAATTTGAAAAAAAAACAACAACAAAAACAACAAAAAACTATAGGGTTATAAATTTATGAGCTAAACTGTTTGTGTTGTTGTAGGTGTTTCAGCAGGAGCAGCTAGAGCAGGCTGGGATTGACCACATTTCTCTGCTTCCCCACCAGGTGGCAGAAGCACATAGCTACGTGGTGATGTATCGCAGTAAGGCCATCGGCAACAAGGACCTTCCTATGCATCACCGGCTCAAACACTTCCGCATCAAACAGATGCAGGACATGATGCTCAAAGGCGAGGAGAAAATAAAAGCCAAGCAAGAAAACGTGGAGAAAAGTCTCCACAATACTTTAGTTGCTGTGACACATCCCACAGATCGCCATGAGCTCGCCTCTAAATCACCTGCTCACAACCCTGAAAACAAAAAAATCATTGGCGGGAGAATGCGATTACCATCAATCGCCAGAAAAAAAGGATTCTACAGCCGGCAGAATGCAAAAGCCGAGGTGTCTTTACAAGAGGCGGAGCTGGAGAAGAAAGTTGAAACGTTCTGCAAAAGAACTCTGCTGCCAGCATTGTCTGGTGGAAAAGACGGCCCAGGTTCTGTTCCGGCTGAAACCGGCAGGGAGCTAAAAAATACCATTTCTGGTGAAGAGCAGATGTCACATTCAGAGGAATCTGGCAGTGTAATGCGTAAAATAAAGAAGTGGGACTCCCTTGCCGGGAGGCCTACTGAGGCTCCATTGTGTGATCAGAGAGAGTCTGGACGCACCAGAGATGAACACAAACCTGGCTTACTCACAGAAAACGGTGACAGGAAAAAATCCATACTCCCTGCCACGATGAAAAAAAGCCTGCGACATAGGGCAAGGCCTGAGCAAGAAAATCTTACAACACTGGATTATGTCAGAGACAGGAAGCCTACTTTATTCCCGGTACAAAGCATGGACGACATCAAGGCACAAACTTCTCATACAGCAGAGAATGGAAAGGGCAAAAGGAGGAAGAAACTAAACAAAACTGTCAAACTTTTAGGCATTATTCCAAATAAGGACGGGCCAAGCAAGACAGAATCTCATATCAAATCTATACCTTTGATAAAATTGAGTCCGGCAAAAAATAATCGAGTGCCACAGATGCGAGATGCTAACCCAAGACGGAATCTGTCTTATGTTGCTGCACCACACAACAATAGTGATGGCCTAAGCAGAGGTTTATATATGAAGCGGGGACACACCCATGAGTCTGCCTACTATCAAACTCGCAAGGCAAACGTATGGGAAGATCCTTGATATTATCCTACGGACTTAAGGCAGCACATGAATGCTGTGGAATATTATACCAACCACAGAGTCAGCAAATATGTAATATGAGAAGGGTGTAGGTCTATTAATAATCAATGGTAACATAAAGCATATGGACATAAATAATATCAACAATTCTGTATTGTCTTGAATAAAGTATACAAGTACACATATATCTTACAATATAAAAATATTATATTTTGGTCAAGAGGTGATGAATGAATGGCAATAGGAATTTTCCAGAATGAAATAAATTGTGGCTAAGCAAATCACTAACTATCTCAGTCTCTCTCATGTGGAGGATATTAGTCTCCCAGACAGTGCCACATCACAGTACACAGTGAATATATCACACGGTCTCCCGGACAGTGCCACATCACAGTACACGGTGACTACCACACGGTCTACCGGACAGTGCCACATCACAGTACATGGTCACTACCACACAGTCTCCTGGACAGTGCCACTCACAGTACACGGTGACTACCACACAGTCTCCTGGACAGTGCCACATCACAGTACACAGTGAATATATCACACGGTCTCCCGGACAGTGCCACATCACAGTACACAGTGACTATCACAGTCTCCCAGACAGTGCCACATCACAGTACACAGTGAATATCACACGGTCTCCTGGACAGTGCCACATCACAGTACACGGTGACTACCACACGGTCTCCCGGACAGTGCCACATCACAGTACACGGTGAATATCACACGGTCTCCTGGACAGTGCCACATCACAGTACACGGTGACTACCACACGGTCTCCTGGACAATGCCACATCACAGTACACGTTCACTACCACACGGTCTCCCGGACAGTGCCACATCACAGTACACGGTGACTACCACACGGTCTCCTGGACAATGCCACATCACAGTACACGGTGACTACCACACGGTCTCCTGGACAATGCCACATCACAGTACACAGTGACTATCACAGTCTCCCAGACAGTGCCACATCACAGTACACAGTGAATATCACACGGTCTCCTGGACAGTGCCACATCACAGTACACGGTGACTACCACACGGTCTCCCGGACAGTGCCACATCACAGTACACAGTGAATATCACACGGTCTCCTGGACAGTGCCACATCACAGTACACGGTGACTACCACACGGTCTCCTGGACAATGCCACATCACAGTACACGTTCACTACCACACGGTCTCCCGGACAGTGCCACATCACAGTACACGGTGACTACCACACGGTCTCCTGGACAATGCCACATCACAGTACACGGTGACTACCACACAGTCCCCTGGACAATGCCACATGTTTGTGCTGAATTAAAATGAAACCACATGACCCTGTCACGAAAAGCACTGTGTTTGCTTGAAAAAAATAATTTGAAATTTTCCTTTATTTTCAAAATAAACTAAATTTTAAATGTGTTTTTATGTCCGTTTGTGTTTTTTTTTTTTTTTCACGTAACATGCAATGGATAACACAATCATGCAGGTTAGAACATCAAATAGAACACAAAGAGATTCAGGTCTATATAAAACCCACAGGTAGTTACCTAACTTAGTGTTCACAAAAAAAATTAATAAAATATATCATGGGCCTTTGTGTGAAGAGATGCCATAAAAATAAATAGATGGCCTTGACAAACTATTAGAATACTGACGGCACAGACACCATGGAGACATTTTATTGTCACCGAGACTCAGCCATGCCATTTGGGTTCCGACAGACGGAGCATATTTGGCAGTGACATGAAGGATTGGCCGGCCTGAGGGGGGACGCTCACCCAAACCTAACATCTGAGCCGCTTTCACTGATCAATACTCACCACAACCTCCCTACACTTGCTACTGCTATTCTACACCAGAAAAAAAGCAAAATTTCACAGTCATTGTAAAATAAAATCGTGAATGCCAATGATCGTGTTAGGCCTCCTTCTGCAGTTCAGTATGATTTGAGTATTTCTTCATTTGACTGTCACAAGATTTGTGACCTCTGCCATGGCACCCTGTCATCTTACCCTCATGTTTTCTCAAATCTCTAGGTTACCATAATCTGCTTTACTTCCATCATTGTCTGTCAAAGATTCCATTACTGGAAGAATCAGTATAATTCGGTCCAGGATTAGATTTTTGAAGTTTCAGCATCCTGATAACTGTGCTGTCTTGTTGGATGTCCTGTCAGGTTGAGCTAAAGTGCACTTCCCAAAATTCAATCCCAATTTGACCCTGGACAATATTGATAATTTTTAATGACAGGCCGTTCTCAAATAATACTGCCAAATCTCAGCATTATACCTTCATGATTCTTGTGATAGATACTATTTGTTACTGGCTATAGATAAAACATAACCCTATTGATTGATAACTCTGCTGACTTAAATGGAATCACATGAACTGTGTAACTTGCAAACTTTCTGTGGGCTCTGCAGGCCAGTACAGTCGCTTTTCGCCCATTTACAGGATATGCAAGTAATCGTGTACTTCTTAAGAAACACTGGGTGCTTCAGACTTTCATTTCTCTGGTTGCTTACCTTATTCTTTGATATTACAAAATCGCCACAATGATAGGGTTCCAGTCCAACCATAGTTTGTGACAATTGATTCAAGGGCTTATGCATTTAAATAACTGATGTTGAAGATAAACTTTTGAATTTTAAAGAAATGTTGACAAATGGAAGGACAGACAGACGGATAGACATTTTCCTCACTCCTAAAGCTCTGCAACATCAAAAAGTCAGCAGAGCTAAAAAGTGACATTTTACATAGCAATGATTCCAGACAATATATTCATAATGCTTGACAATCACGAGGCGGGATTTGAACACAGAATCCTTGGGTCCCAAGGCGAATGCTCTAACACTTGAGCGAGTTGAGCCACCAACCATCATTTTTGTGAAAGAACAATGTTTGTAATGTTTGTACTTGCCTTGTTCAGCTATTTCAATCTCTCTACGTCCGAAGGCTGCCTGCTCAATGTTACGCACACAAAAATCTGTGGCTCCTTTGGAATTTTTCTACAAAGACAGAAAGAATAAAAACATCAAAGCAAACAAAAAACATTTACTAATTACAGCCAATGTTAAAGAAAAAGACAGAGTAATTATGGTTGCTAAATACTTTGTAAGTTACTAGACGATTGGGCAAATAAGTGGAGATTTGCACTAGCCAAAATCTAAATACAATATCCCGAACCATCTTTCACTTGGTCAGGACAATTCATAATTTGTCAGATTAATCACATGATAAAAGGAACTTAATCAAATGGCATAAGGACATTTTTACCAATGAAGAATCATGATTAGCCATTAGCCAATCGGGTTAGCCTCAGGGAAGGAATATTAGCATGGCAGTGTTTCTACTAGACTGGGACTACGGGCTCGTGCTAAAATCCCAATATGTAATTTTAACAACACGGACCTCAAAGAAAACGTGGCCTCAAGTGTTGAGGGTAAAAGGATCTCAAAACATCAAAACGGTTCAGCAAAAAATAGCGCAGCTAAAAAAGTCCCTGGACAGCTGGACACAGAAATGACAGCTACAGTCCAGTTTATGTTACCCTAAAGCAAAGATGGCTGTCAAACGCTACTTTATCGGACAGAAAAATAATCAATTTTTTTTCCACAGGCCCTCACAAATCAATACAGGATGCTACTTTCCTGCCTGTTTGATTTGCTACTGTATTAAACACGTCTGAGTTTCGTATATTTCTGTCTGGTAACGTGCACGTTGCCTATGACAGACCACCAAAAAAAGTGAGTTCTCTAATAGTCTGCCAGGAGAGTTCTCTAATAGTCTGCAAGGAGAGTTCTCTAATAGTCTGCAAGGATAGTTCTCTTCAGTCTGCAAGAAGAATTCTCTGTAGTGTGCAGGGAGAATTCTCTATATTCTGCAGGGAGAGTTCCCTATGTTCTGCAGGGGGAGTTCTCTACAGTCTACAGGATGAGTTCTCTATATTCTGCTGGGAGAGTTCTCTATGTTCTGCAGGGGGAGTTCTCTGCAGTGTGAGGGGAGAGTTCTCTATATTCTGCAGGGAGAGTTCTTTACAGTCTGCAGGGAGAGTTCTCTATATTCTGCAGGGAGAGTTCTCTATATTCTGCAGGGAGAGTTCTCTATGTTCTGTAGGGGGAGTTCTCTGCAGTGTGAGGGGAGAGTTCTCTATATTCTGCAGGTGGAGTTCTTTACAGTCTGCAGGGAGATTTCTCTATATTCTGCAGGGAGAGTTCTTTACAGTCTGCAGGGAGAGTTCTCTATATTCTGCAGGGAGAGTTCTTTACAGTCTGCAGGGAGGGTTTTCAGAGTCCACAGGGAAGGCTTATCTTGGTACACCACCCATCTGAGGGGAAAATCTTTATATTCAGCACCGGATGATGGAAGAAGGTTAAGAGGTGATTTCAGTCATAATGCCTAAGACAAAGTTCTCCATTCTGTTCTACATTATTTATATGTATTCTCAGAAGGCTTGATCCAAGACCCCTTTTTGGTATAGTAAATCGATACTATGCTATAAGTCAGACATTAAGATGTAAGTCGAACCAAGACTTTTTTTTCTAAATGCAGACTGGCTAATTACATTATTATCTGGCACTATTTCAATCTCTCACCATGTTGAATTTTGCAGATATATATTTCTCAAAATCTGATTGGTTCATAACTAACTTTATAAAGGGACAAAATATCTTCCTACTTTTTATACTACTCTTTCATAACTGGCCCCATTAGAACAGTTGGTAGAGCATTGATCTGTCTTTCTTGGTTATATATAAGTGCAGGACAGGAGGTGGAAGGTTTGACTCCTACTGACGGCAATGCTACTTTCACACTGGCTAAAAAGCTTAAAACTCGACTTGATATGGCCATTGTTGCTGAAAGAGTGATAAAAACATCATTTCACTATTTTTTTTCACCACTATGTCATCAATTCTTAACACAGGTGTGTTGCTACGATATATCCTCTAATCAGTGAGACTCCCATACAATCAACCTACAATATATCCTCTAATCGGTGAGACTCCAATACAACCAGCCTACAATATATCCTCTAACCAGTGAGACTCCAATACAACCAACCTAAAATATATCCTCTAACCAGTGAGACTCAAATACAACCAACCTACAATATATCCTCTAACCAGTGAGACTCCAATACAACCAACCTAAAATATATCCTCTAACCAGTGAGACTCAAATACAACCAACCTACAATATATCCTCTAACCAGTGAGACTCCCATGTGGAGGCTTAGATCATTTCCTGCTTGCCACATAAACTGTGACTTTCAAGTCTCTAGACATGATTTATCACCTGGATTCACATGATGCTATTCTCGTTACCCGCAGGAAACTCTGTCTGAAGCATGATCTTTTTAAGGAGTGAAGATTGACTGCATAATGCATAATGGCATGACAGAAACTCATTGTAGTCGTGTCAGCGATGGCTGCTATGCTGTTTCCATTCTCTGTCATTCAATCAATTTTTTTTATCACCAAGGCTATGCCAGTAAAATCAAAATTCTGATGCAAAGAATTCAAATAAAAGCAAATGTCGACAATGACAGAAATAAATTCATAAACAGTATCATCTATCAGAGGGAAGCTCTTTTATCAAGGAGGTAATGATGTCTTGTCAATGTTGATACCAGGAAGTGTCGTGGGAGGTTTCAGATGGAAAGAGAGGGTGGCAACAAGAAGGTTGCCGCATGGATCATATTCTTAAATTCCCTCAAATTTTACAGACTTTTCCCTTACCCAATTTCATTTTTCACTGACCAATTCAACACAACACCACCAAAAAAATCATGCAGTCTGTCTGTCATATTCCGGACTATTGCAGACTTTTTTGTTTATTATATTTCTTTTATCAATCTAAATTTCAGCTTGTTATTTTAAACTGTTCCTTGTATTCATGATTATCATTAAAGTTTCATTTATCTACATTATATATTTCTTTTATAATCTTACTTTACCATGATCCAGAAAAAAATGTATTAAATTCCTGAAGATGTGAATACACTGTATCCTGGTATAAAGTATGGCACCTAGGTGGAGTGGGAGCAGCCTATAATGTGGTGGCAAGTTGTTAATACACTGTATCCTGGTATAAAGTATGGCACCTGGGTGGAGTAGGAGCAGCCTATAATGTGGTGGCAAGTTGTTAATACCCTGTATCCTGGTATAAAGTATGGCACCTGGGTGGAGTGGGAGGGGCCTATAATGTGGTGGCAAGTTGTTAATACCCTGTATCCTGGTATAAAGTATGGCACCTAGGTGGAGTGGGAGCAGCCTATAATGTGGTGGCAAGTTGTTAATACATTGTATCCTGGTCTAAAGTATGGCACCTAGGTGGAGTAGGAGCAGCCTATAATGTGGTGGCAAGTTGTTAATACCCTGTATCCTGGTATAAAGTATGGCACCTGGGTGGAGTGGGAGCAGCCTATAATGTGGTGGCAAATTGTTAATACACTGTATCATGGTATAAAGTATGGCACCTAGGTGGAGTGGGAGCGGCCTATAATGTGGTGGCAAGTTGTTAATACCCTGTATCCTGGTATAAAGTACGGCACCTTGGTGGAGTGGGAGCGGCCTATAATGTGGTGGCAAGTTGTTAATACACTGTATCCTGGTATAAAGTATGGCACCTAGGTGGAGTGGGAGCGGCCTATAATGTGGTGGCAAGTTGTTAATACCCTGTATCCTGGTATAAAGTACGGCACCTTGGTGGAGTGGGAGCGGCCTATAATGTGGTGGCAAGTTGTTAATACCCTGTATCCTGGTATAAAGTATGGCACCTAGGTGGAGTGGGAGCAGCCTATAATGTGGTGGCAAGTTGTTAATACATTGTATCCTGGTCTAAAGTATGGCACCTAGGTGGAGTAGGAGCAGCCTATAATGTGGTGGCAAGTTGTTAATACCCTGTATCCTGGTATAAAGTACGGCACCTTGGTGGAGTGGGAGCGGCCTATAATGTGGTGGCAAGTTGTTAATACACTGTATCCTGGTATAAAGTATGGCACCTAGGTGGAGTGGGAGCGGCCTATAATGTGGTGGCAAGTTGTTAATACCCTGTATCCTGGTATAAAGTATGGCACCTAGGTGGAGTGGGAGCAGCCTATAATGTGGTGGCAAGTTGTTAATACATTGTATCCTGGTCTAAAGTATGGCACCTAGGTGGAGTGGGAGCGGCCTATAATGTGGTGGCAAGTTGTGAATAGACTATCCTGGTATAAATATGGCACCTAAGTAAATTAGGAGCGGCCTGTTAGATTAAAATATCCTGAACAAAAAAAGTATCTTTAATTGTTTTTGTTCTCACGATCCATTAGCAGTCAAGCTTTCAAATACAAGCTCAGTAAAAACAAGTAGAAACTAAGGCTGTTTTTGTTTTGTTTTTGGTTTCGGTAAATGTGGCACAAACACTTATGGTACAAGCAGAATTTATATGGGAAGCCTCAGATGGTCGTAATTGCTCCAGCCAAACCCGTCCTTCTATGTCTTCAATCAGGGACAAAGGTCACTAACCTCTCTTTAAAACTTCACAGTCACTAATGCCATGAAGCAGTAGTCACATTTCCTGATTAATGCCCAGATCCTCTAAGTCGCCGCCAGGTGGCAGCACGGCAGCAATATCTGTCAACAACTCTAACTTTGTGGCCCATTTTAGTGATGACAAAGTAACATGATTAAGTTTGTATATATTAGGCTCTTACAAGCCAGAAAATTGGCTTATTTGTGTTAGGATGTTTGTAAATATACTATGTAAATAATGAAAGGCTGCCCCTGTCTCTTATATTGACACACACAAACAGGACCACCTGTGACATAATGACACTCTGACATAAAAACACCTCACATACAGGACCACCTCTGACATAAGGACACCTCATATACAAGACCACCTCTGGCATAAGGACACCTCACATACAGGACCACCTCTGACATAAAGACACCTCACAAACAGGACCACCTCTGGCATAAGGACACCTCACATACAGGACCACCTCTGACATAAGGACACCTCACATGCAGGACCACCTCTGATATAAGGACACCTCACATACAGGACCACCTCTGACATAAGGACCACCTCTGACATAAGGACACCTCACATACAGGACCACCTCTGACATAAGGACACCTCACATACAGGACCACCTCTGACATAAGGACACCTCACATACATGACCACCTCTGACATAAGGACACCTCAGGACCACCTCTGACCTACAACCGCTTACTGCCACACTATCACTTGCTTCTTACTGTACCTCACTGACATCAGGAGATGTGTGGGCCTTTCAAGTCATTTAGATGCAACAAGAAAAGTATGACACTAATCTACATTACAAGGTGTAAGCGTCTTAATACAAATCATATCTGTGAGCCTGTCACTATTAACACATTACCTGCCTCCCGCGGCATCAGAGAATATCTCAAATATCTGGGCTAATTCTCTTGTTGCTTTGACAAGACTTATGCTTCTCTTTGTGTGCTGCATATTAACGTTTCTGCAAATAACAACTTGATCATCCCACTGATAACCTGATCCGTCCCTATTTAGTTAATGATATTTTGAATCTTCAAAAAACAAACGAAATTGAAAAATATACTGAAACGTAATATTTTGACTGCTTCTAATCATTTCTACTTATTTTCTTGTATATTATACTTTCTTTTCTCCATCAGGTCATAAAGGCAGCAATTGCCTTTGGCCAAGCATCTCCCCCACCTGATTACTTCAGTGTCAACTTACAATGACTTCGCACCCACGTTCTGCAATCACAGAAAGCTGCGAATTAGCTCAATAAAGTACTGTGTTACACCTACATATCCCAGGTGCCAGGCACTGATAACCAGTCCATGCCAAGCATTTATACAGTCATGCATAACCTGTGATTGTATAAGGACACACATGACTACAATGTGCCATGTCTGAGATATACGAGTCCAACTTCTCAGCATGAACCAATGTATTGTTGTATTGAGGATGCATGAATTCAATGAGTTATTTTTTTACATGACCCTATAGATGTTTAGCTGTGACTGATAAGTTGCAATTCCTAGCTCCTAAATCTTTGTACTTATACACTGAGTTCTTTAACACTGACCCCACAATATCAATATTTTCACTAACACTATCACTACTATGACACAATAACATCATTATATATTTATACTTCCTTCAAAACAACTTAGAAATCGATAAAGAAATTGCAGACTTAATACCATAATTTCAATGCCATGTTGTATAATAAATGACACTAAAGTCAGCAAGTTTCAATTCTTATTTTGATTGAAATCTCATTTCATTTACAATCACGCAAATCCCTGCCCTTGTTTTCAACATCTTAATGAAAGGCAAAAATCTATCAGATTTGACAGTCAAATACATTATATCTCATAAAACTTATAAATCTCTGCATGTCCTATGTTGATAATTGGCTCTATTCATCATAAACAAATCCAAAAACTCCCAAAAAAACAAGTCCTAAAATAGGTGTCTATTTTTGTATGGAAATGCAATGTTTTCTATGAGAGCAAAGAACAATAAAGCTTGAAGCCATGGCTGGCAATGATAGACGATTTATCGAGCAGGGTTTGTGTTGGAGGCAGCCCAAGGTGACCTTGAGAGTTTCTCTTGGAGTCCATGATTGATGTGAGGCAGGCTGGCTAGCCCGGTGAGAGCTCATCAGCCCTGATCCCGCACCGTTTCCCCGATCCCGCACCGCTCACTCTACCATCCCCCCCACAGAGTGTTTACACCACATCATACCCATAACAATACCCATCATGATTATGTGGTGAATAAATAAACAGTGCGAACTCGGACTCAGTTGACCCCGTTCTTAGACTCTACACAGACAAATAGGGTTCTGGCTTGGTTTTATTGCTGGCTGAACATGGACAAGACCCTTCAGGTAACAAATGCCTTACAGATTGAAGTAAGTTCTGAGCTGAATTATTGAAATCCTTATCACTGTAAGCACCAATGGCATCCATAATATGTTTACATTCTCTCAATTAGCTCTCGAGAGCCTGTGGTTATGAGCAGCATTTGGCTGGCTGTACCTTTTCATTCTATGATGCCAAACATTTCATTCACCTTACTCTTTTCCAGGAGATGTTTCATATTCATATAAGATATAAACTTCTGTATATCCTCATGATTTGGTGATGATATTTGTTTTGACGAGTCATGCAGGGATTGGAAGATGTTCGACTGATCCTGCCAATGGCAGCAGTCTGATTACTCTGCCAGTTGTCCCTGATTGCCAATTGACGTTTCTCTTTTTCCTCTTCTAACCTCCTCCACAGTGAGTACACTGTGAAGATAAAAGGTCCACGTCCTTATAATGTACTATCATGTCCTTATTATGTCCCATCATGTCCTTATCATATCCTTATGTCCTTATAATGTCCTATTATGTCCTTATAATGTCCTTATTATGTCCTTATAATGTCCTATCATGTCATTATTATGTCCTATCATGTCCTTACCTGTCCTATCATGTCCTTATATGTCTGTATCATGTCCTATTATGTCCTTATTATGTCCTTATAATGTTCTAATTATGTCCTTATTTTGTCCTATCATGTCCTTTTCATATCTTTATAATAATAATAATAATAATAATAATAATAATAATAATAATAATAATAATAATAATAATAATAATAATAATAATAATAATAATAATAAAATTTATATAGCGCTGATACCAGACCAGTCTGTTCATAGTCTGTTCATGGAGCTTATATGTCCTTATCATGTCCTTATCATGTCCTATTGTGTCCTTATAATGTCCTATCCTGTTCTTATTGCGAAAATCAGTTCTTGGAGAATATTTTGAATCTAACAAAAGTAACAATGGTAATATATTTTCTTGACATCTGGATCTTACCACAGAGTGGAATGTCATGACAACAGCTAATATGTTTGTCATATACGTGATTATCAGAAAGTAGACCTCCTCCAAGACAATGTAGCAGCCTCCCCTTACCGGCCAACATCCGGTCTGATCCGGAAACTGCCATAAAATGACCTTGCCATGCGAATCACCAGGGAATACCACAGACTTGCCACATCCTCCTGTGTCCCAGGTCCACCCAGCATAATGATTGGATCAGCTACTCTCATGACTGCACACATTGTCTGGACCGGCGCTGAGTGAAGTAAGTGACCGGCACCTCTAGCTGCAATCATATACACCCCACTGGACTGCACACATTGTCTGGACCGGCGCTGGGTAAAGTAAGCGACCGGCACCTCAAGCTACAATCATATACACCCCACTGGACTGCACACATTGTCTGGACCGGCGCTGATTAAAGTAAGCGACCGGCACCTCAAGCTACAATCATATACATCCCACTGGACTGCACACATTGTCTGGACCGGCGCTGATTAAAGTAAGCGACCGGCACCTCAAGCTACAATCATATACATCCCACTGGACTGCACGCATTGTCTGGACCGGCGCTGAGTTAAGTAAGTGACCGGCACCTCTAGCTACAATCATATACACCCACTGGACTGCACACATTGTCTGGACTGGCGCTGAGTAAAGTAAGCAACCGGCACCTCTAGCTACAATCATATACATCCCACAGCACTTTCTGTCTTCCTATTTTACTCATTTCCTTTGTAATTTGTGTGCTTAACTGTTTCTGCTCCTCATCTGATTAAAATATATATAACATAGTGCAAATAATTATGTATTGCAAAACATCCGTCAATCTGCCGGTATGAATTAGCTAACAAGGTGACTGATGGGCCCAAAATGCTCCCACCTGTTACTGGCAACATTTTGAAAGAATCTTCTGTGCAAAATGTATATCCTTCTGGAGACAGATGTCAAATTTGTTGCTATAAATGAAATAGCTTTATAACATGTAACAAAATGTTTTGTTGACACACACACACACACACACACACACACACACACACACACACACACACACACACACACACTGACAGAGCTGATCTCCATAGTTTCTTCGCCCATCAGGTTGTGGGAGCTAATAAAATCAAACCTAAAATTGAATTTCTTTGTTAGGATATTTACTTTCTTCAAAGCAATTTACTTCTTTCAGCATGTTTCAAAAGTAAGCAAAATATTATTTATGATTGGTGTTGCATTAACAGAGCTTTGGTTACTTATTGCATTAAATCTGTTTTAGTTTTTGGCATGAAACCACTGTTTTGCAAAGATAATCTTTCACCAGGCCCTACGATAACAAGCTTGGAATGATTATCAAATTATCCGGTGGTGCCAAACAACCGTCCGGAATCTCCATTTCAAAGTCTCACATTGTACTGCATGTGAGTCAGCAAGCCAATGTCGGCCCTATTGCATTTTTGCCTTGCAATCTTTATACAATGTATTGAAATCTGCATAATGCCAGTCTCCATGATGGAGGCACCACTGAGAAAACAATGATATGAATTGTAAAAGTCGAGACGGCAATGCCATGGAAAGGGTATTGACACTGCTCTGGAGGTTTGTGTGAAAAGAATCAGGTTAAAACACAATTATAGCTCCACGAATATGTGAGAAAATAGAGAAAATTGCAGATTTGTGAAGAGTGGTTCCAAACCTTCCACCAGGTGTCATGACGATCACTCTGCTTTCATGTGCATTCTTTCACACGAAAGACAATTTCTTGAAGTGTTGCGAAGTTGTCAGATTAAATCTCCTGAGTAGACCACTTGTGAGACTTCCCTTCGAGACTGTGATGAACATAAAAAAATGTCAGACAAAGATCTGGAGTGCTCAGATTGAAGAGAAAATGATTTTGGACTGTCCAAATTACAGAATGAGAGAAAACACATGTGGAGGGAGAAATACATATATTCATTGTTCAGACCAACATAGGCCTCAGCTTCTACAACTTAGCAGAATTAACCAGTCACATGACAATCCTCCTTTAATATTCTGAACTAAAATAGTCTCTTTAAATAGCTTCTTTTTCCTAAAAACTATCTGGAAAGTTTTACTCTATAAGTGTGGAGCATAGCACCATAAATATCCCCTAAAGTTGTAGTCAAACTTATGTTTTCATATTTTGCTTATAAATATTCCAATAAGGTGGCATTTCATTCCATTGTCACAAACCCCATCTAAAGATCCAGTCCAATATTCATGTGCCTACTACTTAATTACTTTTCTCTTGATCTTGTTAAGAATCATTGTGAAACTCAGCGATGTAATTAATTCGTTTATTACTTCTTTCATTAATTAAAAGATTTATGAGCTCTATTTCCTGAATAATCCTGTTTTGTGTCAAACCTTTATAAATCTGTTACTATCACAAATAACCATCCAGAGTTGTTTTTTGCAATAGATTTACTCTCAAAATAGCAAAGATATCTGTGGTCATGTGCCCAGCAATGCTAGACCTTCTCTCTCTCTGATTACTGGCCTAGTACTTATGGTCTATATCTAAATCAACAATCATTATTATTCATTAACCCACAGAAGTCTTGTGTGCCATGACAACAGTAAATTTCGTTATAATAATGTCATTTTAAGCCATGCCCTGTCTCGTTAGACAGACCAATAAGAGTCACTTTATTGGTCACTTTACACAGTGTGACGTCATTTATGTTTGGCAATATGGCCAATAAACCATGCCCTGTTTCGTTGGGATACGTGGTATATTTTACACAATACGCAACGCCCTGTCTCGTCAGGACACGTAGTATATTTGACACAATACGCCACGCTCTGTCTCATCGGGACTGTAGTATATTTGACACAATAAACAACACCCTGTCTAGTCAAGACACGTGGTATATTTGACACAATAAGCCATGTCCTGTCTAGTCAAGACACATGGTATATTTGACACAATAAGCCACACCCTGTTTAGTCAAGACACATGGTATATTTGACACAATACACCACACCCTGTTTAGTCAAGACACATCGTATACTTGACACAATAAACCACGCCCTGTTTAGTCAAGACACGTGGTATATTTGACACAATAAACCACGCCCTGTTTAGTCAAGACACATGGTATATTTGACACAATACGCCACACCCTGTCTAGTCAAGACACATGGTATATTTGATACAATAAGCCAAACCCTGTCTCGTCGGGACACATGGTATATTTGACACAATACGCCACACCCTGTCTAGTCAAGACACATGGTATATTTGATACAATAAACCATGCCCTGTCTTGCCAGTCTAGTCAAGACATGTGGTATATTTGACACAATAAGCCAAACCCTGTCTCGTCGGGACACATGGTATATTTGACACAATAAGTCACACCCTGTTTAGTCAAGACACGTGGTATACTTGATACAATCAAGCCAAAGTAATTGCATCATCGACAAGGGTGTTCAAAAGAGACCGATGCAAAGGAGAGTAGTAGTAGCGATCATGGCCAGAATTCAGACTACTTTGTGCATTACACAGCACTTGTGCTAATTGTTCCCAGCTTCCACTTTTACCGCATTATAGCATCCACTGTTGAGCACATTTCAGGCTAAGGAACTCTGGAATAGAAGAGCTCAGCCAGAACATTATGAAAGGAAGAATGGACACCTTACCAGTACCTTCCAGTACCTTACCAGTACCTTCCAGTACCTTACCAATGCCTTCCAGTACCTTACCAATGCCTTCCAGTAATTCAATGGATAATAATTTCCTTATCAATCACTGAATGTTGTGGTACAGACTACTGGTGTGATCAGAATAACAATAAAAATTTGTGAACACTCCAACAGTGGAGCAATCTGACAACATACATATCCATATGGACACATCTTACTTGAGATATCTAGGTGTACACTCCGACAGTGGAGCAATCTGAAAACATACAGATCTATATGACACATCTCACACAATATCTTTGTGTCCACTCCGAGAGTGTAGCAATGTGACTTTGACCGGTGGTAATTTTCTACTTTTAATCCTCTGGTTCCTGTCGGGGCCCAGCAGGCCTGTATTATTGGGCTGTCTCTGCAGTAGGTACTATACTTAATTACTTTTCAGATTGCAGCAGTGTCTCTGTGCCTACATCCTGCATGCCATATCCCAATATTTCTCTGTGCATCCAGCGCCCAGCATTTGTAAAACAGACCACCACTCACAGCAAATCCTGCTCAAGCTCTCCACATTTTTACCCCATATATATAATTACTTTTCCCACGCTTTTGAGTAGGTTCCCTACTTTGCAAGGAAAATTGGGATACACCTTCCATTAGAATCAGATACTTTTCCATCCATTATCCAAATGCTACAATTTTACTTTGCAACACAGGACAAAGTTATTTAAATTAACTATAATTTGGTAAAAAAGAATGTTAACTTTGATCTGATTTGTCTCAACAACTCATAATTATTATATGCTCCACTTTCAATTTCAACAAAATATTTTCTTCTCACAAATTTAGACTTGTTATTCACACCTAACTTACCACATTTTTATCTCCTTAATGACTAACAAAACTTAATTTCTTTAGTCTTCATTTCATATGTAGTTGATTTATTTAAACAGTTGATAAACTGCTAAACTCAGGGTATTAATTTTCACATAAGTTTCCCATGTAAGTTTGACCCTAAACCTGTCAGGAATATTTTACCTTGAGGAAATAAATGCCTCATAAATACATCTGTACCATTCCTGTATGTTGTGACCTTGACCTTGAAGACTGAGCCATGCTGCCCTTCCTCATTCATTACTTGGGCTTTGGCACATTGTAATTTCGATTTTTCCATATTCCAATTCTGTGTTTGCAAGGCATAGCCCCTGGCGATTGATGCATTAATGACTTTGATCAGAGAATCTATCCTGCCTATCAGCACAGATTTGCCGTCTATTTCGGTCTGCACACATGGTAGAGTACGACTCACAAAGCGATGCAATTACAGAAATGGTCAGTTTCCCAAAATGATTCAGTGATAAATAATAATGATTTACTGATTTCGAGAAACCTATAAAAGACATCCACAAAATATTTGCCAGACAGCCAGTCATTAGCTCTCCGTTCTATTGACAGACATTTCAACACATTTCTTCATCATACATGTGCCTTCAAGCTTTCATGAAATCATAAAGGTCACACGCAATTTTAAATAGATGTGGGGTATGTTGAAATGATATATGGTCATGAATCTGTGAAACATACAAGCTATCACCCTGAAATCAACCAAAATACACCAGACCTAATTATCGCGTTTTGCTGAAAAAGCCAAGTTCTGTGAAGGAGTCTATGTACCCATTGTAACAGTTGCAGTTTGCAAGCGTGTTAGGTCTGTACCAATAGACAAACAATGACGGACAACTGAGCCTCTATGTAAACCATACGACAACAGTGCCATTATCTGGAGGTGTCCTATTGTGACCAGGTGTTTGCATGAGATCACTGGTCAGGTAAACAAAGCTTACAGACTAAGTGTGCAATGGATGAAGGGATATTAGCAGAAAACTTATCGGCTTTCAAATGGCACAAAAATCTATATAAGGTTAATATGGTGGTTGATAACATTTGATCACAAGATGAAGTGTATATACATTTATATTATATGAAAGCTTTCAAAATTTCAAGGACCAATGTGCACAAACTGTGAATATACCAGCAATTAATGTGACAAAATATTGCTTTTTAATTTACTGGGTGATATGTTTAATATTTGCATCCCTTCCATCTGTCAGACTCCAATTTGTTGTTACCTTTCCTGTTATCTGCAAATTTACTCACTCCTTGTCCATAATCTTATTATAATGACCTCCAAATGTAGTCATATTGCAGACCTAATTTGGGCGTCATTTAGAATCTCTCTAAATGCAAATTATCTCTTTAAACTGCACATCTTCAATAAAACTTAGGACCAAGATAAGAAGGAAACCACCCATTTCCCTTCTGGCACAACTCACCAAGCCAATTTCAAACAATTTGCTGCTAAATTGACTCCTTGCACTAAGGTTTTGTTTTCTAATCAAAATGCTTGATGCAATGGAAGATGGTTGCACCTGCCCTCTTCAGAATGCCACATAGAAGTTATGGATATCTGTATATAAATAAACTGGCTGTTTTATGTTTAAATAATTAATAGGCAGGATGTCCTGAGATGATAATAAAGTATGTTGCGAGCTTGACAATATCAGTATGACCAAAGACTTGTTTTCCTCATTAAATATGAGCAGGAACCATTAATGTCTGGGATGAAACGTGCAAGTGACCTCAGGAAAATTGTCAGCAAAGCTGGGCTCATAGTGAGCAGATCAGGCCGGGGAGAGTCGCATTAAATGAGATCTTACTTGGTCCTTTTCTCTGGGATTGACTTCATCTTCATCAGAGGAACTTCCAGTATAAGAGGCTGCAAGAGATAAAAAAAATCACCATTAATATTAGTCTGTGAAATATTCTAAACATGTTAAACATTGGTATATAAATATATAATAATAATAATTGTGGTATCATTTAGATGGAGAATTTTCAACTCATGAAACCCAATGGTTTGGTTCTGATTTGTTTGGAAAACATAATAAAATAAATTGTGTGTGACCATTTCAGCAACAATTGGTGGCAGTGGGAGTAGAACCCATCACCCCCCTCCTGTCCTGCATTATAACCAACAGAGGCACAGATCCTCCGCTCGATCTACTGTGCTATTGCAGCTGGTTGCAATGTGTACTTCCCTTTCAAAGATAATCTAGAGAATCCAATTTATCATTTAGCTCAGTTCTCCTGTCTTTGGAGAAATTAGCAATATCTTGGCCTCGCCCTAAAACTGCTTCTTTCCAAGAGTAAAGTCTTGTAATGACAAACCATTGGCAATTCTGTTAGCTTATGCAACCACAGAACACCGAACCGATAAACTGAAAAAGCTTGTACAGCAAGCAACAGAAACAACATTGCAGGTGTTCCTCAGTCAAGTCGACAGGCTTGTATTTATTCAGATGCAAATGCATGAGATCTGTCAATTGCTTTGGCAGAAACAGCAGTTTTCTTTATCATATTATATAAAACCTGAGTTATATTGGCAGTTGTATCTCACACCTGTAGTCTGTGGTAGGAGACCTTGAGAAGACCTTCCCAGCTTATCTCTTGCAAATTGCTCCACAACAAGACAAAGATTAAACAAATGACAAAACAATGTAAATCCTCAGCTTGGATTTATATATTGTGAATGATGGGCCTAAGGCTCTTGTCATAATCACATGACAGCTTATCTGAGACAGGGAAGATCTGCGATCACGGAGGATGCTGGGTGATTGAGATGATTGAATATGTCAGCTTAAACCAATGCAATAATTAATGCTCACAGCAATCTTGCATCACTTCCCACCAAGCAAACATCATCAAATATTCACCTATTCCTATGATCCAGCCAAAAAGCTGTTTGTTGAGATTAACCTTTTTCTATACCCACACAATATTATTAAAATTATCAAATTTCTGGTGAGTTATCCAATGCTAATTTGATCATCATAATTAAATCACCTTTATTGCATTATGAACTAATTCCTGTTGCAAAATATACAACTGTTGAGTATTTTCATTTTCCCTCTTTGCTTGATCTTCAACTTGACTTAATTGCATGACATTTAACTGGACTTTCTTTTGTGGTGTTCATATTGACTTTATTGAATGACATTCAACTGATTATATTAAGATATTCATTTATTTATCTTGTCACAATTGCATATGTATCAATGTCTATGCAGAACTACCATTAAAACGATATTGGGAAAAGAATATAGAGGATAAAAAAGGACAAAAAAAAACAAGATACAGAAAACACTATTAAGCAAGATTATATTATTAACAATCTGAACTTGCAATTCACTAATTAGGATGCCTCAAATATGAACATTTCAATTAGAAACATCTGAGCCATGGGAAGGCAAAATCAATGTTTGGTCTACTGTCTTGTAAAAGTCGATAACAAAGTCTTATACACAGCATGCATACTTTACATCTGATCAAAGAAGTGAACTTATGTAAGATGCATTCCTGGTTATCAAATCACATGTGATGGGAATTAATTACTTATCTCAAATCTGTGACAGATTTTAGGGGTCACAATGAAAGTGACACTGATTGGGTAAGAAGCTTCTGAATAGAAGTGAGGCTCTGATTGGGTAAGAAGCTTCTGAATAGAAGTGAGGCTCTGATTGGGTAAGAAGCTTCTGAATAGAAGTGAGGCTCTGATTGGGTAAGAAGCTTCTGAATAGAAGTGAGGATCTGATTGGGTAAGAAGCTTCTGAATAGAAGTGAGGCTCTGATTGGGTAAGAAGCTTCTGAATAGAAATGAGGCTCTGATTGGGCAAGGAGCTTCTGAATAGAAGTGAGACTCTGGCTGGGTAAAGAGCTTCTGAATAGAATTGAGGCTGGGTAAGAAGCTTCTGCATAGAAGGTAAGCTCTGATTGGGTAAGAAGCTTCTGAAGAAAAGTGAGGCTCTGACTGAGTAAGGAGCTTCTGAATAGAAGTGAGGCTCTGATTGGGTAAGAAGCTTCTGAATAGAAGAGCAATTCCAATTGGTCAAGCAGCTTTTCAATGTGAACAATCCTTAAACCAATGAGACACACCCTATTAAGACATTTGCATGTAAATGCAATCCTGTAATGTACACAATTTGATTTACATAAGCAGGTAACTACCCATAATACAAACTGAATTGTACAACACATTCTACAGATGTTGTATAGTTTTATAAAATAAAACCAATTTTCAGAAAAGAAACAAAATGTGCAGGAAAACATGTTCTTTTTCCTCAATTTATACAATTTCATATCTTCTGAGTATTAAAACTGAGGCAATTTACTCAGCTTTGTTGCCTCTGTCTTTTATTTGGCATAATTTTCTCAAGACTTGAATATCCAAGACTGACATGAAAAGAAGGGAAGATATGACCATATCACTTGTTCCACAAGGCCATGACTGGAAAGACATTAGTCAATGGCAGAAATCTGTCACACCCATTCCTTCTGCAATGGAAGCAGCACTTAAGATAATCAAATTTGTTCTGTGTAAGTGTTTCTGAACATATCTGTGCTGACAGTGGTCCATATATAGCTTGGCTGAGAACTTCTCAATGCAGGAAACCGGTGTATACAGGTATCATCATGCTGCTATCAACTCTGGCCACCTTAATATACAGACCTGTTAATGGTATTATAACCAGAGTAAATAAAGTTATGGCTGGTGAAAGCCTCATCTGAGACATACAAAGGGGTATGTATAGTTATGGCTGGTGAAAGCCTCATCTGAGACATACACAGGGGTATATATATAGTTATGGCTGGTGAAAGCCTCATCTGAGACATACACAGGGGTATATATATAGTTATGGCTGGTGAAAGTCTCATCTGAGACATACACAGGGGTATATATATATATAGTTATGGCTGGTGAAAGCCTCATCTGAGACATACACAGGGGTATATATATATATAGTTATGGCTGGTGAAAGCCTCATCTGAGACATACACAGGGGTATATATATATATAGTTATGGCTGGTGAAAGCCTCATCTGAGACATACACAGGGGTATATATATAGTTATGGATGGTGAAAGCCTCACCTGAGACATACACAGGGGTAGAGTTATGGATGGTGAAAGTCTCATCTGACAATTTAATTAACATTTAAGACATCTTACCAGCATCCTGATTAATTCTAAAACGTTATTTTAAATCAAATTAATCTCATTATCTGTACTGGTAGCTTTGTTTTATTGTTAGCTGTATCGATACAGACAATACCACATATTTCATCTTGATACCTGATATACTATGCAATAATGTACCAACACATCTGGGGATTTTGACAAACGAGCAGGTAGGACCGACGCTCATTCAATTTGCACTTTCATAGCATTGGCTGGTAATTAGGAAATTGGCTTGTCATATGCAAAATACAAGATCTATTGGCTTAGAAACATTGATATGAATATTACAGATGAATTGTTGAGAACCACACCCAGTGACCTCACCTATGTCACAATGTACATGTATGTTATACCAGCATCTTGATCAAAACTTCTCTATTATGTATTATTGGTATATATCGCGTGCTACAAAAATATCCAATTTAGTTGCTGCACTATCAATTCTTGGCCGATTAACATCATTGACAGCTTAAGCTATTGGGCTCGTCTCTCCACTTATATAAGTCTGATATGCATTAGTTTTCATTAGATGTCAAGTTGAGAAAGTTAGTGCATGAAGAACTTGACTGGATGCCAAACTACGTGACTCTGACATGTCTATCTTGGAAGACGAAAATCTACAATCATTGTTTTGTAAAATAACATATTGCCTTATGTTATTGGTCTCAATCCCTCACTATAATCAACGACGGTGCATGTCATATGGGATTGTAGACTAATAAAAGATAAACTACTAAATGCATAAAAAATTCAAGCATTAGCTCCAGTCCGATGGAAATCTTCAGGTTCATGACCAATTTTGCTTCTTTCCCAGGGGATGCTTGTATTTATTGAATTGATTGCAGTATGGTGATGGGTAGGTTTTACATGTCATCCTATTGTGTGTGTAATGAGGCATTATTGATGTTGGGAATGGCATGTTACAACCCATACTTTGCTCTCCATATATGTATATTAGAGGGGGGTCAGATAACAATGCGGGTAGCTATGTCCATGTAGCTATCCAGGCTGTATGATGTGAGTAGATTGTTAATCCAATAACATAAAAACAACATGAAAAACATCATATTCAGCTCTGCATCATATCAAAATTGTCAAGCAATTTGTATTCATTTTTTACGTAGCTTAATGTTCTTGAATGCATCTAACATCATTCTTAGTTTTATTTATGTATTTATTTACATCAAACCCTTTTCTCAAATAGCCAGACAAAGCTTTGGTGAAAAAAATCACTTTGCAGAAAGAACTACTGAGCAACTAAATTTTGCTTTGACCTAGCCCCTTGAGTTTCATCTTCAAGTTTTCATCTATTAATTTTGTTGATGAAGTAATGGGCAATTTTGCTACATGAAGCATGTGCATGTACATCAAGATAAGTACCCAGATAATGATGATGTCATCACTCCCTCTCTCACCTACACAGATGATGATGATATCATCGCTCCCTCTCTCACCTGCACAAATACCTGCATCTTGATTTAAACCTCTCTGTGTAGTATGAGTATACGGACCCATGTGAGCACTGGGAGTCACAGGCATTCAATTAGCTGTGAGCTTCCTGTCGATGGCTTGCTGGCTGCACACACACAGGATGTACCGTTGCCATACTATTCCTATCAGTTCCATCCACTAATTAATGTCTCCAACCTCCACCTCACAGGTGTTCTCCACCTCAGAGACATTCACGCAAATCAAAAGCTGATTTTTTTCTCTCACACTTGTTTTGCCTTTGGGACTGGATCCTTGTGGTTTCAACTATGGAAAATTACTGTATTATTGCCCCTTGTTGGTCCATGTTTTGAAATGTTTCAAAGCTTTATTTCAAAAGATGGCACTTACTCAATATGACTTGAATTTGCGAAAAGTGAACGGGGGTGTGTGACCTTGTGTGCATAAGGTCAAGTATCAAAAAATCTCATGACTGGCTACCAAGGTTTTCTTAAATTTGAGAAATATTTGCATAATCAAAGCTTTTGATTTTCATTTATATTATTTCGAAAGTCCTGCATGAGTTTGCTTTTTAAAAAAAAAATCAGTACTTGTAATGTCTGGTTAAGAGACTTTTAAAAAAAATAATCTTCATGTGCATGGGATATACCTCAGTCACATTTTTGCCGGCCATCAGCCGTGAAGTAAGAACCGGCTGGTGTCCTGGGCACTGGTGAATTTTTCCTATATGCGGTGAGTTGGTCACCAACAATCACAATCTACCTTGCCAGAAACAAGCAGCTCTCCCTTATAGGAAATGAGCAGCTCTTCCTTGCCAGAAACAAGCAGCTCTCCCTTATAGGAAATGAGCAGCTCTTCCTTGCCAGAAACAAGCAGCTCTCCCTTATAGGAAATGAGTAGCTATACCTTGCCAGAAACAAGCAGCTCTCCCTCGTAGGAAATGAGTTGCTCCCTCTTGCCAGAAACAAGTAGCTCTCCCTCGTAGGAAATGAGCAGCTCCCCCTTGCCAGAAACAAGCAGCTCTCCCTCGTAGGAAATGAGTTGCTCCCTCTTGCCAGAAACAAGTAGCTCTCCCTCGTAGGAAATGAGTAGCTCCCCCTTGCCAGAAACAAGAAGATCTCCCTCTTAGGAAATGAGTAGCTCCTCCTTGACAGAAACAAGTAGCTCTCCCTTATAGGAAATGAACAGCTCTTCCCTGTCATAAACAAGCAGCTCTCCCCTACAGGAAATGAGCAGCTCTCCATGGCTTGACATATCTGTGATTCTCAGTAAACTTATCAGGAGCCAATTAAATCTGCTCATTATAAATCACATTTTTTCAACTGATAATTTGAGGAGTCTCTATAAAGGTATGTGGCTCAGATATCTCTCACATTGTGAAATAAGAAAAAGAAAATGTCAAAGAGATTACTTAATAACCTTGACATCAAGCTTTACTATCCCATCTGTACCTGGTGGCCTACTGGGGCTAAATACTAACCTAAACAGTCACCTGAATAGTTATCAATGGCCGAGCATAAATCAGACTGAGTGTAGCCCTCCACATGAAGAGAAAACAGGAGATCACTGATGCAATGGTGACAACAGATCCAAAAACATGAGAAGCCAAGTGGGGTCCCCAAGAAAAAAAAATTGATTGCCAAATGGAAATATTGTAAAACTGGAAGTGGCAGAGAATAAATGGCCCAGAATTTCTAAATAGTGAGACATTGTTTTAGCAGGATTTTTCAGGTGGAATATCTCTGTTGTTTAGAAATGTACAATATTGAAAGTAAAACTAAAAACATCTGAGGATAATATATGACAATATGACAATAAGTGTGAAAGAGGCTTTGTTTTGTGCAGAATGGTATGAGTTGGTGCAAACAGTGCCTGAGTTGAAGCAGTATAAAAAGTGTGAACAAAATATATATCACAACATCCATGCTTTGTCCTCCCACTTTCAAGTTTTTTGGGACACACAACAGCAGAAAACACAAACAGTTTTCATGAAATTAAACCTTTCATGCAAAAATCTCAATAATGTGTTCATTAGAACAGAAAATCTGTAAAAAATATTGTATACTGGGAAGATGTTCTCCCAGGATCAAAACGATGACCTTGACACAATAACCTTGGCAGCCATTTTCTCTCCAACCTGCTTTGTGGGCAACACCCACAAATACTAGGAGAGATCTCAGGTAAGAAATTTGTGTATGGTTTGAATTTTGACAGCCAAGAAAACTACATCTCAAAAAACACATTTTTGTGCATGGTTTGAATTTTAACTGAGAAGACTTGAAGGTTGGTTTTGATAGACATTCATAACATAAACACTCCCAAGGCCTGGTGTGTATAGTTGCAAACATTCTGCTCTGTGCTGCATAAACATGATAATAAACACTTCCCAACTAAACACTTCACAAAAGACCCTGTTTCTGCCAGTATCTTCTCAACCAAGTTCATATCAGATAACGTGATAAAACTAATCTCACATTGTTTGGCTGGGGAATGGTCTTATATCTCCCGATATAATTGTATATACATGAATATATATTCATGCCTGATATGACTTTGAACTCCAACGAAATCCCGACCAAAGTCTGTGAGCAGCACAAAGAAATATATCCATGTTTTACCTTGCCGGCGCTGTAGCTTAGGTCTTGGTCCCTGGCGTTGAATAGAGGGTTCCATTATCTGTATTAAATGCCGATAAATGCAACAAGAAAGAGAGCGAGAGAGATAGAGAGAGAGCCAGGAATAAATGAAAGGCAAGTCCTAGCATTCAGTGACCTCTAGCTGCTGTGTTGTGGTTTCACGGGAGACGAGATGGGGAGAGCGAGAACGCTCAAGACTTTGCCAACAAATGCCAGTAAGACAAATGTTGTCGGTTGGCATGTGCTGTCAGTTACATTCACACTTCTGCAGGAATGAGTATACCTGGAGTATGGGATAGTAACCTCTGACGGCCCCCCGATAAATATCACCACCTGTACTACTCGCTGACCTCGCTAACTTGTTACTTTTGTGAGTTTGAGAGCAGGCAATGCTGTATTCAGCACTATGGGGTGCCAAACCCTGCCTCAACCCAAGTATCTCACCGCCAAAACCTGGCCCAACCCGAGCTACTCACTAGCAAACCCTCCCCTACTCAGTATCAAATCCTAGCCCAACAAGTACTTCCTCAATATCAAACTTTAGCCCACTCCAAACAAGTTCAATATCATTCTTTGTCCACTCACAATATGACCTCACACAATATATGAATTTCAATGCCTTTTACTGTGATATGCAATATGACCTATTTGAGTGTCTTGCAAGATGGCTTTTTCCTGTGGTATTCTTTATGACCTATTTGAATGTCTTGCAAGATGGCTTTTTCCTGTGGTATTCTTTATGACCTATTTGAGTGTCTTACAAGATGGCTTTTTCCTGCGGTATTCTCTATGACCTATTTGAATGTCTTGCAAGATGGATTTTTCTTGTGATATTCAATATGACCTACTTGTGTGTCTCACAAGATGTCCTTTAACTGTGATATGCAATATGACCTATTTGTCTGGTTCAGACAGGCACACTCTGTATTGAGACATTGATAATACCTACCTCATCCCAACATTATCACTGATACTATTCCATACACCAGTTTCCATGGACATATTATTACCTTGCACCAGTGTCCATGGACATATTTGACCTTCACCAGTTTCCATGGACATATTTTGACTATATTCCTGTGCAGAAGTGGTAAGTCCTGCCCATTCATTTCGCTGATAACCCTTTTTCCTGTAAGTGGATGAAGTATAATGGCGCCTCTTTTCTAGGTTACCATAGCGACTCTCATTCCATTATAGTTCAGCAGCTTTTCAATTCTAAAGTGGCAGTCAACATTTCACCACCTTTCAAAGCACTCCTACTCAATATTTTATAAGGGCAACATATTTTTCAGAAGAAAAAAAAACATCTTTTATATATGTTTTTCAATATCATGCTTATACAAGTCTCTTCATGACTGAGTGGGCTGACATTTATGCAACTCATCTCAAGGCCTATCCACACATAACAATCTTGTGTAATTTATCTATTATGTGAAACATCTAATAATCAGCAATAAGAGAGCATAATCATAATAATTCTTTACATAAATCGCAATTTAAGTGAAGCCCATGAAGTCCACAATGGTGAGTATATTATGTCATAAATATATTGCAGGAAACACCCATAATGTTTAGCATGCATTGACTCATAAAGCACTTTCCTAAACACAGTAGGTGCACACTCCAGGCATATGTTACTCACGCCATGCAAGGCACGCTCCAGGTACATACTAGACATGCTCTGCAAGAGGTATGCTTATTGTCAGTTGAAAGTTATACTATTATTAAAATAATCAAACACAAGAGCCCTTCTGTTCTCATCAGAATGCTGACAAAGGTCTGCGACTGTTATTTCTGGCATGCTACAAATCAATAACATGATGAAAGGTTCTGTAGGATCTGAGTTCATATATGTCTGTTTGCATTTGTCATTTTGCAATGACAAACACAGGTGCTTTGACCTTCCACAGAGCATACAATGTGTGAGATTTCAGCATTAAGAAAGCTTGCCACTCGCCACCCTAACTTATTGACACGATAATTCTGGAAAGAAATATAAGGCAGGTGTTTCTGTGGACATCAGTGCCTATTTTCTCTTCCTGGTGTTTCCTTACTTTATTAACTGTGATCAACTCTAAACCTTTTGTATGATTTTACAATAAATCATGGACTCTGGAAATATTGGTGAGAATTAAATGTGGAAATTAAATTTCCAATCTTTCATGGCCATTAATTTGCATTGATTTCTGTTTTGTGAGGTCCATAAAAACATGGGTGTTGCAGTAGGAAATTATCTTCTTGCTTTTTTTAAAAATTTGGGTTCAAACAAGTTCTGTTGAGTTCTGCACTCTTCAATCCATACAATTCATGGAATGCCTTTGAGATAAATATTGCACTTAATATTTGTCAGGTTTCTGAGAAGATTCTTTGAGGCGTTGAAAAGAGAGCTTGCAAAAAAAGAAAAAGAAAAAACGCATTTGTCTTTGGCTCACTAAGTACAGTTTGCCTGCTGAGAGAGAACAGTGAAATATTGACAATGAATACAAACATGAGTGTTAGCATGAGTCCCTCAGGGTCGGTACAACCTGGAATATACAGCCACCATCAGACAATGCTGGAAACTAACAGCGGTCCCTAGCAGTGGTCCCTAACAGCGATCCCTAACAGCAGTCCCTAACAGTGGTCCCTAACAGCAGTGCCTAACGGCGGTCCCTAACAGCAGTCCCTAACAGTAGTCCCTAACATATATCCATGATGATCATAGGCAAATCCAGTCCCTGGAATATGGTCTTAGACATTTTAATATTTTAAGTTGCTGGCAATGGCCAATAGTTGCTTACTTTGGGCAACAGGGCAAGCTTATATTTTGAAGACCATGCCTGTTGCAAACCATTCTGGTTGGGAATAAAAGATGTTATTTATACATTTATTGTTAAAATACAATATTTGATATTTTTAGTATTCATATTGATCTATTATGCTGATAGCATGAGTATGAAAGGATGACTGAATGTTTATCATAAATTCTATTAACATTATATATCTTTATCTGTGTGAAAATCAAATTATACATATGTAAACATTTCTAGATTACTTAACAAACCACGAGCAATGTTTGAAAAAAGATGCAGGACACTTGACAATATTGCCATTAGAATATAAATGCCTGCTGTTCTCCTATTTTTATCTGTATAATCTAAAGTTATGGCAGCCATTTGTCTACTGTGTTTTCACTTATTTTAATGGATCATATCATAGCCTCTGATATGGGGTAATAAAAGGAGCACATATGCGTAAAGAAGTGTTTATTATTCACATCAAAGATATCTTAATATAGCCTTCGCCTCATTAAAATAAACTGAAGCACATGTGGTGTGAAGCTCATCTAACATATCTGAACTGAGCACGGCATAACCTTTATATTTATACTAATACCTCAATGTTGAAAACATGCTATGTTACGTGAAATGTTACCAGTGACTATATGATATATCTACCCATACCTGGCCATAAACTGCATACACAATGATTAAAAGCATCTACTTACAGCAACATAATCCCACTTATAAAAACATTCATCAACCTACATGTATTTTTCACTAAAATTACCTTGTCTTTATAAATGCCATTGTGCACCACACTGGGTGTCAGACAACACTATTAGTGTCCAGATAGTTTGCTAGACCTATATAATGTCCGGATAGTTTAATAAACATATATTGTGTCCAGATAGTTTAATAGACCTACATGTATATAGTGTCCGGATAGTCTGATAGACCTATATAGTGTCTGGATAGTTTAATAGACCTACATGTATATAGTGTCCCGATAGTCTGATAGACCTATATAGTGTTCAGATAGTTTAATAGACCTATATACATGTAGTGTCCGGATAATTTAATAGACTTATATAGTGTCGGGATAGTTTAATAGACCTATATAGTGTCCGGATAATTTAATAGACCTATATAGTGTCCGGATAGTTTAATAGACCTATATAGTGTCCAGATAGTTTAATAGACCTATATAGTGTCCAGACAGTTTAATAGACCTATATAGTGTCCGGATAGTTTAATAGACCTATTCAGCACAATTAAGGACCATACTAAGTGAGACGTAGAAGGATATTACATCTTATCCCTCTGAGGTAATTTACACTGTGTGGTACTGCATGGCAAGGACGGTGTCAGAGGCAACTCATTACTAATGGCTTCCACTCTCATTAATCAACAAGAAAACTTCGAGGCTTCTTAGATATTTAACTACAAAACCTATTCATTACAATACAGCATAGTGATAGACCCTGCTATCCAGTTTGCACAGGGGGAGCAGTCTCATGAGATTTAACTCGGAAAAATTACTTCATTGGTAGAGTGTTCACCTTGAGACCCAGAGACTCCTGGTTTGAATCCTGGCCAGTTACTATCAATTACTATGAGCAGACATCGTCTGGAATCAGAACGATATAAATGGCACATTTACATTAATACATCTTGTACAACTGAGCTGAAGGATCTACTTTTTATTGTGATTTGGTTTGATATCAAACCAAAGCACAAGCCTATTGGCATGGTCTGATGCAAACATGGATAAAAAGTAAACTGAAGTTCTTTTTACCCATCTTCGATATTTGGTTGTCATGAACTTTTTATTATCTTGCATGATAAATATACATAGAATTGCCTGATCACAATTTGAAATATCTGAAATATATGAAAAGTCAAATATATGAAAAGCCAAACTGGCGATGTAGGTACTGCCCGCCAAAAGGGTGGAGTCTACAATGCCCCGCTGAGATAACAATTGCACTCCCCCCTCTAACAGCTCCCAAATTTAATATAGCTTATATCATAAGGGCAAAATGTACAGCGAGGAATACCTGGACATACATCTCCCCCCTCCTTCCCATCTTAGTACTGACTAGCTAGCTCCTAAATGTGATATGGTCAACATTTCCTCTTAGATCCCTGGATGACCTCTCAGTTCCTCATACATGTACCTTATAAGGCCTATTGTATGATGTGAATCTATTTTGGGGGCAAGTCATATTACATGCACCCCAAGCAAAGGTTTCTGCATCAAAGCCACTCATCCAATATACATGGTTTACAAGCCAGGCTGTGGTTAGTGTGGGTGGTGAGGATCTGCACCATCTCCATGACACAACCTTGACCTCACCTTGACCTTCCCTTTCTCTGGGAGACACAAAAGGTAGATCTGGACCAAGTAACAAGACAATGGGAGGCCATTCTTCATTTGTCATTTGAGAAAGTTATCTGGCCAACAGTTGGTTTGTTCAGAATAAAAGCTCAGAAAAAACAACAAATAAATGAATTGTGGGGAGTGTCCCCCCTCTCCCCGACATCCACAAGTCATTGTCAGATGTGTGAAATTTGAGAACCCTGACCTGTATTTTTGCCAGGACAGAAGATGTCACCTTATTAGGAAATGCTACAGAAAGAGAAGCGTACAAAACCTTTGAAGTTTACAGATACTTGGCTAATTCGAGATACTCTGAAATTTGACGTATCATAAGATATTTTTGGAAATGTGTAGGAAGGCAGATGATCCCTTATAATTGTTTGCTGTAGCAGATGAATGCACAAGAAAGATTGCCCCACCTGAATTTCAGTGCAAATCTGATCAAATTTAACCAATCTTACATAATTCTGTGATGAGTTTGGGTTGGTCATGCATTTCAATAGAAGTTTGTTCAAAACTAATTTATCAGCAATGAAATTAGGTAAACCATTTACTTGGTTATGCAGAAAGATAATCAAAAGATATATAAGACATGACCATAATATACAGCACAAATACAGGGTGATATTAAAGCCAAACATGACCAAATATGGGCAGATGACCGCTTGACACCACAGCCAAACATGACCAAATTTGGGCAGATGACCGCTTGACACTATTGCCAAACATGACCAAATAGGGGCAGATGACCGCTTGACAATACAGCCAAACATGACCAAATAGGGACAGATGACCACTTGACACCACAGCCAAACATGACCAAATTTGGGCAGATGACCGCTTGACACTATTGCCAAACATGACCAAATAGGGGCAGATGACCGCTTGACAATACAGCCAAACATGACCAAATAGGGACAGATGACCACTTGACACTACAGCCAGACATGACCAAATTTGGGCAGATGACCGCTTGACACTACAGCCAAACATGACCAAATAGGGACAGATGACCGCTTGACACTACAGCCAAACATGACCAAATAGGGACAGATGACCGCTTGACACTACAGCCAAACAGGACCAAATAGGGACAGATGACCACTTGGGGTGACCTCTACTAGCCACCATAGAAGGTCCAGTCTGATCAGATTTTTTACCATTCTTGACTGGTATCATGCATTGTGAAGCTTTTTTATACCGGGTCCATACAGGAGGCAGGGGGCTGAAGCTCAGGCAATAACATTCTGGAACATCCGCACCTCATCTCTGAAGCAAGTCTCTCAATAATCAAGACAAGTGATCTCAGATTTACTATCATGCTCCACAAGATCACATAAAGCATGCTGTTGTAAACACTCATGAAACAGGTGCAAGGATATTAGAAAGTACAGGTGTGAAAGACTCGCTGTCAATCAAGTTGTTTTTCATATATCATGTACATTTCTCAAGTTGCTTTATTTTTATATGAAATATTACAAGTCTACTTGCACCCCCTATATTTTTTATGGAAATAAATTTTCATGATTCAGAGATAAACTAATTAAGTTGGTTATTTTGCACACCACTGATATCCTTTAAATCGTTATTTTGAAGTCAATAATTCAAAGTCAAGAAGTTTGTTTGTTTAGGGTTTTACATCACTTTCAACATTATTTCAGTCATTTCATGATGAGACCTACTTGTAGCAAATATAGTGCTGCCTCACTGAATTGTCACGTCGCAGGTCCTTGACATGAAAACCCACCGGGTCACAGATTTACAAGGACAACGGGTTAATCCTTTATGCATGGGCCTTAGCTCATGTGTGAAATTGTATTGTGAGTTCAATCACGGCATGGCCGAGGATCGAACCCACGACCTTTGGATCACCACAGAGGAACTTGTGCTAATAAGCTGGTACTCTAACCAACTGTGCCACGGCCTGTGGCCTCAAAGTCAATAAGCCTATTTTATACAATGTTGTAACAAATAAATATTTGTATAGCGGCATTTCAGACTATGTCTGCTCATGGCACTTGTATGCAAAATACTGCATAGTACGGGGGCAATTATTACAAAACATAATTCAATAACCAAATATCACTTTAATAAACTGAATAAAACAGCTCTAAACTCCACTTCATAAAAAGTCATAAACTGACCTAGAAAATGTGCACAGTTGCGAAGGAAGTGTGTTTGACAATATGTTGGTTTATGGTTACAAATCAAACCTTGTTAGTGTTTTTCACAAACTGATAACCTCATCAAGCAACAGATCACTGATGATTATTGTCATCATAAATTGCTAATAATTATATAACTCTACTATATAATCATAGAAATCTCTGGAAATTATCCAGGATCAGCATAATTAGGATACCAGGATTGCCGTCATCAAGTTATCTTAATGATCTACTCATTACCTCGATCAGGAAGTTCCTCTTTTTTTTTTTTACTAATGTGTGCTTTTCTGTTGCAAGATATCTCACAAAGTAATGAATGGACTTTGAGGAAAATGTCAGGAATGACTGGTTACAAATCATTGACCAATGGAGAAAGTCTCAGATTTGGAGCGAAAATGGAATGTTTTTGTGAATCCCCGACCATTTGAAGATTCTGTTTTACTGCAAGATACTGGAACAAAATGGAGTTGCTCTGCTCATTGTAGGCATGAGTATGATATTGAGTACTCCTGGGTCTGTAGTATTATTAATCAGACAAGTCCAAATATCTATGCTGACTCACGTTTATAGCTGCATGGCAGAGACCATATATTAAGTCTCTCCACTTCTGACGAGCCTAACATGGAGCAAAATGGTCCCACTTTGACCCTATGCCATTCAGTTTTGTCATAAACTTGCGTGACCAAAATGTCCAGTCACCTTGAGATAGAGTGATGCAAATTTGAGCACCTGGATGGGTGAGTATGGAGGAATGATTTCACTGCCCAGGTATAGAGCTATAAATAAATAAGGTTGTCACCTGTGACCAGGTGTCGTCCCTGGGGACAGCCACAGCTAAAATGATTGAAATGATTTATGTATTGAAATATAATTGCAGTCAGAGAGATGAAAGCTTTCTTTTTTCCCTGCTAACTTGAAGTGTCAGTCACCTATCAACTTGAGGTGTCAATCACTTATTCAAATCAAGCTCTCATTCCTCTATGAAAATCCTTCTTATCAGTTAATATGACTTATGATTTATAAAATGTAATCACCGAAGCTGAAAATAGGGCAAATAATTGAATCAATAAGCTTTCTTAATTCTGAAACACTCTCAACAAGTTCAGCTCATGTTTTCTTGAAAAAAGTTTCAATTTTTTTTTTGGCAACATCACTTTATATTTAAGTTCAACATTATTGTGCACTTTAATGGTAATATTCTTCTGCATGATGTTGAGATCATTACAAAAGGAGATGACTCTTACAGATAGATGTCGACATTAAGGCTATATACAGACTGGTTCTCTATCATATACCTGGACAGAAGTCAGCAATACTTATCATAATTAGGGGATAATTATCTTATTGGGACTAAATTATTGTGTATTTATCTGAGTCTTCATGAAATTCATCTCACGTCGATTGCTTTCAGTTCATACATTTGACAAATTTCTGAAGCTGATGTTATTTCAGAACACCATGTTCTTAAGATGCTTTACATTCACATTTCAAGTGGCACACCTGTTCTTAATGATGGATAACATTTTGTTACCCAAAATTTGAAGAGCTTTTATGGTAACAGAATGCTTTTATCAAGTCATTCTGAAATCTCTACACTTCAAACTACTTTTTTAATTTTAATTTAATGCATTTATTGATTCAATTTTAAAATCTTTATAATACTCAAGCTCCATTATATATATTGTTAGACTGGTTCAGACCAAGATTACGTTAAAATACAACATAATTGTGGGGAAATTTAAAGTGAATGGGTTGTATAAGTTTACATTGAAGGTCTGGGTTGTATAAGTTTTTATTGAATGCTTGGATTGTATAAGTTTATATTTAATGTATGGATTCTATAAGTTTATATTTTATTGTCTGGATTGCATAAGTTTGCATTTACTGTATACCGAGAAAAATTCGCGCCTAGTTAATTTCGCGCCATCGCCATTTAAGACAGGTTCGCGCCGTTTTATTTTCGCGAATTTTGGATTTCTAGTACATAATATTATCACAAATTACGCTTTGCAGGTCGAGAACAGAAAAAACAAAAAAAATCGAAACACTTTGTTTTGACTTTGTTCTCACTGATTCCAATTATCAGCGTTCACAGTTTTGCATTTCGTCTTTGTTTCCACTGCTTTAAGTCGTGTCTTCCCTTTTTGGTAGAAATGCTTTCACACGTGGATCGATCTTAATTGCGTTTTAAATGATAAATAAAGGTATATACATAATATTATCACAAATTACGCTTTGCAGGTCGAGAACAGAACAAAACCATCCATTATTGCGCAATATATTAACTATCGTTTTCGCGCTAAAACAAGAGCCTCTTCCCGTCACTTCCGCCTTTCAAAATTGCGACCACATGTTGTGTTGAGTTGTATCTTCCCTTTTTGACAGAAATGCCTTCACACGTGGATCGATTTTAATTGCGTTTTAAATGATAAATAAAGGTATTTACCCAATATTATCACAAATTATGCTTCGCAGGTCGAGAATTTATCCATGAAGTAAAACGTAAATATCATGTACGTGACGTCGCGGTAATTCACGTCCGCAACACGAGGAGAAGCCAGGGATCCATCATTGCGCAATATATTAATATTTCAATGCATGTTGATAGACTCCAATTGTTTTCGCGCCAAAAATAAGAGCTTGTCCCCGTCACTCCCGCTTTTTAACATGACGACCTCATATTGCGTAATGCATCTTCAATTTCGCGTCCATTTAATTTCGCGAATGACGTCCTGGCGCGAATTAACGCGAAAATAAAAAGGTCGCGAAAATTTGTCTGTATACAGTAATGTCTGGATTGCATAAGTTTGCATTTAATGTCTGGATTGCATAAGTTTGCATTTAATGTCTGGATTGCATAAGTTTATATTTAAGAAAACTGCAAATCTGTGAGCATAAGGTCATTGACACATTCCAACTAATTAGTGACACTTGATTAATATTTATTTGCAAATCAGTGAACATTGGGTCCTTGACATATTACAACTAATAAGTGATACATAATTAATATTTATCTTTGGAGTGACTCTTCTTGGTACGAGCATCATCTATATGGAATGTCTGGACTATTTTAGCTTCCTGATTTTTATTCAACATCTGGGGCAGATGTTTATGCCACCCAACTAAAAATCAAAAATTTAATGCGTGAACAAAATAAGCTTCCTGACCTGTTTTCAATATTTCTAATAGATATTCTGATATATATTAGGCTTATTCCCATTTTACGCAATACTGCTTGGCATCACAGTGCTCTACAAAACACAGGCATAAAGTAAAAGATTGTCAATCAAGGATCAGGGGAAGGACTTTAAGTCCAATAGCCTCCTCCGAGATTTCTTGAGCATGTACATTGACAATCATCTCAATGCACATGTAAGTTTTATTTTGCTTTCATCACCCTGCACATGGTATATATGCGGCACCACACCATGTGGCGCAAAATGGAAGTATGCCTATATATATAACATACAGTATTCTCCAAAATCTAATGAGGCCATGACTTGTTTGAGTTATGAGTTTGTTTGTGTAAATAAAGAACATGATATTGGCCTGGGTGGTATTTCATGACAAGAGAAGAACGTGAGTTGGGATCCAAATCTTCATGCTGTTATATATATTTTTGGGAGGTAATATCATTGTTTATTTTAAATGCCTGGGGAAATAAAAGGGCTAAAAACTTATTGACTGCCTTCAATCTTTTTATACCTTTTTACCAATTTTGTTATACATTTCATTGACTCATAAACAAGAATAAACCCCATATTATTATTAACTATCAAATAAAATAGCTGCAATGCCAAAGAAAACATATAAAAATAAGTGGTAGATATAAAAATAGAACTATTCTCTAACATTTTGACATCAGTGTAACTGATCCTAAAATCTATCACTTTTGACTGTAATGTATGCTTCATGTCGACAATGAAGTTCAGAACGGCAATACTGGTTTGTACATCATCAGAGATCTGATAAAAAAAAATATATCTGAAACTCCATATAAATTTGAAGTACTATATATCTGAAACACTACATATCTGAAACACTATATATCTGAAACACTATATATCTGAAACACTATATAACATCAAGGAAATCGTAATTTGAAGAGCTTTTATGGTAACAGAATGCTTTTATCAAGTCATTCTGAAATCTCTACACTTCAAACTACTTTTTTAATTTTAATTTAATGCATTTATTGAGTCAATTTTAAAATCTTTATAATACTCAAGCTCCATTATATATATTGTTAGACTGGTTCAGACCAAGATTACGTTAAAATACAACATAATTGTGGGGAAATTTAAAGTGAATGGGTTGTATAAGTTTACATTGAAGGTCTGGGTTGTATAAGTTTTTATTGAATGCTTGGATTGTATAAGTTTATATTTAATGTATGGATTCTATAAGTTTATATTTTATTGTCTGGATTGCATAAGTTTGCATTTACTGTATACCGAGAAAAATTCGCGCCTAGTTAATTTCGCGCCATCGCCATTTAAGACAGGTTCGCGCCGTTTTATTTTCGCGAATTTTGGATTTCTAGTACATAATATTATCACAAATTACGCTTTGCAGGTCGAGAACAGAAAAAACAAAAAAAATCGAAACACTTTGTTTTGACTTTGTTCTCACTGATTCCAATTATCAGCGTTCACAGTTTTGCATTTCGTCTTTGTTTCCACTGCTTTAAGTCGTGTCTTCCCTTTTTGGTAGAAATGCTTTCACACGTGGATCGATCTTAATTGCGTTTTAAATGATAAATAAAGGTATATACATAATATTATCACAAATTACGCTTTGCAGGTCGAGAACAGAACAAAACCATCCATTATTGCGCAATATATTAACTATCGTTTTCGCGCTAAAACAAGAGCCTCTTCCCGTCACTTCCGCCTTTCAAAATTGCGACCACATGTTGTGTTGAGTTGTATCTTCCCTTTTTGACAGAAATGCCTTCACACGTGGATCGATTTTAATTGCGTTTTAAATGATAAATAAAGGTATTTACCCAATATTATCACAAATTATGCTTCGCAGGTCGAGAATTTATCCATGAAGTAAAACGTAAATATCATGTACGTGACGTCGCGGTAATTCACGTCCGCAACACGAGGAGAAGCCAGGGATCCATCATTGCGCAATATATTAATATTTCAATGCATGTTGATAGACTCCAATTGTTTTCGCGCCAAAAATAAGAGCTTGTCCCCGTCACTCCCGCTTTTTAACATGACGACCTCATATTGCGTAATGCATCTTCAATTTCGCGTCCATTTAATTTCGCGAATGACGTCCTGGCGCGAATTAACGCGAAAATAAAAAGGTCGCGAAAATTTGTCTGTATACAGTAATGTCTGGATTGCATAAGTTTGCATTTAATGTCTGGATTGCATAAGTTTGCATTTAATGTCTGGATTGCATAAGTTTATATTTAAGAAAACTGCAAATCTGTGAGCATAAGGTCATTGACACATTCCAACTAATTAGTGACACTTGATTAATATTTATTTGCAAATCAGTGAACATTGGGTCCTTGACATATTACAACTAATAAGTGATACATAATTAATATTTATCTTTGGAGTGACTCTTCTTGGTACGAGCATCATCTATATGGAATGTCTGGACTATTTTAGCTTCCTGATTTTTATTCAACATCTGGGGCAGATGTTTATGCCACCCAACTAAAAATCAAAAATTTAATGCGTGAACAAAATAAGCTTCCTGACCTGTTTTCAATATTTCTAATAGATATTCTGATATATATTAGGCTTATTCCCATTTTACGCAATACTGCGTGGCATCACAGTGCTCTACAAAACACTGGCATAAAGTAAAAGATTGTCAATCAAGGATCAGGGGAAGGACTTTAAGTCCAATAGCCTCCTCCGAGATTTCTTGAGCATGTACATTGACAATCATCTCAATGCACATGTAAGTTTTATTTTGCTTTCATCACCCTGCACATGGTATATATGCGGCACCACACCATGTGGCGCAAAATGGAAGTATGCCTATATATATAACATACAGTATTCTCCAAAATCTAATGAGGCCATGACTTGTTTGAGTTATGAGTTTGTTTGTGTAAATAAAGAACATGATATTGGCCTGGGTGGTATTTCATGACAAGAGAAGAACGTGAGTTGGGATCCAAATCTTCATGCTGTTATATATATTTTTGGGAGGTAATATCATTGTTTATTTTAAATGCCTGGGGAAATAAAAGGGCTAAAAACTTATTGACTGCCTTCAATCTTTTTATACCTTTTTACCAATTTTGTTATACATTTCATTGACTCATAAACAAGAATAAACCCCATATTATTATTAACTATCAAATAAAATAGCTGCAATGCCAAAGAAAACATATAAAAATAAGTGGTAGATATAAAAATAGAACTATTCTCTAACATTTTGACATCAGTGTAACTGATCCTAAAATCTATCACTTTTGACTGTAATGTATGCTTCATGTCGACAATGAAGTTCAGAACGGCAATACTGGTTTGTACATCATCAGAGATCTGATAAAAAAAAATATATCTGAAACTCCATATAAATTTGAAGTACTATATATCTGAAACACTACATATCTGAAACACTATATATCTGAAACACTATATATCTGAAACACTATATATCTGAAACACTATATATATCTGAAACACTATATATCTGAAACACTATATATCTGAAACACTATATATCTGAAACTCAATGTATATCAAATAACAGCTCACTAATGGCATAGTATGGAACCTTCTATTGTTCTTAGCAATAAAAGCCATGTGACCCTGTTATTCAGTATAACATGAAATTTGGATGATCTGAAGCAGCAAGGTTGAAAGGCAATCTTGCAAGTTGCCAAGAAGTTGCCATGCTGCTGTTAGAAGTGCGACGTGCTCACGATCTTCTCTTGATCAACTATCAATATTTCATGAATCTACAACATCCAGTTCTTAGCCCTGCCATGTTGTTGATTAAAATTCTTGCAGATTTTCTCTTTTCTATTAAAAGATCTCTGATGATGCACAAACCAATTACCAATTTAAAAATACAACAGTCTGTCCTGTACCAACATTTTATACTAATTTCTAGCAAGATTTCAAATAAATATTATATTTCTACTTAAGATTTTGTTTCAGCAGTTTCCTTGCAAAATGTCACATTTAAAGACATTCAGTGTTATAAAACAACAAGTAGCTGCGTGTAGAGAACAGAGGAATAGTTTAACAGAATATTTAGTATCTAATTAATCTTTAAAATCTACAAAGAAAAATAATTGGTGTTTCCTCATCACCATAATGACAACAAAGCAAATACAAATATATAAATTATGTTTGTAAATACTGGTTTGGCTGCCAATTAGTCTCCTGGTTAAATGTACATAATTAGACAAAGAAAAATAAAAAATTGTTTGGTTCTCTGTGGTAAAATATATAGCAGAACAAAAAAGCACAAATTCAGATCGCAGACGGCTTTAACATCATGATAAACACTGCTAAAAAAGCTGGCTAGGTTTTTCTAAAAAAAAAACTTTCTTTTATTTATTTTTTTGGGTGTATTTAAACCAACATTTGCGAGCCGCAAACACACGTAAATAACCAAGATTTTTTTGTCATGTGCAATGGTTTGTAGTGTAGGTTGCCCTTTCAATGTTTAAGTACTCTGCTGTCAAAGATATTTTTCACACACGCAGACACACACACACACACACACACACATATTGAAAGCAGGGTCAATGAGCACCATGCAACTAAGAGATCTTGATACCAGTCAACTAAACTTGTGTTTAAGATTTCTGGAAGATGATACTTCCATGATCCCAATAACAGAGTGCAATAATAACACGAAATCCTCACAATTCTCTCTTTACTCATTACTTCTGTCCCCAAAATCAGCTTGGCACACATCAGAAGATTTGGTTCCTTTGAAATATGAACCATCTGGAGTGAACTGTCCATGAACTCTGCCTGCTTTAATGCCTATATGTCTGAAATAGTTGGCAGTATGTTGCGGGCTACAAACACCTGCAGCCTCATATCTCTGATGCAAGCCTGACTAGTTTATCATACACCTGCAGTATATCAATATATATATATATATATATATATATGGATCAGCGACAAATTCCATTCACACTCCATTAAAGGTCAATCATTTCTCAGACCTATTAGTGCATCAAATCTTTCTCCATATATCCAATTTCTTCTAATATTTCCAAGTAACTCAGGTGTATGTTATCAGGTGCCAAGGAGCTGTGCCGAGTGCCAAAAGGGAAGGTCTTTTATGTTCCAGATGATAGACTTGTTAAGTTAAGATCAACAGGATATGATCTTAGTGGCAAAAGGTCCACATCCCCATAAATGACTAAAAAAAAACAAATAAGTTCCCAGCAATTGCATCAGTTCTACTGAGATCTACTGTATGCTGTTCCTTATTGTGGGTTTCTCTTAATTAAACGATATAAGACCTGGCACAAAATACTTTTAAAAATTCTCTGGGAAGACTACATTCTCTCGTTTAAAGAACAGACTGAGGGAGCCAAATACATAAAAAAACACATTCAACCTGAGATAAGAATCAAGTTCCATTCAGAAAGAGATGTGAAACCTGTGACACGTGCATTGTCTACTGTCAGATTAAGGATTTAATAAATTCTGGTTTAACTTCGGCAAAGACTATATTATGTTGTTAAACTAGAAATAATGAATTTAAAATAATGACAGACTGCTTTCCATATCTGAAATACTGACAGACTGTTTTCCATAATTGAAATACTGACAAACTGCTTTCCATATCTGAAATACTGAGACTGTTTTTCATAATTGAAATACTGACCAACTGCTTTCCATCTTTGAAATACTGACAGACTGCTTCAGTACTGGATGGCATATAGCCAGGCACCTTATAGATTCTGACCATGCATGTTACTGGAGCACATCATAAGGTGGAGAGAGAAGTGTTTCTTAGCACTGCTTCTTTATTTGCTTTCATGCCTCTCTCCTTGGTTAATCAATTATTGACACTAAGTATGCTTCATCAACTGGGATGTCCTCCACTCCTTGCCAGCCAACTCAATTAACCCTCTCATTACCACATCTATAATGAACGTAACACAATCTAATTTCTGCCTCCAGAAGGCAAAATCCCTCGACCCAATTTTAAATAACACAGTTTGTGTTTATGTTGATTTTTTTATTTAAAAATAAAAAAGATTTTAAAAATCAGGAACTGAAATGAGAAATAAAATACTTTTTTTTAACCATTCAATTTCCTGATAAAATTGTGGAAATGACAAGACTCGTTACAAAGTTCATGAAATTATTAAATGGAAAGAAGTTAAATGTGGCTACATTTTGCATATTGGCTTGCTTGCCAAGGCGCACCCTCAGACTTCTGCGATCCACTGACAACTATCAGAATCATTGCTGCCTCATTTACCATTGGAAATAAAATCGCTGCAGTGCTATTTGTGTCTCCAGCACCAGAGAGCTCTCTCCATGTGATGATCAAACCTTCAGAACTAAAGCTATTGACACTTGGGTACAACCTCTTTTAATGGTGGAAATAACACACAGCTTCAGGAAGAAAGTGGCATTGATACAAATATGGAATAACTGCAACAGCACTAAGCAATTTAATTGCAATTGAATCAAGAAAAATAAGAGTACTGTGATTATATCACATTCATACAAGTCACTTACAATTCACAAAATTGTAAAGGTTGAAGTAGAATAAAGAACATGCCATAAAACACACCGATTTGCAGTAGTGTTATTCTTCATAATCTGTCAGTCGGTACTCAGTTTATCAAACAAAAAGAATGGATTATTTGAAGAATTTAGCAAGACCTTCTAAAGGATTTCACCGTATAGTGTTTGTTTGTATATACAACCTTTTTCAGCATTATTCAGGTTACATCATGCCAGATAGACACCTGCCACCAGGACTCAATGCCCTATTATTTTCAAAGAATGACTTAAGATTTTTCTTTTTCATTATCACATGAAAACAAACCATGACCTTTGACAGCCATGTCCCATCCCCCTAGTTTAATGGATTTGTTTGTTCAGGATTTAACATCACTTTCAACATTATTTCAGTCATTTTGTGATGAGACCTATTTGTAGCAGATATAGTGCTGCCTCACTGAATTGTCATGTCGCAGGTCCTTGGCACAACAACCCACCCGGTCACAGATTTTACAAGGACAACAGGTTAACCCTTTAGGAACAGGCCTCAGCTCATGTGTGAAATTTCATCATGAATTTAATCTTGGCATGGCCAGGGACTGAACCAAAGACCTTTGGATCACCACAGAGGAACTGGTGATAATAAGCTGGCGCTCTTAGCCTGTGGCCTCCAAGTTTAATGGAATATTCCTAAACCACAAACGAAAAGATTTACCATGCAAAGGGATATTGCAACCAGAAGAAAAAGATATCTCATTCAAAAGGCGACATTCCGACTTGTTTCTCCTCTGCCCAATCAATATCAGTAGAGCCACATGGATTGAAATGTCTCAGTGAAAAAAATATTTCACATATTCCATGTAATGTCTCAGAATTTAGAAAGTGAGAAGTGGAGGTTCCCTGGGGCAGGGCAGTGGGCAGGTCGACCTAATTTCATGATAATAGTTTGATGCATGTCAACTGCACTGCAAGTCAATATTATCTATAATATATGAAAGCACTAAGGCTATATTTAGTTCCTTGCTTTGGGACTGCTGACTTGATAAATCTGGTGCTGTGTGACATCACTACAAACAACTGGCAATCACTACTGGTCCCCTATTGCTCAACAATGCAATTTCTTGACACTCAGTGGGGTACCAGTTGAATTTCAGAGGTAAAAAAAATGCCCATTGACTGGTCCCCATTCCTCATCTATCCAATCATTTCAGTAGTGAAAAATGTCCATTGACTGGTCCCCATTCCTCATCAATGCAATCAGTTCAGAGGTGAAAAATGCCTATTGACTGGTCTCTCCTTCTTCATCTGCACAATTAGTTAAAAGGTACACACTATCAAATCAGATTATCCGATGTTAATCCATACACTAAGTGTTCATCGGTTGTATTTGGAGTAAGGCATCTCACATTTCTGACATAACATCTGAATTAATAATATGTAACAAATGACAGTAAAATAACCATACAGATACACTGATGCAGATACACTGATGAATAAATAAGTGGCTTTAAAATCTTTATTTTTGTTTAAACAAGAGAATTAATGCCTCTAAAATTTCAATAGTAATTCCTTTTGGCATGCAGATCATATAGATTCTTGAGTACTCTGAGTAACTATTGGTTACTAATTAAGGGAGGAACTGACCTGTGACTGTGAATGCTGTCAAACCCTAACATTTTGGTATTTGGACTTGTCTGTTAGGCAGATAACTGTATGATCTTGTTGGTACAAAATCTTATACAGTTTGTAACTGTTAGGAGACCAAGCTGTTTAGTTTAGATATGCAGAGAAAACTCTAATGCAGTGAAATCTACCATTCCACTTAACTGGCCAAGCTTGTCATTCCCACCATGTTGAAATTCATCACTTTGTTCCGAGAGCTGAATAATAAACATGAAATATTACCATATACTACAGAGGTTTACTCGGAAGGTGTAATAGCCTTCTCACTCAAAATGCTCAACACATCAGTGATGTTGTCCTCAGAAGTTCAGGGTCAATAAAATACTAATATATCAGTAAAAAGCCTTGTAAAAGTAAACCAAAAAGCCCTCAGACTCCTTATAATTTGTTGATTCGTAGTCAGCCCTTATTTACATATATACCTGCTTCTGATCTGAAGTCTACTTCACAGTTCAGACATCATACATCGTATATCACTGCATTGCTGGTTACCAAGATCCCAGTGGCTCACTGCCAAGCATTTAGGACCAATAAGAATCTATCAATAAGAGTTATCAATGCCTGCATAGCTATAGATTATCCAGTGAGATACACATCCCTGATCCTCGCATATATATATATATAAAAATTAAAATATTGCTGCATGCAAATAAATGGTTTATATATATATATATATATATATATATATATATATATATATATATATATATATATATATATATAAACCATATATATATATATATATATATATATATATATATATATATATATATATATATATATATATATATATATATATATATATATAAACCATTTATTTGAATGCAGCAATACTTAAAATATTTTTATATTTCTGACTTCATGTGATTTGCTTGTGACATGTCAAGAGACATTACAGAAAAAAAATCATTATAGTATTCTCTGTACAGAAAAGACCAAAAGACAACAAATTATGTATTCTCTACATCGTGTAGTCTTCCTGAACAAGGAGACCTATACTGAAATAAAAAATAACGCTTTCCTCTTTGGAAGACAAATAATGTATCATTATCCTATCACCTTATTGAAAGGAACCAGTAGAGAATCTGACATCAAGTATGATGCTGGTTTCATAATCACAACTCGGCCTCTGAGACTCTACATGATATCAAAACCAGTTTTTAAGCACAGTATATACTACACAAATCTCTGAAAACACAAAATCTGAAAACACAAAATCTGTAAACACAAAATCTGACTTGGTGGCTGGGTGCTGGTGGCTGGGTGCTGGTGGCTGGGTGCTGGTGGCTGGGTGCTGAGGGCTGGTGGCTGGGTGCTGGTGGCTGGGTGCTGGTGGCTGGGTGCTGGTGGCTGAGGGCTGGTAGTTGGTGGCTGGTGGCTGAGGGCTGGAGGCTGGGGGCTGAGGGTTGGTAGTTGGTGGCTGAGGGCTGGGTGCTGGTGGCTGGGGGCTGGTAGTTGGTGGTTGAGGGCTGGGTGCTGGTGGCTGGGTGCTGAGGGCTGGGGGCTGAGGGCTGGTAGTTGGTGGCTGGAGGCTGGGGGGTGAGGGCTGGTGGCTGGTAGTTGGGGGCTGGGGGCTGAGGGCTGGTAGTTGGTGGCTGGAGGCTGGGGGCTGAGGGTTGGTAGTTGGGGGCTGAGGGCTGGGTGCTGGTGGCTGGGGCTTGGGGCTGAGTGCTGGGGACTAGTAGTTAGTGGCTGGAGGCTAAGGGCTGGTGGCTGTGAGTGATATAAGAGGTACGTACACCAGGACTCAGTGGACACGGTGCTAGCCCGTCGCAGATTGATCACCTTGGGCAGGGTCACAATGCTACTGCGTCTCCTCTGCTTGTGTTTGAAATCCTCCTTCTCCTCCTCCTGCACTTTTCCAGGGATCACTTCCACGTCGTTCCGACTACTCACTCCAGATCTCCGTGACGACATGTTCCAGGTTATAGTTTCAGCCCCCCGAAAAAAAATACTTTGATAATCCAATGGAATGATTTGTATTGATACGGTGGTTAAAAGTGCTTAGATCCTGTACATAAAAGATCCACACAAATACACACAGAGTGGTTTCACAGATAGGTGAAGTTTAGATGTACGCATACATGCCACGGTCCATTGCCCCTGACGACATCTCTGTCATAATCCGCTGACAACACTGTCAAGAAGCTCTCATCACAGATACTGTACTGGCAACCTCCGCCGGAATGCTGCTCATGTGTATTGCCACTAAAGTTTTGCAATCATCTCCACCACTCCATGGCAGCGGTGAGATGCCAGCGCAGACTGACGGGGGACGAGGACGGCGGCAGCGGTGGGCGTCTCAGCAGCCAGCCTCCCTCACTGCCCACTTGTGATGCTGCCAGGAGGGGCCGTGATTATTACAACCTTACTATGCCACTCTCAATCTCCACAGCAGACACACAGCACCGCTTGCTCTATATGGTCTGCCTGGTATATGGTCTGACTGGTATATGGTCTGACTGGTATATGGTCTGCCTGGTATATGGTCTGCCTGGTATAAGGTCTGTCAGGTATATGGTCTGCCTGATATATGGTCTGCCTGATATATGGTCTGCCAGGTATGTGGTCTGCCTGGTATGTGGTCTGCCAGATATGTGGTCTGCCAGATATGTGGTCTGTCAGGTATGTGGTCTGTCAGGTATAAGATCTCTCAGGTATATGGTCTGCCAGGTATGTGGTCTGCCAGGTGTATGGTCTGCCAGGTATATGGTCTGCCAGGTATACGGCCAGGTATGTGGTCTGTCAGGTATACGGTCTGCCAGGTATGTGGTCTGTCAGGTATATGGTCTGTCAGGTATGTGGTCTGCCAGGTATGTGGTCTACCAGGTATGTGGTCTACCAGGTATACGAACTGTCAGGTATACAATCTGTTAGGTATATGGTCTGCCAGGTATATGGTCTGCCAGGTATATTGTCTGCCAGGTATATAGTCTGTCAGGTATATGGTCTGTCAGGTATATGGTCTGCCAGGTATATGATCTCCCTGGTATATGGTCTGCCAGTAGACTACTCCTGTAGTGATAGCGTTATGATATCAGGTCAGAGAGCAGGTAGTGCCTGGCTTGTGCGAGCTTGCTATGGCATTGGCCGTGGGTGCACTACATGCCTATATACCAGGCCTCCTTGGCAGCCTTAACAGCGTGACTACCACACACATCCATTCTACACTCGGTCCGACCAGCAGGCAGCAAGCTTGCCATCATCATGCCAATAACCCCATACCTCGGACTGCCAACACAGTCTTTACTACCAATCCCTTACACCCTTTATCATGAGCAGATTAACTAATAAAACTCATTTCTGTTCACGATTTCCCTGATTTTAGATGAGCTTGTGTAACTGACAAGGATCAAACCCCTCAATGTCCCTGATATCATAAAACTTGAAAACATAAGTTCAAAGGGTCATACCACTTTCCCCTCCCCCTCATTTGTCCCATATTATAATATAATAAAAGGTATCATGTCTTTCTGTCTTTACTCCTCTGCAAGTGTGAAATCATTCACTTATATAAACAGTTTGGAATGTTCTGAAATAAATACCTGAATAACTCAAATTCTGCTTCATCTGTATGAATCCTTTTGAAAAGAAATACACATGGTTTTTTGTGTCTTTTTTGTTTTTTATTTCTAAAATGTAAAATGATTCCAAGTTTGGAATATTTTAAATGAGGTACATCATAAAAGGTTTTAAAGGTTCCATGAGCAAATGATAAGTTTTCCTGCAAGGTCTAACTTGTGTACAATCGAAGTGATGCTTAATGGCTTTGCTGAGTAAGTTTATAGATGTAGATGTACAGATGAGAAAAGATTATGGCCATTACAGGACATCACGAGAGACAGCAGAGTATTGGGACAACTTCTGGTCATTCTGAATCCAATGAAACAATCTGGATAAGACCCTGAGGTAAACTTCTCAGCTCCCAGGCAGACCAAGGCTGAAAGGCTGGGCCCAGGATTACTGAGGTAGTTAAATCACAACATAAGAAAAACACGAGATTATGGGGTCAGTTAGGGGCAGTCAGTGTCAGGTGGATTATTATGGACTGAGCTGATATCATGAATCTTCCTGCATGTTGGCCCTTTTATATTCTTTTTGTAGCAGTTAATGCCATTTGCACTTAAAAATTATGAATATTGATAAGTTATCAAAAATTATCATTTAAAATATAGCATGCCATGGGTGTGTGACTCGCGGGTTAAATCATACACTAAAAAGTACATATTAAACTTCAGAGTACAAACATATTCAAGTTTTCCTGGTACTATTCGTGTGTGACATGTCTACTAAAGTACAAATATCTATGTCAGAACACCTCATACAGACATCGAGAGTACAAACATATTCAAGTATAAAAAGTAGTTGTTAATTTAAAACTCAAAATACATAATTGTCTGTAATCATTTTCCTGAACTTTTCAAGACTTTTCTCATTTCAAATAAAGACCTGGTCTTTTTCAGGAACTGCAATTTTATTTTCTCCAGATTCCTTTTTTTTCATGGTTTTAGTACCTGCTTTGTATTGAGAGTAAATACTGGCATTATGAGGACTTTTTCGTGGCGTGTATTGGTGAGCTGACGAGCACTAGTAGCATATAAGAGCTCCGGTAGATGGCGCCGCCCAGGTATTACTCCTGTCCACATCTCCGTAACTAATGGACGACATGTGTACTGTGCCTTATATGAATGGATTGCCTCAATGAATGCCTCACTAATCACGGCTGGGACCCAATATTTGCCACGACACACGGAGATGACTTGCTTTAGATCGCCACGGCAGGTCTCATTTTATTACCTCAATACCAGTGAATTATGTCTCTAATATCATGTCAGGTCCAATGCACACAAACGTTGGTAGTTATGAAGCATACTGTTTAGATTCTGATCAAATAAGGTCATGCTCATATATTTTTTTAGTTAGATTTCAAATATTTACAATTGTTTTTTAATGTAATCCCCAGTCACTACTCAATGCCTCTCAAACAAAATCAAACTTTAAAATGGTATACTAATCTAATGTAGATATTTTAAAAGCAATTTTATTTCTCATATATTCTCTTCTCAATTTTATTTTTAGTTATATAACTCTCAAATAATCTATTAAGCAATTTATGTAATCTATTAAATAATTTATGACATGTTTTATGAATAGAACAGAACTGTAACCAGTATCAGCATAAAACAGGAAATAGCACTAAATTAGTAGTCTATCATAAAATTGGTATCCAAACAAAGTCATTAAGTAACTTATCAATCAATCAATCACTCAATCAATAAATGTGAACAAATTATCAAAAAGCAGCTTGACGCTGACTGTGGTGTTGCCAAATGTACATAGAAATTATGATTCCCAGTTATTTATTGTCTGAGGGCTGTAGAACAAACAGCATTTATTACTTCAGCTGCAGGGAGTGCATTAGACAAATATTACAGTGACAACTAGTCCATGCCATAAACAAATGCTACATATCAAAAATATCTCATGCCAACATTTCATGCCAAAAAACTGATGCCAAATCCTAATAATATCATAGTAATAGTATGTCATGTTCTGATTGATAATATTGCAGGTATAACAAGATAGAGTTTTTCAAAAAGAAATAATACTGTGCTGCTGAAAACATGTATTCTGTCATTTGTATATTTTTATTATTCAGGTTTGGTGCCAAATTGAGGCTGTCATGTACACACAGACTGACGGAGCCAACATGTCGAGAGTGCTAAGATTAGGACAAGCGATGCAATAAAGTGCCTCTATATCTTAATTAAGATATAAATGTACACCTTGCTTGGATGACGATGACCCTTTATTCTAAAACCAAAAAAACACAAGACGATGTTCTGACCATACAGCATCATTCTGTAACATTTTGTTGGGCTGCTTCTTGTTACTATGTTACAAGCATGGTAACAACATCAGACTACTTGAATCATGAACTTGAACCCCAGTACTTGGTTCAGCATATTGAATAACTATGGTTATAAAATTTATCAATTTAGTATACAGATACACACACAAAAAAAAACAAAAGCACTAGGCCTAACTGGCCCATATATTCTAGTGTAAATTTCAAGTCTGATTTAATTTCTTTCCTGAAGGTAACTCCAAAGTTGTAGGAAATATTTTTCCATATTCTTAGTATAAAATAACACCAAAAGCCAAAGAACAATAAACCAAATCTGATAATTTGAATGGAACAGTCTGATGATTTGAACAGAATTTTGCCGACAATAAAATATTCAAGTTGAAAATAGAGCGTAAGACCTTTTATTGGACGATATTAAGCTGAGTTCTCATTTCTCACAGATAAAATCCTATCAATGCTAGGATCCGAATTCTCATCTATTACATGAGAGATTCGAGTTCATAAAGTCTTGAGCATGTAAAAAATCATGAGTGCCAAAATGAAAAAGTCCTGAAAGATTGAATCTCAAGATGTCTCAGATCCTACATCATACACCCTTGCACAATACTACAACATACTAAGCATGCTACAATACCAGGTGGCACCACCTTTCAGTCAAAATGTAGCACACCAGGTGACACAACCTTCTGGCATAGTGACACACCAGGTGGCACCACCATTTAGCAGAATGACACACCAGGTGGCACCATTTTCCAGTGCTCCTTTAAGCACATGCCCAAACAACATTTCATCTTCCTGGAAACCTTTTGTTCCTGGTTCCTGTTCCACATGTTCAAGGTCTGACTCAAGGTTGGAGCCAAACTGAATATGTGATGGACTCTCAGTTCACTAAAAGTAGAGGGAAAAACTGATGTTCAGTGTAAAAGTTCAGGTCTCCTGGGTCAAACTACCTTCTCATTGGGAGACTTTATTTTCCTGTTATTTTCCTGTTTATAGATTGCATTCACTTGCGTTTGTCAGTTGCTCATCCGTTTACATTACCAAGCTAAAGCCCAGGCCTCACCCACAGCCACAGTGACAGAAACAATGACATTGCCAAAATATAATTGACCTGACTTACTTTACATGATTGGTATGATAATCCTATGGTGTCCGTACACACATCCTGTTATGGGACCAATCACAGCAGTCAAGACAATGGAGGGAAACAATAGCAATCATTTCGACCAATCAGAGCGCAGCTAACAGACGATTACAAGAAGTGTCCATAGTAACGATGGCGGGAAGTGGTGATCACCATGTGTCTACATTTTAACATTTTAACATTGATGACTTTCTCACAATAAATAACTGAGAAAAAAATGTAAACTGACAACAGGGTCATTTGGGGCAGGTACAGATAATCTAGTAATTAATATGTGCATAATTGACAAGAACCAATGCAATACTTCTGTACTTTAAAAATCCTAAATTTATGTCAAAGCCAATAAGACGGTATCAACAAATAGTTCTGTCTTGTTGTTTTGAGCTGCAAGTGGCAAAATCTGCCTGCCAATATAACAAAAAATATATATGTTCAAAACACTCTCACTGTAATAGGTACATTCAAAAACTCTAGCCTGATGCTAACATAATCAAATTGTTTAAATATCTTGGGAAATTTGGGCAATTTTCCTCTATGCTGGAACTAGCATCCTTCGGGAGTGAAATCTCACCAAAATCTACTAACTACATTCTTACCAGTTCTAATCTATTCTTTGTGGAGATATCACTGATTTTTTTTCTGATTTTTTTATATACTTCCTTTCACAGAAATTGGTGGTCAACAGCAATTTCTCGGAATGTCTGACACCTGGTGGAAAGTGAGACAAATCTTTTATCCCATGTTACAGCATAACTAATATGTGTTATTGTTATTATTAGAAAGTACAACAAATGAGTAAACATGCTAATGACATGTATATCAAAACAAAAAACAAACAAAAAACAAGAGGGGATGGAGAAGAGGGGACAAATCCTGATTTTTTCCTTCTTGGACAAGGTTAGTATATCAATGAAATACTTTTCCAACCATTTATTCCAATATCCCCCCAACCCTGCAATTATAAATGATCTTTACCAAACAGATATTTTTAATCAAGAGCCAGCCAAATGCACAGCTGTTTGGTAATTGCTTGCCGAGGCCAAATAAAAAAATACATTTATTTCAGGTAAATGTCTGTAAAAAAAGGGTAACTAGTCTAAGATTAGAATATTAGAATAGATTAGATTACATTTCCATCTTGAGCTAAAATCATTAAACTTTGAAGCTGGTAACAGCTAAAAAGATATTATCTGAGTTAAAAAAAGCCCAAAACAACAAGGTTAATTTATGAAAACTGTAAAAAATGCTTTGAGTCTGGGGTTTGAGAATGGGTCGATCAGGATACCTGCAACAGAGGTATTATTTTATTTGGCCTTATCTGCAGAATTTCTATAAAAAAACCCAAAACAATGTATATCACAGGTGTAGTATGTGACTCTACTTCGCACTGCAGACTAGAATTTGTCTTGTTTGAAACAAACTGGCTGAATAAATATTGCCTCTACACCCAGTCTCGATATGGAAGGGCGTGAAGAATATCCATAACAAATAATAACCATCATACCAAAAAATAAACAAATGCAAAGCGAGTTACATATGAGAATGGAGTGGCTGTTTTTTCCAGGTGTTTGTATAATGATGGAGGCTTATAAGCTTCCCTTGTTATTAACACCTTCAGATGATGGCATGGTGATTCCACGCCTAATGAGCTATGTAACACTCTCACAGACTTATCACATTACAACTCAATCAAATATCACCACTGCCAATTCTCCTGCTAACTTACAAAATGTGCCAATCATATATGTCACACACTAAATAAAAGACTCAAATAAAAATATAGGATAAAAATATTCATGTCCCTTCTCCGTGATAAAGAATGAAAATGATGATGTTTATTTATAATTCCTACCGTTAACATATCAAATCAAACAAAAAATGCATTAGATGACCAGTTGTTTTTGCCAATATTGTATAAACACCAAACCTCAATGGACCAGACTTTGGGCATTTAAAGTTGAAGTGTTAGCATGTAAAATGGTGTATCAATGTTCTATGTTGGTGAATATTCAATGAGAAAATCTTAACACTTACCTGAGTTGTTCCAATCCATCAGGAGAATAGCACATGAAAAGAGAACAAAAATCAGCTTGTTAGCACAATTATCTGACAGGAAGAATCGTTAATAGAAGTAAAGTGCTGTCCTCTAGTGGTTTAAACTAAATTGTTCACTAGGTGTCTCTCATATCTTGCTTTTCTCTCCTTCTTTTCAATAAGTTCCCATGGAAGACTTCTTCACATTTCAGATAGTTTTTCCTCTACCTCAGTCTAAGCATTCATTGTGCTTAATGTTAAAAAGAAATGTCACAGTTAAAAAATGTCCTAAACGAATGGAATGGGGATTTGTGACAACAATAAAAGTGTCACTTAGATCTACACTGCATCTGGTGGACACAAAATAGGTTCAAAACAATTTGCGTGATGTTCCACTTGCTCTGAAAACACAGCAATCAAACCTTCCCCAGTTGTCATTTTTTTCTATTTCACCTGCCCCTACAAGGTTTTTTGCTCTTTGGTGAGCTCAGCACATAGTTTGAAAATGCAGGAATTTAATTTATTACAGGGTTTTTTATGTTCATATACACCATAATTGATTATGATTTGTAATAGAAAGTTATTTTTCTTCTTTTAAATCATGAGGATTGACAAAGAAATGGTTCATATAACATGGAAAGTGTGATGTTTGATGCAAAACCATTTCATTTTTTTTTAAAGATGAACTTCACCTATTTATTTCTGAATGACTTGCACACATTTAAACTGGAACATGACATCTTTCAAACTTTCAACTTGGAATTATGAACTTTGCAAATTTAAATTGACAAAACGAACCTGAAAATTTAACTGGAACTGGTTATCTCTAACAACTTTTTTTATTTTTTAGTTTTCGTTACAAACTGTAACAACCATTTAACAAGAAGTTAAATGTTTTCATTTACCTGCCATTCCTCCTGAAAAAAATGACAGAGGATGAAATGGTGGTAAAATGTTATAAAAATTTCAAGCCATATCTCATTTATGGAACAAATGTCATATCCTGTTTAAAATGCATGTAATCAGCAAAACAATGAACACAGAAAAGTGCCATTTTTGTTTCTCCAAAACTAATACCAAGTAGCAGACATTCCACAATCAGCCTTTTTTACCATCACTGGTAAGTTGCTATGACGATCATATCCCCTTTACCACACTTTCCTAACACTGGCCACAATCAGAATTTTTTTTACCATCACCGGTATTAGTTGCCATGGCGATCATATCCCCTTTACCAACACTGGCCACAAGCGACATAAGCAACTGCTCAGATTCACCATATTGCACCCTACCCCAAGTGCTACATAAAGATATCTCTTTTCTTCATACAATAATCACTTATCTTTGTATTGTATGTGAGCACATAATAAACGCACCACACAATGATAAATATTCATCGCATTGTACGTTTGAGATCTCTGATCAAGGTTATGAACAGCGCTATGAACAGACTTGTCTGGTATCAGCGCTATACAAATTTTATTATTATTATTATTATTATTAGTGACAGCACCAGTTTGAGACCGAAGCATTCTGTGCATGCAAACAATACTCTCGATGTTAAGGCCCTGTCTGTATGCTGTGCGGGGGCGGTCTGCCACCTTCCTTCAATTGATCATGGCAAGCACACTCCCTGTACCCAAGAATGGTAGAGCAAAATCAAATAATCCACCTGCCACATGACCCAACCTCCATGTGAAATGACCTCCACCACCCTCGGCCAACCCACAATGCATTGCAACGCCTATTATCATCAGGTCTGATCGGAGTCTTTTGCCCAATAAGTGGAGTAGAGACTTATCTTGTGTACATGAGCCTCAAATTGGGGCCCAAAATGACCTCAGGTCAACTTAACAGAGAAAACTCACTATACTCTGTCAGTATAGCAATTGTGGGGAATTTAATCTCTTCCAATTGCTAGCATAATCAAGATAGAGGAGAAACATTGATGACAAAAGGTCAAAATGACCTTGCTTGGATGACGATGACCCTGTATTCTAAAAACAAAAAAACACAAGTCGAAGTTCTGAATTGGCAGCTGGCTGCTCAAACACAATTTAGAAGGTTATTAGCTGAAGGTCATTGGCTAAAGGTCACTGGCACAAGGTCAAAGATATAAAAATATGACGTGAAATGTATGACTTCGAAATATGCAATGATTTTCATGGAACAAAAGGTTAAAAGTCAGATCTTAGGAAGATTTTAGATGAAACCATGCAAAATCTGGGTCATGGTGCCCTTGAATACTTAACTAAAAAAGCCACCTTACAAAATGGCAATCTCAAAGCAGACAGACTCAGCACTGCCTGTTCAGAGAGAGTTGGTATCGGTGAAAAATCCAGTAAAATACATCATATTTGATGTGGAAAACATAAAAAATGTTTCCAGCATAGCAACTGCAATAGGACCCAGCAATGAGCTGGGAGCTGTGTCTGTCCGCCAGGCTGAGCAGTAAGCATAAAGAAGTCAGCATGGGTAATTTTCCTTGATTTGACACCTTAACCTGGATAAGCTATGACCAGAAAGATGCCGAAAACCCTGAGCTGGGCAAAATATATTGCTTGCTTTCATTCAGTTCTGCAAGACCTTTTCTTCTGATAAATGGATGCTACCTTTTCTGTTGGTGCTTTGAGTCATAATTTGACGAGAATTGCTTTGGAACTTGATTTTATTGTGAGACCGGCAGTTCTGATGCCGGTCATATCCACAGTACCACTGAGGGCTGACGAACACTGGTCTCCAATTAGAACCGGAACATGTCCAACTTGTCCACCCCTAAACCTCTACCAGGCAACTCATCGGTCATGTGACTGTCATGTGATTTGCCCATCCACTCACTCATCTCCCATGTAATTTTACATTACTTCTCAGTGCCAGGTTTTGTTTGCAAATGATCATTCTCAGCTGTTTGCAAGACAGTTCCCAAGACAGCAATATATTGTTACACCCTTTTTTAGTCTTAAAACCATGAAAATGAAAAAAAAATCAATTTCTCATTTACAGGATTAAAATATCTGTTTATCCTAATTTCTTTCTTTTCAAACAAAGCACTACTCATTATCTTCAGAACACTTTTTAACCAGTTTTTAACCCTGATCTCCATTTTTGAGCAATCAGACAGTCGAGATCTTGGGAGATCTATTTCCTTGATTCCCTTTCATATCCAGATTTATTATAGTGTTTCGCCTCATTCACCTCCCAGTGTAAGAAATCCTCTACTTCCTGTGGTCTGGAGTCACATTATGTGCATCCTCCACATAGCCTGCACAGTGTTATGTGCAGAGATTCATGGTTTTATGCGGAGAATCATGATTATGTACAGAGAGTCATGTTTATGTGTGGGAATCATGGTTATATGTCAAGAGTGATGGTTATGTGGGAGGGTCATGGTTATGTGTCAAGAGTTATGATTATATGTGTAGTCATGGTATTTTTGGTGGAGTCATGGTTATGTGTGGAGGGTCATGGTTATATAAGCATGAGGGAGTAAGCACTATTCCCATTTTATCTTTTTGTTCGACAGTGAGATATGGATTTGCAACCCGCCGGAACACATTGTCTTGGCAAAGGTCTCATGATCACTGCTGAATATTTCATCAGAGCGTATATAATCTCATCATGATTACACAGCCAAGAAAGGATTGAGAAATTTTCTTTTTGACAATTCACAGGAAGATGCCATTCCCAGAAACATCCTTGAAGACTTGTCCTTTATAAAATTAAAATAAAAGCAATGCTAAACATGTTTAAACATTTCTAGTATTTCAAACATGTCTAAACATGTTTAGTATTTCAAACATGTCTAATACTGATAGGTATTGTTGATGGTGCATGATAAAGGATTTGCAAAGTTTGCGTGTCTTGTGTGCTTTGTGATGGCTATTTCCACCTATGTTTTCCCCTATTAGCACAGTTAACTGCAGGAAGATCATGTTTCCCTGATAGAAAGAGCCATTCCAGTCAACAGACAACTCATTTCCTGCCAGTAGTCACAAAGTACTGCTTACATTCTTCCTGACATGCAAGTCTGTTCTCGACCTGGTGATTCTGACCAACATGGTTCTGACCACCATGGTTCTGACCAACATGGTTCTGACCACCATGGTTCTCTGGCAAGCCTTATTTTGGCCATCACAGTTTTGCCCATCACGGTTTTGGCTAGCATGATTTTGGCCATCACGGATTTGCTCAGCATGGTTTTGACATACACATGGCCTTGACATACACATTGGCCCAGTGGCCCGGGGCCACCAGATCCTCTGTTCAGGCCAGTGAGTGCTCTATTGTAGTGGCCCAGTTGGGCAACCATATTTTTGGTCTTTTAGTGGACCAAACTATCTTGGTTTTACTATTTTAATCCTTGATAGATATTTGTCTCATATCACGATCAATGGACTTTGATTGGAACAAATAACCCCCAGTCAGACACTAGTCATTATACAGCCTTATGTACAGCCTTATGTACAATGTATCACACCTTCCGGTCACCATTTCTCATGCTCTGGTGGCCCAACTGGGCAACCAACATTTTTCTCTTCATGTCAAGGCCTGGAAAAACGCCTATATTTCATGTCAAACTGTGGAGGGGATATTTTAAAACTCACCACGATTTTATTATCATGTCACCCAGTTAAAGCAGCTCCTATACATCAATATTTGTAGGAATTCTTTGCTTGCTTCTCCAAGTGACAACTCTCGAAATAGATTGTTAACGTTGTTGTGAAAACAAAGCCATCATTAGTATGGAAGCCTGCAAACTTGCATGAAAGCATACAGTCAGTATTCATTGTGAATCCTACTCAAAATATCTCATATGTTGGACCAGAAATGGAAATGGGGGAGGGTGGACCAATTAAACGGCAATCAGAGATTGCAAATTGTCCCACCCTGAGTACAATTGGAATCACAAAGATGTGATCCACCATTTTGAAATTTGGTGACATTGTTGTCCTTGTTTTGCATCTTATCAGATGTGTTCAAATATATAAAATTCCTATTTCTTGGCAGAGAAGTAAGTGGTGAGAGTGTTCTACCATAGTCTGCCTTACTGAATTCATGCAAGTCAAATCTTTTAAATTCTGATTGGTTAATTAACAATTGAGAATAAATCTGCTGGAATATCCACACAGGGAAGTCTTGTTCCAAAAATGCTTTCATTTTACACATGAAATACTTTTGTGTTTGATAATGTACATTATTTAAGTACCACAAAACAAATCTATAGGCTGCATAGAAGACAGGGAAGGCGTGAACGCGTATATAAAGATACAATATGATGTAAACGGAACATCAAGGAATGCTAACAATAGTGCATATAACAACGTCAGTGCAATGTCCATTAGGTAGGTAGAAAGTAATATATCTAAACTACCGGTGAGACACAGATATGGAGGATGCCTAAAACTATGGTTACAGTACCAGGGTGGGATACAAATAGGAGCCATAATAAAATAAGGGCCATAAATAAATAGAAGCCATTATAAAATAATGGCCATAATTAAATAGAAGTCATAACAAAATAGGGGCCATAGTTAAATAGGGGCCATAATTAAATAGGAGTCATAATTAAACAGGAACCATAATTAGTAGCCATAATTAAATAGGAGTCATAATTAAACAGGAACCATAATTAGAAGCCATAATTAAATAGGAGTCATAATTAAACAGGAACCATAATTAGTAGCCATAATTAAACAGGAACCATAATTAGTAGCCATAATTAAATAGGCACCATGATTAAATAGGAGCCATAATTAGCCCATCACCCCCTCCCTCCGTATATGCACAAAAGTGTCTTTGTGAGATATCTTTTTTATAAACTCGGCTCTGCTAACTGAGTGTGAGAGTATTAATATCATGAACCTTGAGACATTTTGTTTGCGTTTATATTGATCCATAAATGGAAACCACAAAATCTCCATAAATCGCAGGCGCCCCCTGGTGACTCGTTCTATATCCAGATAAGCTTGTGCGCACCCATAGGCAGTGTATCTTTATATTTCATGAGGATATGTCCTCAAAGATCACAGAATCTCCCACAAATACCACATGAATCTGCAATTTTTTTGGAATTCTTTTCCAATTGCACAGCTCTTGGTGTGTTCACTAAATCATCCTATGTATGATTAGCCTTCAGTTCAATTTGTAAAATATGTACTGCCCAAGTCCAATAAACTGAAGATTTGGTAATATTTCAAGATTTTTTTTGCACTTTTTGCCCATTAACTTTTAGCTTATACAAGAATTTTAGTGAGCCGTGCACTGTATGGGGAGAACAACTCAGCAGCACAATGGTTTTTGCTTTCAATAAACAAGCAGGTTATTTCTGCTGGAGCATGCACCAACAAGGAATGGATCTATGTCAGCCATGTTGCCTGTGTATTATATTGTAGATCTATGTTGCCTGCATATTGGATCTAGGTCAGCCACGTTGCCTGCGTATTAGATCTATGCCAGCCATGTTGCCTGCATATTAGATCTATGTCAGCCATGTTGCCTGCATATTAGATTCATGTCAGCCATGTTGCCTGCATATTAGATCTATGTCAGCCATGTTGCCTGCATATTAGATTCATGTCAGCCATGTTGTCTGCATATTAGATTCATGTCAGCCATGTTGCCTGCATATTAGATTCATGTCAGCCATGTTGCCTGCCTATTAGATTCATGTCAGCCATGTTGTCTGCATATTAGATTCATGTCAGCCATGTTGCCTGTATATTAGATCTAGGCCAGCCATGTTGCCTGCGTATTAGATCTATGCCAGCCATGTTGCCTGCATATTGGATCTAGGTCAGCCACGTTGCCTGCGTATTAGATCTATGCCAGCCATGTTGCCTGCATATTAGATCTATGTCAGCCATGTTGCCTGCATATTAGATTCATGTCAGCCATGTTGCCTGCATATTTGTTTGTTTGTTTGGGGTTTTACATCACTTTCAACATTATTTCAGTTATTTCGTGATGAGACCTACTTGTAGCAGATATAGTGCTGCCTCACTGAATTGTCATGTCGCAGGTCCTTGACATGACAACCCACCCGGTCACAGATTTACAAGGACAACGGGTTAACCCTTTAGGCACGGGCCTCAGCTCATGTGGGAAATTGTTGCCTGCATATTAGATTCATGTCAGCCATGTTGCCTGCATATTAGATTCATGTCAGCCATGTTGTCTGCATATTAGATTCATGTCAGCCATGTTGCCTGCGTATTAGATCTTTGCCAGCCATGTTGCCTGTGTATTAGATCTAAGCTAGACATGTTGCCTGTATAATAGATCTATGCCAGCCATGTTGCCTGCGTATTAGATCTAGGCCAGCCATGTTGCCTGCGTATTAGACCCATGCCAGCCATGTTGCCTGCGTATTAGATCTATGTCAGCCATGTTGCCTGCATATTAGATCTAGGCCACCCATGTTGCCTGCATATTAGATCTAGGCCAGCCATGTTGCATGCATATTAGATCTACGCTAGACATGTTGCCTGCGTATTAGATCCATGCCAGACATGTTGCCTGCGTATTAGATCCATGTCAGCCATGTTGCCTGCGTATTAGATCTAGATCAGCCATGTTGCCTGCATATTAGATTTAGGCCAGCCATGTTGCTTGCATATTAGATCTAGATCAGCCATGTTGCCTGCATATTAGATCTAGGCCAGCCATGTTACCTGCATATTAGATCTAGGCCAGCCATTTTGCCTGCAAATCGGATCATCAATGCATTTCGCATCATGCCCTTTAGAGATATTGAGGCAATTTTCAACAACCTTTCAGCCATCTTGGTTTCAATGCATGGCTTCCACAAACACAGTAAGTTAAATGCATTCCTGACTCATGCACTCTTACAATATAAACATGTCAAGTTGTGTTCGATCTGAATAGATTTTCTCTGAAAACAATAAACAAAACAACTGTCTTGACACTGGGAAAATTATCAACTTTCATGTGCCAATGACAAAAAATATTTTCTCCACAGAATAACCATCTTGGGATTGATGCAGACAGGACGGAAGGCTGACTTTGTACAGTGACAGTATGATGCGAAAGCTTTATGTGAATGATGCGGTTAGACACTGTCTCCATCCAGAATAATTACATTAAGTAAGCGTAGAAACCAGACACACTTTTAAGGTTGTTCTGTCTGGGGACAGAATTCTGTGTTTCAATATTGCCACATATAATATTATTTAATCACAGAAGCCATAAATGAATAGGAGGTGACATGGCCTAAAATAGCCTGGAATAGCCACACAATGTGGCATAACATGGCCTGGAATAGCCACACAATGTTACAGAATACGGCCTGGAATAGCCACACAATGTGATATGACATAGCCTGGAATAGCCACCCAATGTTATATGACATAGCCTGGAACAGCCACCCAATGTGATATGACAGCCTGGAATAGCCACCCAATGTGACATGACATAGCCTGGAGCAGCCACCCAATGGAACATGACATAGCCTGGAATAGCCACCCAATGTGATATGACATAGCCTGGAATAGCAAGGCTGAACATGATACAGTAAAAGAACAGTAAGAGACAGCAAGGTAGAACACAATACAGTAAGAGACAGCAAGGTACAACATGGTACAGTAAGATACAGCAAGATAGAACATGGTACAGTAAGAAACAGCAAGGTAGAACATGGTACAGTAAGATACAGCAAGATAGAACATGGTACAGTAAGATACAGCAAGATAGAACATGGTACAGTAAGAGACAGCACGGTAGAACATGGTACAGTAAGAGACAGCAAGATAGAACATGGTACAGTAAGAGACAGCAAGGTAGAACATGGTACAGTAAGATACAGCAAGATAGAACATGGTACAGTAAGATACAGCAAGATAGAACATGGTACAGTAAGAGACAGCAAGGTAGAACATGGTACAGTAAGAAACAGCAAGATAGAACATGGTACAGTAAGATACAGCAAGATAGAACATGGTACAGTAAGATACAGCAAGATAGAACATGGTACAGTAAGAGACAGCAAGGTAGAACATGGTACAGTAAGAGTCAGCAAGGTAGGACATGGTACAGTAAGATACAGCAAGGTAGAACATGGTACAGTAAGAGACAGCAAGGTAGAACATGGTACAGTAAGAGACAGCAAGGTAGAACACAATACAGTAAGAGACAGCAAGGTAGAACATGGTACAGTAAGAGACAGCAAGGTAGAACATGGTACAGTAAGAGACAGCAAGGTAGAACACAATACAGTAAGAGACAGCAAGGTAGAACATGGTACAGAAGAGACAGCAAGGTAGAACATGGTACAGTAAGAAACAGCAAGGTAGAACACAATACAGTAAGAGACAGCAAGGTAGAACACAATACAGTAAGAGACAGGACAGCAAGGTTGAACATGGTACAGTAAGAGACATCAAGGTAGAACATGGTACAGTAAGAGACAGCAAGGTAGAACATGGTACAGTAAGATACAGTCTGAGACAGCAAGGCAGAAGATGACATGGCCAGTTGTACATTGGTTTAAATGCCACTGAAGCCATGATAAATGTTATAAAGCTGGAGACAGATTCCCTTAAATTAGATACAATGATGCGCCAGTCAATAACCTGGTCAGGCAGGCATATCAGGTGACTTCATCAAATAACTGTCCCACAATTCCAGTATGTAGGCCAAAGAAACAAACAGCCTGCGAGTTTCTATAAAAGATGAAGACATTTTAGTTTGCTTGCTCAGTGATTTTATGTCATGTGAGCATTGTTGTTTTTAATCTATGCAGACTTTATAAGAGATTTTGTCCACAACCTAATATGTTGAGGTCACCTTGTGAATTAGACAGATGAACTAAATTTGAATTTGTATTTCATGGGTTTTTACTTCACTTTCAACATTATTTTATTTATATCATGATAAGACCTACTTGAAGCAAATATAGTGCTGCCTCACTGAATTATCATGTTGCATGTCTTTGACATGACCACCCACCCACTCACAGATTTACAAGGGCGATGGGGTAATCTCTCAGGCTTGGGCCTCAGCTCAATGAGAAATTGTAATATGTATTCAACACAGACAAAGCTGGAAATCAAACTCACAACCTGGTGCTAATAAGCATGTGCTCTATAAAACTGGCCCATGCCCCATGGCGCTTTATAAACTAAACATTTATATTCATATCCTTGGCCTCGCTGATACATCATGTGCTCAACTTAGATGAAATTATCACATATCCGGGGCAGGAGTGAGCTAGATGCAATTTGACGCAGTCTGTGAGTGGTTTACAGTGCACCGGCCGTCATTTACGACTGAAACCTACACTGAAATGGATCTCCTCTTGTCGACAGTTTGTGTCGTAACTGAGTGCATTTCCAAGGACTCCATTCAAGGCAGCTTTTTTCCTTATCACAGAGCTTTTAAACCCCAAGGTGATGAATTGGACCAACCCATTGGAGTCCCCTGTATCCTGGCCGTTACCAACGCCTGATATGGGGGTTTCTGCTATCTCCAGTCCTCGTCCCCATCATTCATGGTTTGCAGTGGATTTGCACCATATTGAAATTATAAGACTACCACAGTCCGAGAAGCTGGTGATCTATCCAGCAACATTCTAATGAATTTAATAAAAAAAAATATATAATCTTATAAATGACATAAATTATATCAAATATATAATCTCATGTAAAATATTAGACGATACCCATTCTGGTGATATTGAAATATCCTTTTGCTGTGGAATGTCACATCTCTCACCATTAAAAAAAGCATTTTCCCTTTTCTTTTGATATTGCACTTTCCCCTTTCCCTTGATATTGTAGTCTCCCAATTCCTGTGAGTTTCTATCTGTCCTTTTCCCATGGTACTTAAGTCCCCTATTTTGTGTGATTCTGTGCATGATCAATAAGTTTCAGTGAAGCTTACATGAATTCATACTATATAAATCAATATCAGTGAAGGCAGTTGTTTTCAAATATGCATAATAATGACCAAATAATATTTGGCGACAACTGCTCAAGATTCATTCTGCAGTCTCAACACTTTTATCCAGAGTTTCCTGTCAGCAAGAGTGAGGTATTTCTGCTATCTCCTCCAGGATTCACCCCACATCAGAGTTTCCTATCAGCAAGAGTGAGGCATTTCAACAATCTCCTCCAGGATTCACCCCATATCAGAGTTTCCTGTCAGCAAGAGTGAGGCATTTCAACAATCTCCTCCAGGATTCACCCCATATCAGAGTTTCCTGTCAGCATGAGTGAGGTATTTCTGCCATCTCCTCCAGGATTCACCCCATATCAGAGTTTCCTATCAGCAAGAGTGAGGCATTTGTGCTATCTCCTCCAGGATACACCCCATATTAGAGTTTCTTGTCAGTAAGAGTGAGGCATTTCAACAATCTCCTCCAGGATTCACCCCATATCAGAGTTTCCTGTCAGCAAGAGTGAGGCATTTCAACAATCTCCTCCAGGATTCACCCCATATCAGAGTTTCCTGTCAGCAAGAGTGAGGTATTTCTGCTATCTCCTCCAGGATTCACCCCATATCAGAGTTTCCTGTCAGCAAGAGTGAGGCATTTCTGCCATCTCCTCCAGGATTCACCCCATATCAGAGTTTCCTGTCAGCAAGAGTGAGGCATTTCTGCTATTTCCTCCAGGATTCACCCCATATCAGAGTTTCCTATCAGCAAGAGTGAGGCATTTCTGCTATTTCCTCCAGGATTCACCCCATATCAGAGTTTCCTGTCAGCAAGAGTGAGGCATTTCAACAATCTCCTCCAGGATTCACCCCATATCAGAGTTTCCTGTCAGCAAGAGTGAGGCATTTCAACAATCTCCTCCAGGATTCACCCCATATCAGAGTTTCCTGTCAGCAAGAGTGAGGCATTTGTGCAATCTCCTCCAGGATTCACCCCATATCAGAGTTTCCTGTCAGCAAGAGTGAGGCATTTGTGCAATCTCCTCCAGGATACACCCCATATCAGAGTTTCTTGTCAGTAAGAGTGAGGCATTTGTGCAATCTCCTCCTGGATTCACACTCGCCACCATTACTAGTCTCAACACAACATGTCACTTTTTCGTCCCCGTAAATCACACTCCAGGCAGCAGATTATTGTTCCCATACCAATAAATCTGGTAATTGCATTCCTACTTCTCCCCCAGGCGAGGCCCATTCCATGCCACACTCAGCAGGAGGACGTCTTCATGTTTTTCTTTAGCTTCTAAACATTACATTGTGTAATTGTATTATCTATTGACAGTTGTGACTGTTGCCTAATTGTTCAGTGGGAATGGAATTGTGCTGTCTCCTACCTGGGTAGCATGTAAAGTGGCTGCAAATTTAGAACAATCACAAGAGGGACGAGTTGTAAAGAGTAATCTTTTTAGCGTCTACAGAGATATACATTGACAACTGAGCAGTGAGCTTTGGGGGTTGGGGGTGGTGGCATCGTGAGGCTGCAATGAATACCTAATAAAATGAAACTTTATGCTGTCTGCTATCCTATACCAAGTAATATCTGCTCTCTGGCTGTATGTCTGTCCCTGGATAGCTGCCTGTACCTGGCTGTCTGTCTGTCTCTTGCTATCTGTCTCTGGCTACCTGTCTGACATTCTATCTCTGGCTATCTGTCTGTCTCTAGCTATCTGGCTGTCTCTAGATATCTGTCTGTCTCTGGCTAGCTGTCTGTCTCTGGCTAGCTGTCTGTCTAACTTTCTATCTCTCTGACTGTCTGGCTTTCTTTGTCTCTGGTTATCCGTCTGCTCTCTTGATATCTGTCCATTTTTCTGTCTCTTCTTGGCTGCCTTTCTGGCTTTCTATATTTCTGTCTGGCTGTCTGTCTTTCTGGGCCTGTCTGTTTCTCTGGTTGGCTGTTTTGGATGTGAGTCAGGGAAATCATTTATATGATCCTGGGAGTTATATCTGGGATATCTTGAGGCTCCTGTTTCTTTTCACTGAGTTATGTCTGTCTGCCTGGGAAACCTCAAGATTTTACTTTAAGCTATTACGAGGCCTCTGGAATGAACATTGAGGACATGTAAATCTGCTATACAATTGTTATTGACTTTGGTTTGACTGCAGCATCAGACCACTATGGACACCGTATGGCAGATGTCACCAGATCAAGGGGATTTTGCCTTGTTATTAATCTGGGCCTATCCATAGGATTTCCCGGTACTTTCACAGGAGACAGGAAGGGAGGACACTGACAAGAATATCATCTTTCCATCAAAGTCCCAAAATCAATATACTTCTTCAGCAATGATTATAATTGAGGATTTGTTCTTGCACAATAAATGCAAATAAAAAAACTCATTTTTATTTATAGTCATTTCAAGGCAGTGAGAGTGCAAGGCAAGAAAGCAAATTCTCACTGCTTGAATTTCAAAATTTGTGATCTCCCAAGTGTCTCTTGTGTCATGTACAATGCATGCTGGGATAGGTTTGTAGACATGACAGCTGACATGATAACTACCGTTCTGTATGTTGTGAAGGGAATACATTAATATTTTGGCAACAAATGCATGTACATGAAAACAAAAACTGATCAGTTTGGGAATATTGAAAAGAATAAACAGACTGTTATAGGTGAAATGAACTGATTAAAATTAAGTGGCATGTTAATCAACATTTTTTTACAACTAAGAGCCAGGCTTGCATGTCCACAAATTACCCCTGTGTGAGACAGAATTTAACACACCAGGTGGCAGCATGGCCCACTTGAGCAGTGAGAATTGCAGCAATAAGTATCCTGCATTTTTACATATCATTTATATTATTTGACAACTTATATTTGATGGCCTACAGTTATGACATTATGCATTAGTGGTCACCATAATACATGATTAAACAAATATCAGAATGTATGTTTACCCTGTGGAAAATGTGTTTGTCTAATTATTCAAACTGCTGTGAAGAAACTGTGGTGTACTTTAATGTGAAGGTACATCATCAATCTTTGCATCCATCAATGTGATAATTTTTCATCTTGAGACAGGTATTAAATTGACAAGACAAAGAGACAAAGCTTTTGCCTGTGTGTGCTCACATACACTCTGGATTACTCTCAACTCAAAGTGGATGCCATATATAAATAATAAAGGGAGAAAACGGCAGGCCGTCTGCCGTCACAGAGCGCTGCGAAAGCACGAAGCCATGATCACTGCTTTCAACAGTCCAACGTGAGAATAGCAAAACAACTATGATTGTTTTCTGCAATAACACAGACACGTGACATGGAAACTCAGCCACCTTTCCACCCTTCTGTACAAAGATGGAAGCTTTATTGATGAGTGATGCAGAGAGAAAGCTTGTTAAGTGTCTCGGTGCAGGTTGGCTGCATAAAGTCACATGGATGAGAGGAGAAACAAAGGTCATAATAAGGTCAAAAGGAAACTTAGATCACACCCTCTGACAGAAAGGTACATCAGATGGATCCTCTGACAGACAAAAACATCAGATGGGTCCTCTGACAGACAAGTACATCAGATGGATCCTCTTAGAGACAAGTACATCTGATGGATCCTCTGACAGAGGGTACATCAGATGGATCCTCTGACAGAGGGTACATCAGATGGATCCTCTGACAGACAAGTACATCAGATGGATCCTCTTAGAGACAAGTACATCAGATGGATCCTCTGACAGACAAGTACATCAGATGGATCCTCTTAGAGACAAGTACATCAGATGGATCCTCTCACAGACAAGTACATCAGATGGATCCTCTCACAGAGGGTGCATCAGATGGATCCTCTTAGAGATAAGTACATCAGATGGATCCTCTGACAGACAAGTACATCAGATGGATCCTCTTAAAGACAAGTACATCAGATGGATCCTCTCACAGACAAGTACATCAGATGGATCCTCTTACAGAGGGTGCATCAGATGGATCCTCTGACAGAGGGTACATCAGATGGATCCTCTGACAGACAAGTACATCAGATGGATCCTCTTAGAGACAAGTACATCAGATGGATCCTCTGACAGACAAGTACATCAGATGGATCCTCTTAGAGACAAGTACATCAGATGGATCCTCTCACAGACAAGTACATCAGATGGATCCTCTCACAGAGGGTGCATCAGATGGATCCTCTTAGAGATAAGTACATCAGATGGATCCTCTGACAGACAAGTACATCAGATGGATCCTCTTAAAGACAAGTACATCAGATGGATCCTCTCACAGACAAGTACATCAGATGGATCCTCTTACAGAGGGTGCATCAGATGGATCCTCTTAGAGACAAGTACATCAGATGGATCCTCTGACAGACAAGTACATCAGATGGATCCTCTTAAAGACAAGTACATCAGATGGATCCTCTCACAGACAAGTACATCAGATGGATCCTCTCACAGAGGGTGCATCAGATGGATCCTCTGACAGACAAGTACATCAGATGGATCCTCTGACAGACAAGTACATCAGATGGGCCAATGATACTGGGAGATAATCTGTTTTTGTAAGCTTCCATTCATCACATGGTGTCTTTTGCCACACTCAAAGAGAAGTTGACAAAAACCCATTCCCTAACCTTTGGCTTTGTCAATAAGAAAAATCCCTTTAAAAAGGCACAGAGGTAAAATATTTCTGAAAATATATGTTTGTTTGTTTCATCAGCCATTTAAGCACAATTTAAAACTTCCAATGGAGGCTTTAAGCCACTCTTTATGTAGAGTGACAAGGTCAAAGGGAATCTGAAACGCTTAAATGGTGCTGAAATTTGTTTGATCAATGTTATGTCAATTCCTCTTCTGTCATATACAACTAAAGGGATGAAAGCTGGAATCACAACCTTCTTGGAGAACATTTTTAGTCCAGAGTTGTTTATTTTACTTTCATACCCTTAATGTGCGGGCATTTCTGTTCTGAACCATCCAATTGTTTAATGTGGTATTTCAAAACTTACCCGGCCTTACATTGATCCATATCTCTGCCCAAATTTAAGAGCACTTGCACAGAAAAGCCTGTGATCCTGTTGAGGGAATATTGATAAGAAAAGTGTCCCACAGAATGCTACTGAAATCCTGTGTTAGTTGCGTGTGACAATGCTTTGGAGTTCTTTGCAAATATTGTGAGCAATTGAGTAACAGGGAGTGTACACTTTTCACTTTTCAAGAGATATTGTAAGACAGCTATCTCAGCTTGTATGGAATATATCCTTAGGAATTTAGGATTTACAGAACATAATTTAATTTAAAACATCAGATTGATATCAATGTGCCTTTAATGGTTTAATAAGTGGAGGACGGGAGGTGGTGGGTTTGAATCCCACTGCTGACAGTGTTACATTCACACTGGTAAAAAGGCTCGAAAGTCGACCTGATATGACCATAGTTTATGAAAGGGTTGTAAAAACACCATTTCATAATTTATTTTGATAGAAATGTGGTGCAAGAGTTTGCATTCCCAAGCTTTATATACAGTCACATGACTGGTCAAACCCTATTCTTATCATTTAGTTTGCAGATAGCTCATGGACAAGGTATCAAGTCCTCTACCTCCCTGACAACTCAGTGATAGCTGAAAATACAATAACTTAACGACAAATAGCTAAAATCTCCACCCAGTAGTTTCATGACAGAAGAGGGACAGACAGAATGAGAAAATTTCCCCCCTGACCCCAGAAACCCTGCTGACTATGTCAGCACAGCTAAAAAGGCACAAAGCAACCTGATGCTTAAACACTGCAAGTACTCTGCATTTTTGGCAAACAACCACGCCTATTTCAGCGCAGACAGCAGACAAGTAGGTCACGTGGCACTCATCTGACATGGGGCCAAAGCTTTTCACTCCTGTGGTATATTGACCATGCATGTTCCGTCAAATCCTGAGAGCAATGAGCTGGAGGGCATGGAACTCTGGCGAACTGTCCCCCGGGATGACCAGCCAAATATCACTACTCACCCCCAATCAGCCCCATCACAACTCTACCCACATTCACGAGCAATTTCTACCGACATTCTCCTGTCCTAACCAGCCATTTGTATAGAAATTTGGCCACTGACTGTAAATACATTTTGGTGCCCGTTTCTCTCATTTTACTACTGTATAAATTCAATTTCCTGGCATATCAAATGTAAGCATGAAGTGCCAGTGCTGAGTTTGGAATAATAACTCATCAAACGAAGTGAGATAAATGCAATACAGAAAGCACAGAGGCTATAGATAATATAAGCAGTGGACAGATAATGCTTGACAAGGATGCACTTAAAGCAGTAAGAGGAGAAACAGCATTGTAATTTTGTAGAGCTATAATATAACCCTACTATTGTTTCTGGTGTCCCATTTTCTATAAGATTTTTTTGCAACTCGTTTGTTATTTTCCACATAAATTCTAGAGTAAGTGAAATTTCAGACAAAGGTTAAATAGAAGGTTCAGGGATGAAAAAATTAAAATAAAATAAAATTATACTAATTTAATTATAAGGGACAATCAATCTTTTACATTAGCCACATATTAACTTCATGACAAATTTAAATTATGACAGAGCAAAAAGATAAGTTGCTCTGAGACATAAAAGTTGCACTCCCAGGAGAGATCTTTCTCAGCCATAAGCTGCATGTGACGGGTAAACACGGGTAGCATGAACTTTGTTTGACCTCAATTGAGGCTTAAAGTAGGGTAGCACTGTTTGACGTCATTCTGGCACAATACAAAGGACAATATATATCATGACGTCATAAGCATATTGCCATATTTTTACCTTTCAGTGCCTCTATGATCACACTCTGCATAAAAATGACGCCAAGAAAGAAGTGTGCTTTTAAAAGGGGGCTATGAATTAGGTTCCTGTTCAAATAGGTTTTACAGACATTTACTGGGGTGCATCAACCAAAACAATATTTAGATATTAAAGGCAAATCAGTTTATCCTTAATTTATGATACTTATACATATTTTTCAAAATCACTGCTTAATCCCTTTAAGAACGCCTGAAACAAGTATCATTCTATATCAAAATAATGTAGTGAAATGTAAGAAGACTTACCTATAATGTTCAATCAATCCAAGGACAGCACATGAAAATAACAAGAAAAATGTTTTAAATAAATGAAGATAACATACGAGAATATGGCATAATTCCTATAAAAACCAGAAAAAAAAACAACCAGAAACTTTCATAATGGGAGTATTCTATAGAGGTTTAAGTGAACTCCTATCGTCTTTAGCCCCTGAGGAACAACTATAAACATAAAACCAGTAATGCCTCAATATCATTGTCACATTGTGATAATGAAAGCTTTTAGATAATAAATTTATTTACATAGATAATATTTTAATTGGCTTTTGTTCTCATTTAGAAATAATAATTTTATTTAAATCCAACAAGTATGAAGTAACTGGTTTCTTTTTAGATTTCATGGGGTTTGTTTGCCTTCATTATTTAATTGAAGGTGGCATGATTTTCGAAGTAAATCTTAAATTCAATTAGCCACTGTGCAATCTTCAAATGTGAGCTGCAATAATCTGTATTAATAGCCTTAGGCACCATCAGTACCTTACTGATCTCATGATGTGAACACTTAAATACCCAACATAAATATCTCTTATCACCGTGTATGAATAACATTAATCATTTCTGTATTCGAGCTGTAATGTAAAACAGTTTTTCCTCCGCAAGTATAAAATTAAGAAGTCAGAATATACATGTCTGCCAAACATTTATCAGGCCTCGACATTAACCGGTGGCCCGGTTGCCCGGAGCTATATTTAACATGTGTCGGGCAAGTCCGGGCAACTGGATGTTTCTCTTCCACTTGCCCGGTGGGCAAGTGCTGTAATCTTGAAATAATATACCCCAGAGCCAATAAAAATTACTTTTCATCACTGTGCACAGAGCTTCGAATGCGATTGCCGCCATTTTGTCTGCGATTGATTATCTTGGCCGGGTGCACTCTTGTTCAAAAGTCTAGCACATTTTCGGGATTCATACTGCATTTAACATACATGTAGACTCATTTTGCAACTGTGCACGACTTTACACATAAATCGAATGCGTTTCTTAATCTGATCCCCTATCATAATATGAACTTAGATTTTTTATAAATAATGATCGGGTACCAGTCAAAAAGTCTTGGAATTTTCCATGAACAACATCATGATGCTGAGACATTTGGAACATCTCATCAGTGTATTTTAGTGCAAGTTTTGGTGAAAAGAACAGGTTGAACAGATTTTGATAAAATAATTTGATAATTTTGATAAAATAACATATAAAATACAAATCCTTATTTTATTCAAAAATAGCTTTTATTTTTCTATCCGGGCAAGTGAATTGTATTTCAGGGCAAGTAGATTGTCAATTTTACTTGCCCAGTGGGCAAGTGGGTCACAAATGTTAATGTCAAGGCCTGTTTATTCTATATTCCTCACACCCAACATGCAAAAATCAATTGACAGCTATTCCAAAGTTTTCCTACTCTTGTAATAATAATTAATTCAATCTAAAATTGATGCGTGGTGTTTGATTTTGCCTATTCAAATTTCAACAAAACTGTCTCAAAATATTTTCATCAATTTCTCTGGCTAAAAAGCTCAATTGGTTGAGCATTCCACCTTGAGAATCTAAGATTTCTGATTTGAATTCCAGCCAGTTACTATCAATGCTATGAGCAGACATTATCTGGAATCAGCCAATATCAATGTCACTTTTACCTTTTTATTTTTTTAGCAACAAAACAATTTTAAGGCAATGTGAAAACAATGGAAATAGGAGCATTGACTATAAGTCCCCACATACTTATGGACAGTTGCCATGGCAACAAAAACCAACCAATCACTGCCATAACCTAATCAGATTGAGGAAAGGTCCCCAGGAGTGCATGTGTGCAATATCTAAGGTAAATATCAAACTGTTCTGGCTGTATCATGCAAACCAGCGTGACATGGTTGTCGTGGCAGCAGAAATTGACCAATCACAGCCATTATCTAATCAGATCGGAGGAAGGTCCCCAAGAGTGCAAGTGTGCAAAATCTAAGGTAAATGTCAAATTGTTGTGGCTGTACCATGCACACAAGTAATTTACCACAGACGAAGCTGAATTTAATGTCCCCAGCTTTTTGCGTTGCAAAGAATGTGGGGGACAAGAAATTGATAACTACAAATCTCCAACATAATCCATTATTTAGTGATTAGTGATATGATGGGTATAGGGTAAAGTGGAATGATAGATTAGTGAATATTACACATTTTAATCAAATTTGAAAAGTGAGATAACATCTTGCTGTCAGAAAAATAAATTTGTGAGCAGAACTTTGCTCATGACGTTATGTTCTCTGATCAAGGATGCTGATATTTGTCGGTGATACTTTTCTCATGACGTTACATTTTCCCTGAGAGGCAGTCCTCGAGGTTCAAAAGGGGAATAAGATTGATTAGGTAGTTCGCTTATCTCACTTCACATTCCCCTCAAGTGCCTCTCATATTCACCATGATTGGCATCGGATTTATTGCATTTTCTGCCAAGCAATTTATTGCTTTTGAGTTTAAAAACATATCTATGAGCACAAGGTAGTGCATAACATAACATCATACTTGCATTTTGCTCAAAGAGTTTATTTCAGCAAATGTTGAAGCAAAAGATTTAAATTGTGACATTCTTATCAAGTTTGCCCATCTGGTCTCAAGGACTAGGAAGATCTTTATTGTCAACAAAATGTGTTAAGACATTTCTTTAAGTTGCAGAGAAATGATAAATTCTAATCACATATATTGTGAATTAATGTAAAAAAAGGGCGTTTGCCATAACACTAGTCATTTGTGCACAAGCAGATAACATATTCATAAGCAATCTCAGTTTATTGTCTGTTACTTGTTATCTCCGGTTCATGTCTCATATCGTGTCAATCTGCTTCCAATCTCCATCCAGTATTCCCTATACAGGTCTATGGCATGCAAGTATCCACCACATACAGGGCTTGACATTTAACACTGGCCTGGTGGCCCTGAAAGGGTATTTTGAGCTACTGGGCCAGTACAGCCCATGGTTTTACTGGCTAAGATTAAATAGTGTCAATGTTGCTCATTTTTCCTGTTATAGGCCATTTTTTTTATTTGTGAAACAGTTAATGGGAACTGAGAACAATTTATCCTTTTTGAGCCAGTAACAAATATTCTTAATGTCAAGATCAGAACATACATAACTTGTGATGACATTTACCAGAACATTTGATGGACAGAAGAGCAAGAACTCGTTTCCATAACTCCCATCCCAACTACAGGATGACCAAGCATAGAACAACCAAGTACAGATGCAATGATACTGGTCAAATGGAGTTGAATATAAAAGTATTGACAGCCATAATGGTCAATAAGTGTTAAGTTGATGCCATCAGGATTGGAGCTGACTCCATTTACCCCTAGTCTCTATCTGGGTATCAAATTTTACCAAACATTACCCTTTGCAATATGACACAAAATTAGATTTCCAGATAATCTGCCAAGGTTTGCAGTTTAAAGCATATTGGAAAAGCATCATCTGGACCTATGGCAGGAAGCTTGTTCTGGGAATGACTGTGATTATGTTTTACTGGCAAGGCGTCAAGCAGGGTGCCATTGTGTGACTGTCTTGAAAAAATTTAATGTAGATCCCTGTTGCTTGCCTAATCAGATTGTTGCCATATTGATGGCTGCAAACACCGCCTTGCAATGTCAAACACTCATTTATACCAGGCCCAGCTTGGCATAGTGAGGCGGATAAAGGAATGTCCCCTTATTAAATCGAACCTTGATTATTTCCACGAGAAATAATGAAAATGAAACCGGGTTTGCTTGATTCAATTAAAAAAGAATATAAAATAAATACTGAAATAGTACTATCTATAGTCTAAAAATAAAGATAACATAAATATTCACCAACGGCTGAAAGAATAATGAAATAATGAAAATGAAACCGGGTTTGCTTGATTCAATTAAAAAAGAATATAAAATAAATACTGAAATAGTATTATCTATAGTCTAAAAATAAAGATAATATAAATATTCACCAACGGCTGAAAGACCTATGAACCTTGCAGGATTACCACTATGTTAAACCACTATGATTGACATCAGAACGTGATGTTTTGATTTACAATTAATCAGAATGATTGTGTTCTTTATATAGTTAGAAGACTCGATCCAAATTTCTGCTGAATATATCAGAGTTTTATTGGTATTTTCAATGGAGAATTGAGCCATTTTAACAACAAGGTATATATTCAATGAATTTATGCTAATATTCACTTAACTGCTCTGAATGACCTCAAATCTGTTTGAACAAGTCAAAACAAACGACCGATAAGTGTGACAGTATAGATTCACACCATACATCTAAGAAAGCACTTGTTGAAACAAAACTCTATCACACATCTGATCTTTTAGAAAAAACTGAGATTTCTAATTTAATCACTAGGTGGCACTACTGGGGTGGCATTTGTGATATATTGCCTAAATGTTGGCTTAATCAAGAATGCACAATCCTTCACCGGTTTTATGCCATTCCGATACATGTCCTATTCCTAGAAGAGCTTCTGTCAAGGTCACAATCAACACACCTCAGGCCGGTATTTTCCTCTTGGTTTCTTTGTCTGTCAGAAATCTAATTAATCATTCTCTATTGTATATAATATCCTCACTTATTATGCAACCAGATACACAGTAGGATCGCACCTGTCAACTCATCTGAGCACTCCCTGTATTCAGCAGAGTAATGATCAACATTCTGAGATGCATTTATTTTCCGCATCTTATGCTGCTTATAAGTTGAAGAAATGACAGAGATCATATACTCTGGAAAAAGCTTGAACCAGGACTACTGACTGATATCAGAAGTTTGTCTCTGAGAACTATAAAACTCATCAAAATGATTCATTTAACTAAAACGTCATCAAGATTCATAGTCCAACCAATAATGTCAGTCCCATTAATCATAGTCAATCAACATTCTTATTAAAATTAATTTTCAAAGTGTTCATGAAGCAATGATACTAAATTTACCATTTGTTCATTTACATAATCAAACTAATAATGTCTGCTCCATCCATCATGGTCAATGAATAATGCAATGACAATGTGTTTTTCCCTCGATCAGAGTCTTGACTGGTCACTGTGGCATGAAGTTCATCACTGATACCAGTACTGTAAATTAAAATGCATCATCCAGCCAAACATTACAGCTCTATACTTCACAGTTATACAAGATACACCACAGATTTATGTCATAATGGCAAATGGTCACTGAGGTGTGACTGCTCACTGAAGCATGTCTTTTCTAAAAAAATATTTAACAATACCCATCAAGATGTATCAGCCCACAAAAAAGTAAAAGTAGTCACTTTACATGTATAATGTCCACTGAATAGAATTTTGGTTAATATATTCTTCAAATTGTTCACTGAGGTATGACTGTTCACTCAAGCATGGTATCTATAACTGAAACCAATACTGTAAATCGAGTTGCATCATCTAATAGCTCCATCCATTATACTTACTTGATCACAAAATCAAAGGTTTTTTTGTGTTTACTCACTAAAGCATGAATTTTTCAACATGCCCCTATGGAGAACCTTACGATTCCAATCCAGTTTCAAACTTGGATGGTGTAAAAATAGCACAGATGAGAGACACATTTTCTGCAAAATTTTCAATTGCTCATTGAAGTGTGACACATGGATTTCATCTGGGTAACTTATACTTATCTTCCACATGTATCATTCCACGAATAATGACAGCCCTATCAATAATAGTCACTGATTATAACTAATTGCTCTAAATTTAATGAACAGACGGATGGACAGACAGAATGCAACATCTTAGTGCTGCCAACAGCTGTCGCAGGTGAGACAAAAAAGCATATACCCTCCAGTCGTTTTATTTGTAAATGAAATGTTCCTCCAGAAATAAGACATCATCATTTTTATCAATCTACTAGGAGAATAAATATTTCATTGAAAAAAAAACCCCAAAACATGTTTGGATACACAAATTTGTGCCCATAAGCACTAGCTATTTTATGGTATCTGCAATGCAATGCCGTGATCTTGACTTGACGACTGATGTAAGAGTAAGGGTCCGAGAGCCATGCCAATGAATGATGTAACACATACAGGGACATACATGGATCTTATGGAGACTGGGGCTTGACCAGCTGAGCCGAGGCCTGTTCTTATTGATTTCTGTATTGCTCTGAATACAAACACTTACATTCTTACATCATCAATCATCAGTCATCACTGCTTTATTTGCTCCCATATTATAAGATTTCCTGGTGGGCTATTAACTTCACGCAGATACAATCTTGAGAAAATTAATGATTCTTACTATAAATGGGGGAAAAATTACAAAGATCTACTACATCTTTCCTATGATTCAGATATCACAGCACAGTATATCACAGCATAGTGCATGACAGCACAGTGTATCACGCAGTGTATCACGCACAGTGTATGACAGCACAGTGTATCACGCAGTGTATCACACACAGTGTGTCATGGCAGTGTATCACGCAGTGTATCACGCACAGTGTATCACGCACAGTGTATCACAGCACAGTGTATCACAGCACAGTGTATCACAGCACAGTGTATCAAGGCACAGTGCATCAAGGCACAGTGCATCAAGGCACAGTGCATCAAGGCACAGTGCGTCAAGGCACAGTGCGTCAAGGCACAGTGTATCACGGCACAGTGTATCACGGCACAGTGCATCACGGCACAGTGTATCAAGGCACAGTGTATTACAGCACAGTTTTCAAAAGGTACAGTTTTCTGTGTTCACAGAATGTACCTTCCATACATCTGTTCTATGATACACCAAAGTGTCATAGCAAAGTGCCAACTCCAGAGGTCTTTTCCAGAAATTTGTCTCCAGCTAAATATGATTTGTTAACCACCTAAATTCTCCTTGTCCACATGTATGGTTATTCACTGTGGTACAATGTCCCTGTTAGAGGCAGGTTGAGACAGGATATTGTTCCAGTCAAAGGTTGTATGTCTATGTCAAAACAAAGCCAGCTTCTCCTGACCACAATATCAGAATCACCCGGAAGTTACAGCAATATAAGACATCAACCTCAATACACTTCATCCTCAAGACAAACTGTATGTCGCCAAACATATATAAATACATCAAAATCATACTTGAGATGCAGATACATTATTCATTCTCCTTGCAAACCTGAGGTCATAATGGTCTTTGACCTTTGAGGTCACCAAGACCTTTCACTGTGATTATATGATCTACATTCCTGTACAATGCTCTGAAGTTACCATTTTTTCCTCAAATCAAATTGTCCAAAAATGCAGTACAAATAGCAACAATTTCAGTTGCTTTACTTGGCTAACTTTATATTTTCACATTTATTTTATATTGAATCTATGCATGTTGAGATAGCATGTTGAGCTCCCTCCCCAAGGGCTGAGGGAGGTGCCTGTTTATTCTATGCTGTGCATCCATTATCACGTTACATTGAATATAGACCCAGAGACCACCTCCAAGGAACATCACTGGCAAATTATTCATACAAAAATCTACATCCTAGATGGAGGCAGCTGACTCCATAATGCTATCATACCTGTCCCACCAAGTTGCTGATTTAGAGAGATAAGAATATGAGACTCAATATAATACACAAGGCACTAAAAGCTAAGTAGTATAAACTCCCATGCTAAAACCTACTATATAATACATAAAAACCTACCAGAGCCATAATCTCTCTACCCCATCCTACCACAGCCACAATGTCCCTACCCCATCCTACCACAGCCACAATGTCCCTACCCCATCCTACCACAGTCACAATGTCCCTACCCCATCCTACCACAGTCACAATGTCCCTACCCCATCCTACCACAGCCACAATGTCCCTACCCCATCCTACCACAGTCACAATGTCCCTACCCCATCCTACCACAGCCACAATGTCCCTACCTCATCCTACCACAGCCATAATGTCTCTACCCCATCCTACCACAGCCATAATGTCTCTACCCCATCCTACCACAGCCACAATGTCCCTACCCCATCCTACCATAGCCATAATGTCCCTACCCCATCCTACCATAGCCATAATGTTTCTACCCCATCCTACCATAGCCATAATGTCTCTACCCCATCCTACCACAGCCATAATGTCTCTACCCCATCCTACCACAGCCATAATGTCTCTACCCCATCCTACCACAGCCATAATGTCCCTACCCCATCCTACCAGAGGCATGATGTCTCTACCCCATCCTACCAGAGGCATGATGTCTCTACCCCATCCTACCACAGCCATAATGTCTCTACCCCATCCTACTAGAGCCATAATCTCTCTACCCCATCCTACCACAGCCACAATGTCTCTACCCCATCCTACCACAGCCATAATGTCCCTACCCCATCCTACCACAGCCACAATGTCTCTACCCCATCCTACCACAGCCACAATGTCTCTATCCCATCCTACCACAGCCACAATGTCTCTACCCCATCCTACTAGAGCCCCAATGTCTCTACCCCATCCTACCACAGCCACAATGTCTCTACCCCATCCTACCACAGCCACAATGTCTCTATCCCATCCTACCACAGCCACAATGTCTCTACCCCATCCTACTAGAGCCACAATGTCTCTACCCCATCCTACCACAGCCACAATGTCTCTACCCCATCCTACTGAGCCATAATGACTCTACCCCATCCTACCACAGCCATAATGTCCCTACTCCATCCTACCACAGCCACAATGTCTCTACCCCATCCTACCACAGCAACAATGTCTCCATCCCATCCTACCACAGCCACAATGTCTCTACCCCATCCTACTGAGCCCCAATGTCTCTACCCCATCCTACCACAGCCACAATGTCTCTACCCCATCCTACCACAGCCACAATGTCTCTATCCCATCCTACCACAGCAACAATGTCTCCATCCCATCCTACCACAGCCACAATGTCTGCACACCATCCTACCACAGCCACAATGTCCCTACCCCATCCTACTGAGCCATAATGTCTCTACCCCATCCTACTAGAGCCACAATGTCTCTACCCCATCCTACCACAGCCACAATGTCTCTACCCCATCCTACCACAGCCACAATGTCTCTATCCCATCCTACCACAGCCACAATGTCTCTACCCCATCCTACTAGAGCCACAATGTCTCTACCCCATCCTACCACAGCCACAATGTCTCTACCCCATCCTACTGAGCCATAATGTCTCTACCCCATCCTACCACAGCCATAATGTCTCTACCCCATCCTACCACAGCCATAATATCCCTACTCCATCCTACCACAGCCACAATGTCTCTACCCCATCCTACCACAGCCACAATGTCTCCACACCATCCTACCAGTACCAGTATTTATCAAATATACATGTACCATGTCAATGCTACAGTGTTTCTGCTGTAAGGTACCAAATCATAATTTATTCTATTAGCTAAGGTGGATGTTTTTTCCCCTGATATCATGCCAATGTGTCCTTCAGTGGTTGTGTTACTATTTGTAGCTGGACAACGCAGCATGCAAGGTGTGCTACCCTCTTCTTTATCTCAGAACCAGACACTTCACTGGAACAACATGACAAGTATAACAGAGATATTTCCTCAGACCAAAGAAACATGGAATCATTGGTGGATTGGAAACTTCCTTTCAGTGTCAGGTTTGACATTATAATCCTGGCTTAAAACTTGTAAAACTGTAAAGAGCCCCCATCAACATATTGCCAGTGTTGTCTGAAAAGAAGATTTTATCCCAATTTCCAAGGCATAATTAGTCCAAGGAAACCACCTGGTGGCAAAAGTTACCAACATGGATGTTGTTGATATCTTTTGAAGAGGCTTGCTCCCATTTTACGCCACATGGCACATCCTTCTCGACTGATAGTTTGAGGATATGTAGAATTATTGACAAATACCAAAATGTACATACAAGTCTGATGTTTTTTGTTTTGGTCACATTGTACATATGTGGTGTCATGGCGCAGTGGCACCGCGCCATGCAGTGCAATATGGGAGTAAGCCTTTTGAAGGTGGATAGTCCCAGATTAAGGTCACAAGATAATCCAGATTATCAGAACTCATCTGTATGACCTAACGAGATCAATGCAGACAATAATATCACCAGAAAAGATACACTAAAAATGCATCAATCCAATAAATAAACATGAGATCATGCTATTTACAAGCAACTTTGCCATCATAGTCTGTGTCAATCATGATCCTGGCCTTCTTTTATTTGTCATCACAATTTCAATCCATGCTGACTGGACGATATACCACAGGGCTGGTTACACATGGGTTATCACAGCTGTCAAAAGGGCTTCAATAAGCAACACCAACAAAACCTGTTTTCAAGGATTTAATCAAAATACAAATTTGGGGCAGGAGGGGACAGAAAAAAATTATGTTGCACTCGCAATTTTAATTAATCAAAAGATTGTTTGAGGAAATCTGTTCAGTGTAAGATCACAAAGGACATTAGATGCTTGTTATAAGAGATATCCGAGATGAGATGGCATGGAATTTATGTAGATTCTTAATGACTTCTGAATAAATATAAAAGGAGTCACATATTCAGTTTAACATTGCACAGCACCTATATTCTTAATGGAGAACCAGGAGGAATTAAACATTTAAATTTCTTGCAAATTTGACCAAATTTAGACCATGCATAGAATGAATATAAATAAGTGCACAGTCTGATCAAAGGAATCAGTACAAACCATAGTAGAATCTCAAAAATTACAAAATAAATACTATTTTCACAAATATTATTTATTGAGTAGCCATACATTCTGTAATGTATGGCAAGTAAAATAGAGAAGGTGATTTTCTTCTATTCTATATCAAAATGGTGTGCAAATGATCAGTGGAGTAGACTCTTCATGACGTTTATTATCTCTCAGCTGTGAGTTGCCTCGTGGTGCTGTCACCTCTGGGGAGCAATCGGTGTTGGTATGTGTGCAGTACAGCTCATGAATAGCTCTGATATGGGAGATCACACACAGATGAGGTGCGCAGAAGCCAGGGCTTTACATCAAGGGTCATTGGCCTAAAATGTCCTCATATCACTTCAAATCCAATGGCCCATGATGCAAGAGAATGTAAAAATGTCCTATCACGTCAAATACAATGGCCCATAATGCGAGAGAATGAAAAAATATTCTCATATCACTTAAAATCCAATGGCCCATAATGCGAGAGAATATAAAAATGTTCTATCACTTGGCCCATTGCATGGGAATGAAAAAACCCTTCAAGGTCACCATGCCAGTGCTTGATATTAAGCCCTGTAATCTTGTCTCCAAATGACCTGCCTGACGCAAGAAACGAGGACAAGATTAAATGAGTGAGATAGAACACGCAAGGCATAAACACCAATCCTAAAAAATAAGAAATCTGATATTCATGTCACCCAGATGATGAAGTGGAATCAATATCTACAATATGACAATTAGAAGGGCTCCATTCGAACGGTCCAATCATGCAACATGTAAATATTTCCCCTTTGCATTGACAACAATAAGTTGTAGACTAACTTTCCCTCTTGGAGGCAATAAGCTGGTGAGTCACTTCCCCTCTTGACAGCTATAAGCTGTGCGGTTACTTCCCTCTTGACAGCAATAAGCTGTGCGGTTACTTCCCTCTTGACAGCAATAAGCTGTGCGGTTACTTCCCTCTTGACAGCTATAAGCTGTGCGGTTACTTCCCTCTTGACAGCTATAAGCTGTGCGGTTACTTCCCTCTTGACAGCAATAAGCTGTGCGGTTACTTCCCTCTTGACAGCAATAAGCTGTGCGGTTACTTCCCTCTTGACAGCTATAAGCTGTGCGGTTACTTCCCTCTTGACAGCTATAAGCTGTGCGGTTACTTCCCTCTTGACAGCTATAAGCTGTGCGGTTACTTCCCTCTTGACAGCTATAAGCTGTGCGGTTACTTCCCTCTTGACAGCTATAAGCTGTGGAGTTACTTCCCCTCTTGACAGCTATAAGCTGTGGAGTTACTTCCCCTCTTGACAGCTATAAGCTGTGGAGTTACTTCCCCTCTTGACAGCTATAAGCTGTGGAGTTACTTCCCCTCTTGACAGCTATAAGCTGTGGAGTTACTTCCCCTCTTGACAGCTATAAGCTGTGGAGTTACTTCCCCTCTTGACAGCTATAAGCTGTGGAGTTACTTCCCCTCTCGACAGCTATAAGCTGTGGAGTTACTTCCCCTCTTGACAGCTATAAGCTGTGCGGTTACTTCCTTTGTGACAGCAATAAGCTGTGCGGTTACTTCCTTTGTGACAGCAATAAGCTGTGCGGTTACTTCCCCTCTTGACAGCTATCCCACCGCTTATTGCTGTCAAGAGGGGAAGTAACTCCACAGCTTATAGCTGTCAAGAGGGGAAGTAACTCCACAGCTTATAGCTGTCAAGAGGGGAAGTAACTCCACAGCTCTTGACAGCAATAAGCGGTGGGATTTCTTCCTTCTTGACAGCTATAAGCTGATGAGTTACTTCCCCTCTTGACAGCAATAAGCTGTGGGGTTTGTTCCCTCTTGACAGCATTAAGCTGTAGAGTTACTTCCCCTCTTGACAACTATAAGCTGGTGAGTTACTTCCCCTCTTGACAGCAATAAGCTGTGCGGTTACTTCCCTCTTGACAGCAATAAGCTGTGGAGTTACTTCCCCTCTTGACAGCTATAAGCTGTGGAGTTACTTCCCCTCTTGACAGCTATAAGCTGTGGAGTTACTTCCCCTCTTGACAGCAATAAGCGGTGGGATTTCTTCCTTCTTGACAGCTATAAGCTGATGAGTTACTTCCCCTCTTGACAGCAATAAGCTGTGGGGTTTGTTCCCTCTTGACAGCATTAAGCTGTAGAGTTACTTCCTTTGTGACAACTATAAGCTGGTGAGTTACTTCCCCTCTTGACAGCAATAAGCTGTGCGGTTACTTCCCCTCTTGACAGCTATAAGCTGTGCGGTTACTTCCCTCTTGACAGCTATAAGCTGTGGAGTTACTTCCCCTCTTGACAGCTATAAGCTATGCATTTACTACCCCTCTTGACAGCTATAAGCTGGTGAGTTACTTCCCCTCTTGATTGCAATAAGCTGGTGAGTTACTTCCCCTCTTGACAACTATAAGCTGGTGAGTTACTTCCCCTCTTGACAGCAATAAGCTGTGCGGTTACTTCCCCTCTTGACAGCAATAAGCTGTGCGGTTACTTCCCTCTTGCCTTGACATTGTGGTGAGATACAGCTTCAGCCAAAGATAGAGACTCTGGTACTGAATAATCAATACAAAGATGAAGTGTCAACAGCAGTGCATTCTGACTGCAGCGGGCTCATAATCTCATCACCACACCTTAAACTTTAGCAATTTCCTGAAGATTTAGAGGGAGTCTGGCCTTGTGGTCAGCTGCTTCTGTGATGTTTACAGTGCATCATGGGTGGTGTGTTGTTTTGTCTTCTGTTACTTGTGGGAAAGATGGCCCATGCAATCACCTGGTCCGTTCTGTCTTAAACCTTACCTCAAGGTCAAAAAGACAAAGTTTGCAACCATGACAGCCCTAAACCACTACACATTAATTTGTCTATTTGCCAAAATGAATCAGTTCTCAATGGAAATAAGATTTCCGCTTGTTTTGGCATAGAGACAAATGAAAAGCTATGACCAGACAGACTCCAATCAAAGGTCTGATGGGAGCAAAGATATCTGATCACTTTCTAAAATTCACATCATTGAATGTGGGGGAGGAGGCTTGCAATGATGCAGATTAATTTATCTAAATATGATATTGCATCTTTGAAAATCCAAATTAAATGCTCCATTCAAACAGGCTGCTTCGTTCTCAGGAAATTAGTCTATCTTTATTGCCATGGCGAGCCCAATTTTATGGTTTCAATTGTTGGCCTTTTGATTGGTGACTTACAGCAATTAGCATTTGGATCTCTGGTGATGTGTTTTTGACTGCATATGTAGCAACATAACATACGTAAATACCCATAATGATCACGGAACATTAACAACATTCCACCAAGACTTAAAAGTCACAATCAGTTTTATTGCATTGCTCTGCTTGATTTCCTTGATAAATTATCCGATTCTCTTTCTCTTTGAATATCACTCATCAAATTGTGAGGCCACTGATGCTTAATATGTAAACCTATTTGAGACCAATATGGCATCAGTCTTGGAAGCTTGATGCAATGTTGCTCAATAAAGACACACTATGAATTCACTGTGTGTGTGTGTGTGTGTGTGTGTGTGTGTGTGTGTGTGTGTGTGTGTGTGTGTGTGTGTAGCAGACTCAATATACGTCACATAGTGCATCAATATAACACTGTCATCTTGTTTACCTTGATATATCAACAGCTGCCACAATTCTAATTGTTGCTGAAATGAATCTAATATCCATTTATTTCACTGTGTGTGAATATATATACATATACATACACAAATACATACATGTATACATGTATACATATACATACATTGTACACATATACATACATTGTACACACATATATATATATATATATATATATATATATACATTCACATACACATATACATACATGTACACATAAATATATACATGAATATGCACATAGTCAAAAACATACACATTCACACACACATACACATACACATACATGTACACTTACATGTACACATACACGTATACATGTCTTTAGATATGTTTGCTGGGAGTGGTGTCTCTCTGTTGAGAGCTAGGAAGCTGTCCATGTCACTGTCTACCTTGTACCTGGTATGCATCACACGATGTCACCACCACTGATTGATTAATTATTCAAATTATACCTGACAATCATCAGTCAACTGCATACCACTCTTTGATCACCCACATTTGTGCAATGTTTCCTTGTGAATGCATAGGATCACGCTGGGTTTTATTATCGCACACCAATCAATCAGACACAATATAGGTGTGGTGAATGTGGTATGAAGTTGCTTCAGACAACCCTGGCATGTCATAAAAATATATCATCAATAACAGTTTTATACTTGAAAGCTAAATGGGTGAAATAATTTTCATGTAGGACCTCCTGATTGCCATCAATATGTATTCTTTGCTTTTGTTTTAATCCAAATTCATAAAGTAGCACAAACTGACCAATATGATAAACTTATCAGGAATGACAATAATCAACATATTAATAAAATAAAAAATCTAAAATAATCTCTGGTTTTCATAATTCAATAATAAATATAAGTATTATTATTCAAACTTATTCCGGTCACATCGATAACACCCAGTCATACCCAGAGTAGTTAGGTCAAGTATAAACATGACTGAATCAGTACCACAAGGTCAAGTATAAACATGACTGAAGTAGGTCAGTACCACAAGGTCAAGTATAAACATGACTGAAGTAGGTCAGTACCACAAGGTCAAGTATAAACATGACTGAAGTAGGTCAGTACCACAAGGTCAAGTATAAACATGCCCGAAGTAGGTCAGTACCACAAGGTCAAGTGTAAACATGACTAAAGTAGGTCAGTACAAGGTCAAGTATAAACATGACTGAAGTAGGTCAGTACCACAAGGTCAGGTATAAACATAACTAAAGTAGGTCAGTACCACAAGGTCAAGTATAAACATGACCGAAGTAGGTCAGTACCACAAGGTCAAGTATAAACATGACTGAAGTAGGTCAGTACCACAAGGTCAAGTATAAACATGACTGCAGTAGGTCAGTACCACAAGGTCAAGTATAAACATGACTGAAGTTGGTCAAACAGTTCTTATATAACCATGACCATATATGACTATCACAAAACAACACCCCGTTACATCCAGAGTTCAATGTATATTCAGAGGTCATGTATATGTTCAATTAGGTCTGAAGTAGGTCACAGAGCTATTATATCATCATGACTTTATGGGGTCATGCATGTTTCAATAGATGTTTGGTCACAACTACTAAATGGAAACATCCGACAGACAAATCTGACTGAAGGAATTCATGTAACCAGTCCACAATTTTATGTTATGATTTGGCCACAAATGTGCGTGACCATGTAGATGTCTGGTATGCACTTTTGCACTGGGTACCATGCAATAATGACGTGTGATAAGTTGTTCATGGACGTCAAATATACTCCAAAAATATACAATCTGCACAACTTGAGACAAGAGTGTCTCTTATGTAAATAATGACAAAACAGTACACAGCTTTATAAATGGAGCTGTCAATGGTTTAATCTCGTATATCTATGTTTACGCATCCGCAGTGATGTAGAGCACATCATATCAAGTGTACCTATTGCTCTCACCTGATAAAAGTTTTAATTCTGTGATATGATATCAACTTATTAGCGTAACTCTGGCAAAGGCTAACACACTCTCAACACGTGCTGTTTGGGGCTTTAAAATAAATCATTTTACAATTTTCCCTATTTTTATTAAACTTCTCTCGTAATAAAACCCAAAGTCTGAATGGAATCATTATAACATACTTATCACCCTAACCCTTATATCTACTAAAAATATCTACTTAAAAAAAATTTAAAAAAAGATTGGTGATATTTTGTAATTTGGGTGGTGCATCCCGAGTGTGAATATAGGGGGCGTTCTCACCTGTGTCACCGTCAAAGCTCTCCGAGTACTGGGATGAGTGGGATGAGGAGTGCATCCTCCTCAGCATCTGCACCCTCTTGTCTCTCAAGCGAGATCCCTTATCCGACCCACTCTCGTCCACCGAGACCTTCTTCACGATACTTTTCTTAGGAGATCCAGAATCGGATTCCATGGAAACCGACACTACTCCCTCCTCTATGGATTTTTTCCCGTTTATGGTTGCCATGATGAAGATTGTGATGACCAAAGACTCCTGAATAAGGTAATTTGCTTTAATCCATACAATGCAGATGACAAAGTTGGTAGTAATCCCTTTTTAGGCAGTAAGATTTCAAGGCTGGTTGCAAGGTGACCCCAGTGAATGGTGACCGCCACAGAACAGGCTACTACTAGTGGCTTCTCTGGCGGTGATATCTGTGTTGGTATAGCAGTGCTATCTCCTACTGAGATAAGACGACAGCAGATAGTAGAGGATAGTGCATCATGGGAAGATATGACATCAAACACCGTTAAGCCACTGAGCCAGTCCCACAAGTTGTGTCATGATCTGAACTCTGACCGCAAGCAATGAGTATATATATGTATATATATAGATGTGATTATGATAGAGCGATAGCTGTGAATGCAGGCAGGCCGAGGACAGCGACGGAGACCGCGGCGGCGGTGGTGGTGGTGGCAGTGGTGGTGGCAGAGAAGGCTTTAACCAGCCCAGGTTGCTGGGACTCGGAGAATGTAGAGCTATGATGCTGTGTGCTATACCTGTGCTCCACTGTATATATCAAGTGTCACACCAGAATGGTACCCACACAAGCACGTCAAGTACAGAGGGGGACCCACACAAACACGCCCAGTACAGAGGGGGACACCCGTAGCAGAGCCCACTCCCTCTCACTCAAGGTCTGCTCTGTCCTAGGCAAATCAATACCTCCACAGAGACGAGCTGCCAGTCCAAGGCTAAGTAAATCTGCACTGAAAAACACCACCACGTGCCCAATGGCTGCTGCATGGTCCCAACACCAATCGATGTCTATCGAGGGCGGGGACTCCTTCCATGATTTAGTGGGGGCTATCTAAGACATGGTCAGCACTGTGCAATGTCCACGCCAGATTTGCATCATGCCATCTTAACTCGAGAAATTCTGTTGTAAAATCCTATGATGATCAGTGTGAATGGAAACGTCTATGTTTGTGGTGAGGCTAGTATCACTGTGTATATCCGGGGAAACCTGGGAAGAAACATATGTAGGTGACAGCCATTCTTGTAACCAGAACCAGCTAACAAAGCAAAAAAATAAGATGTAAAATGATGTTTTTATGACCATTTCAGCAACAGTGATAGAAAAAAGCACTCTCCAACTAGCCAAGGCTAGTACAAAATCCATTTGGCTAGTTCTAAATTAGTCTTTTTCTTGTTAAATTTAATCATTCACTCGCCAAACATCACCAGTTGGCTAGTACTGCTGAAAATCTGTTTCTATCACTGAGCAACAATGGCCATATCAGGTAAACTTCTCAGCCTTTAAATATGTGTGACAGTAACCGTTGTGACTGCCCACAGTGGGAATCAAACCCACTACCTCCCGTCCTCCATTTATATCACTTTGTAAGGCACAGATCCTTGCAGGAAACACAGAGCATGACCTATATCATGACCTAATGGTATCTCTGTCTTCATGTCAACAACAAAACATACCTGTCTCAAACAATGCCTAATTAACATAAAAATATGTAAAACCCAAATGCCATTGAATAAATCTGACAAGTTTACGGCATTTCTTTCATTTTCGGAGCAGGTTTTTACTTTTACAAATTTCTATTTGGGGCACTGAAATGTAACGTATGGGTGATGTCATAAGGTCAATCTTAGCAGTAGCATGAACCTATATGTTCACACTTTCCTAAGATGTGGCATGGCACAGAGAAACATGTTTGCCTCAAACTGACATATGGAAAAGGTCTCTCAGTAGCAATTAAAATATGAGACATATTGCAATGAGTTTTTTGTGATATGCGATGATACTGCTATTATCTGCCATGGCACAATAGAATTGTAAAATATAATATACTAGTATAACATAACTTTTGCTCTGTCATAAACAAATTTGCATTAAATGTCTCATGAAGCAGCTCCATTTTGATCTCATTATCAAGCAGAAGAGGCTCAAATGGGAGTGTTCCTCTCAAGACCCAGGATTCCAGGTTCAAATCTCGGTCAGTTATAATCGAGCAATCAGTTATTATCAAGAGCTCCAATCAAACACTGCCTAGTATCACATAACATAGCTATTATATAACAATTAATTATACTAAATTATGTTATACAGCTTAACTAGATATATGAAATAAGTAGCCTTGTTCAATACAGTACAGCAATACAGTGCAGCCAAAGGAAACAAATTCAATTGCAGCAGATATATATTATTGTGTAATGTTTAATGCACCACCAGTCATCTTCAATCAAATAATCTTTTCTTTTGAGTATCTAACTTGTACTCATGATATGGGGTGAATACTGCATATGCATATTTTAATATAGCTAACATGTGACCTTATTTTAGTCTGGCTCTTGTGTACCCATATTTTGCCAAATCTTTGGTCATTCAGCACATGCATGTTTTGCAATAGCGATTGTGATCACGTTTTGGTCTGGCTATTGAGTAAGTATGTTTTGTCATGACCATTACAAGCATTTTGGCATCCAGCTGAGAAATCATGTTTTGTCATGACCATTACAAACACATTTTGGCAAAGCTTTTGAGAAATCATGTTTTGTCAAGGCTATTATCCAATCATATTTTGATTGGCCATTTTGCAATGGTGTTTTTGACATCACTATTGTGTCACCATATTTTGGTATGTCTATTATTCAACCAAAATGAGGGAAGTCTATTGTCCTGTTATATTTTGACCAAGCTATTGTGCACAGCATGTTTTTGCATGTTAATGTGTCGAATATTGGCCGTTCATATCATGCAGAGATAATCTCAGTTCGCACTGGATATACATCACCAAATGGAGATATGACCCAATGGACTAACATTATGGCCCAAATGAAATATGATCCATGTTTTTTCATGACCCATTTGCAATTTCACTGCAAAAGTATTCAATTTTCTATTCTCTCCAGTCTTGACATAAACACTATTCTAAGACAGTTTAAAGTCATCTGAGCAATATTGTCTTTAAGGCTTGTGCCCTTGGTGACGTAGGCTGGATGTCTTTTTGTGATTATGTTAAAGGATTTTAATCAATGGTTTTGGCAACATCATTGTTGCTGTCTGAAGTGTGCCAGCAGAGGGAATTAGTATGTTTGCTTTAGACTCATTTCTCTGGTCTTAAATAATAAACCTATAGATCAGCACTAGAGCTCATATCTTGCATTATAATACTCAATAATAATACTATGGACCAATCATAGCAGCCGAGACAATGCTGGGAGACAAGGCACATTATTTCAACCCATCAGAGAGCAGCTTACAAATGGTTACAAGAGGTATCCATAGAAACAATGGTGAAAAATGGCGATCAACATCTGTCTTCATTCAACATCGCAAAATGAAAAAAATAAGTGGCATATATTCATTCATTTAGCTTCATTTAAAATTGCAACATGATAACTATTCATCTAAAAGTGACTGGCAATGGTGTACAATTTGAGGCAGCTATGGGTAGTCTACCCTGATACCTGCCTCATATTCAGCCAATAACTGTATGATAACCACAAAAGAATAATTTCCTGCTAAAATGTGATCTTAGTTTATGCTTTGAGAAGAGTCACACTAAAAATGTCATAAGATTTGTTTTTGTACAAGCTTATGAAGCGCAAAAACAGAAGATATTTAAAAACATAAAACAGTGCGATTGGTGAAAGTTTCATAAAATATCTCAATATAATATTTCATACATCGTAAACAGAGTATATGATAATAACATAACGGAAATAATATGTCCCAAATGAATCCGTACTGTCTCAAATAATGGATTCATGTGTCCCAAGTATCTGTGATACTGTCCAAAATAATATATCATTAATTGATTCTTGAGAATACATAAATTCACTTGACTCTTTCTATGTCTATTACTATATATCCCAGGGCTCAGAGTAGCATTAAGTTATCACATCTCATGCCCTATAAGGATATACATCCATGAATATCTGGCTGAGCATCTGGCAATCATGAGCTTTAGCTGCTCCCATGAATGCTGCAAACTGCCAGTAGAGGGAGCCTCAGAATGGCGGTGTCACATCCATAATGTTCCCCTGAATGATTGCAACACTGGCATCATGGCGGCCACCATTACGCTGCCTTACTATATATATCATTATAGTTGCGTTTTACCATCTAAGCATACAATTCATTATGTTGAAAATTTGGACAAACTGAACACATCATCTCAAAGGTAATTCTCTTCAACAGCAAAGAATTAAAATTGATTTGAAAGAGAGATGAAAATCAATATTTCATGGGCGTTGGATTAATATCAAAGCGAACCTGGGAGACTGGAAAATAATACCACTTTGAAAATTTGATTACTCAAAGGCAGGAATAGTCTATAGATACAGATACCTACCTTTGCACCTGCTTCACTGATGTGACTAAACTATATGAGTCTATAAATAGCACAGCATATCTCAAGGACACCATTTAGATCCCAAATGTACATGATGCAGAACACCATCATTTATATTTTAGAAACTCCAAAAATCTGTGCTGAATGGGTCTGGGCACAAGTCCTCCGAGCTAACCCATTGAAAAATATTGATTCAGAATTCAGCTAGAAAAAAAACTAAGTAATAAATATTTTCTGGTCCAGGAGGCAATATATTGTAGCTTGCTGCCCCCTGGAACTGGCTATATATTGTACAGTGTTGTTTGAGGGGAAGCAACACTACAATATATCATGTGATGTGTCCGTCTCCTGCCTGGGGGTGGTTATATCACATTATGGTTCTAGCCCCATGCCTGGGGGTGGTTATAACACATTATGCTTCTAGCCCCATGCCTGGAGGTGGTTATAACACATTATGCTTCTAGCCCCATGCCTGGAGGTGGTTATAACACATTATGCTTCTAGCCCCATGCCTGGAGGTGGTATGTCATGGTTCTAGCCCCCTGCCTGGGGGTGGTTATATCACATTATGGTTCTAGCCCCATGCCTGGGGGTGGTTATAACACATTATGCTTCTAGCCCCATGCCTGGAGGTGGTATGTCATGGTTCTAGCCCCCTGCCTGGGGGTGGTTATATCACATTATGGTTCTAGCCCCCTGCCTGGGGGTGGTTATAACACATTATGCTTCTAGCCCCATGCCTGGAGGTGGTATGTCATGGTTCTAGCCCCCTGCCTGGGGGTGGTTATATCACATTATGGTTCTAGCCCCTGCCTGGGGGTGGTTATAACACATTATGCTTCTAGCCCCATGCCTGGGGGTGGTTATAACACATTATGGTTCTAGCCCCCTGCCTGGGGGTGGTTATATCACATTATGGTTCTAGCCCCCTGCCTGGGGGTGGTTATAACACATTATGGTTCTAGCCCCCTGCCTGGAGGTGGTACATCATGGTTCTAGCCCCCTGCCTGGGGGTGGTTATAACACATTTTGGTTCTAGCACCATGCCTGGAGGTGGTATGTCATGGTTCTAGCCCCCTGCCTGAAGGTGGTACATCATGGTTCTAGCCCCCTGCCTGGGGGTGGTTATAACACATTTTGGTTCTAGCACCATGCCTGGAGGTGGTATGTCATGGTTCTAGCCCCCTGCCTGGAGGTGGTACGTCATGGTTCTAGCCCCCTGCCTGGAGGTGGAATGTCATGGTTCTAGCCCCATGTCTGGAGGTGGTATGTCATGGTTCTAGCCCCCTGCCTGGAGGTGGTATGTCATGGTTCTAGCCCCATGTCTGGAGGCAGTACGTCATGGTTCTAGCCCCCTGCCTGGAGGTGGTATGTCATGGTTCTAGCCCCCTGCCTGGGGGTAGTATGTCATGGGTCTAGACCCCTGCCTGGAGGTGGTTGAATAAATAATGTTTGTGATCCTCCTTGGACTTGTTAAAAGCAGATACCATGGCAGCTGCCATTTTAAGCTGTCAGGCTAATGAAGTTTTACTCCCAATTTTCAAATTGTTTCTTGTGTAAAAATGATTCTCTATCCAATTTACAATATGTTCCCAAGTGCTCTGAGATAGAAAACTACCTATTGCCACGACGTCAGAACAATATTTTTCTTATATAGATGTCATAAAATAAGTGATTTGGTGGAATAATGAATTTTAACTCTGTCGTATATTCTCTGTCTGTCACTTTCTCCCTTCAAGGCCTCTGTTCCAAAATATCAAGTTATCAAATGTTGTGATTTGCTTTTCATATCTCAAGGCCTTCATTACTTTGCCTCGTCTTGTGTAAGTTATTTTGTCTTGTGTTACCACTAAAATGTAGCTCTACTTTCATTTAGGTTCATCAGTTGGAATCAAATATTTTTATGGTCATGTGATAATGTGAACAAATGAGGTCATGCAAGGCCAGTGCATCACCAACCAAGGCCAAGCAATAACTTCAGAACAAACACCTCCGCATCTCAACACTTATCACAGTCATTAAAAAAAGCTTGTTTCTAATTTCCCTACTTATCCCAATTCAAACAAGCTACCCTAAAGTATTTTTTTTACCTTCTCAGTTTTTATGTCATTTCAAAAAATAATTCTCAATATACATCACGATATCACTTTTAACAAAATATATAAATATAAAAATCTACCCCTAATCCTATTTTATTCAGGTTGTGTTATCAAAAACAATGTTATTTTTTGTTTTGGCCTTATGATGTGGCATGTTACACCCTCATCCTCTTACTTGGTGAACCTTTGTATGCATGACTAAATTGATGTTATGCCCCAAATGCTAATGGGGCTTTGCAAAGCCATGTCAGAATGCAAGAGCACACCAAAACTTAATCTATCAAAGCAACATTGTGGATAATTCACAATAACACATTCAGAAATACACTGTGAACACCGAGTAAACCCTTTCTTGTTCAATTTTCAAATCAGTCACAAGTTGGATGTATTGCAACCCCTGCAGAGAACAAACAGAGCTAGGTGCCATATTTACCCACAAGGCAATATTCTATATATGGTATATCATAGTGAAGCAGAAATGATGTTCCCAATTGTCATCAGAACCCCACTAATGGTTGCTATAGCAACTGGCTTGTCAACAAGAAATCAAGATAGAACCAGTAAATTCAATATCAATTCTCACTGCTCGAGTGGGCCCTGCTGCCATCTACATGGAGTGTGTTAAAGCCAAGCATGGGGGAAACTTTATGGACATACAAGCTTGGTTCAAAGTTGTAAAAATGTTGAGTAGCATGTCACTTAATTTCAATCAATTCAAGCTATCCGCTCTGCCATATCTGCTGCTTTTTCACATCGCTATAATTGTATTTGACCCAGATCTTTGCACACGGCACATCTGGAACAGCAGCTACAGTCTGTTTGGGATATTGTCGCCTCTGCCTTTAAGCTTTACATCGTTGTTTTTCTCAGGTTTGTCTTTGGAATGGTGACATATATTATGCCGATTGCAATAGACTTATCCAAGATTGCACAACAAAAATGCAATAATGCTGACATTGGCTTGTTAATGAACGATGTGAATCTGAAACTTAACTCTCATCTTGAAGAAAGGTGGGCGGAAGTTTATGATGCAAGATATTTACAGTCATGCATAGATAAGGAGAATTTTTTATTGTGTGTGTGCATTTGTTTCCAAAATACTGATCTATTAGCTTCACAGCATACAGAATAGTAGTCATCATATCTGCTGCCCTGTCCACAAACCTATCCCAGCATGAATTATACATGACACAAGAGACACCTGGTGGATAACAAATGTTGAAACTCAAGCTGTGAGAATTGTCAGCAGCAGATCAATATCTTGTATTTTCAAAGTAATCCATAGTCATGCTGACTCGTGCAACAAGAAATATAATTACATCCAATTCTTCCTCCAGACAAATAAAGACTTCTTGGTCACGTCAGAGTAATCTAATTTAACTTATTAAGACAAACTAATAAACATCTGGTTAATTAACTTCAATTTTCATGAAACAGTAATGTCTATGCCATAATCAAAAACGTATTTCTTCAGAGTGCATGACAAAGTTGATTGAGCTTCACCCCTTCCCTCAAGGAAGGCTACATGGACCATCAGCATAAAAAGGTTCATAAAGGAAGGTAACAGTAATATATCAAAGAAACCTTCCAAGAGACTCTTTCTGAAGAAGGAGTCCCAGTGGCAGGCTCTTATTTGACCTGTTAGTGAGGACAATGTCCTGTACTCATCTTTAATGCAAACAAACAAAATACCAGCTGAGCACATTGTATGCTTTACAGATATACTCCCGGTGGTGCATCAGACACTGGCGTGACCAAAGTATGTGTGAACACCTCCCCAGAAAATAGCTCTTTTTAAGGACAGTTGTTGTGATGCGGGCCAGATATTATCTGCAAGGTCAAGGTCACTGTACCAAGGTCAAAATTCTATTTTCTTTTGTGAGAAGATCATTGGGTACTTGTCTGTGGCCATATCCTGCTTGAGTCTGTCACATTTGTAAAAATAAAATCCCCAAAAGGTGCCTGGCTGATGGCTTTTTTTTGGGGCAAAACTGGCTGGCAAGCTTAGGAATTGCAAGGACTGATTATCTGCAATAATCGGTCATAAAAGTTTTTTAATATTGATAGTTGCAGGAACTTTAAGCTGCATCTAAAAAGTTGTTGATGTAGGTTCTGAATTATATAAAACAAAGTGTCCTGTATATCCCACATAAACATAATAAAAATAAACATAAACATAAACATAACAATAACAATAACAATAACAATAACAATAATAATATATTTATATAGCGCCCTTTCAGATAGTATCTCCTCGTGGCACATATCAATAAAAAAATTCCTGCCACCCAGGACACAGGGAAACCAACCGATTCCTACTTCCCGGATGGTGACCAGTACAAAAATGACTCTGGCGTGGGCTAGAGCAGTCCTCTTTAAAACCTCAAGGGTTAAGATGGTGATAAACATGAATTGAAATGCTCAAGGTCCTGTTCACTGGAAGATCAATGCAAAACCTGGAAAGAAGTATGACTTGTATTGCTGCGTGTCAAGATAAAATATTGATGTGAACTGTCTGCAGTTATTTGTTGCTGTGACATCATGGGAATTATACAAGAGTCGAAGTTCGTTCATTGTTCAGGGGTCATTTATGGAGAGAAAAACATTGCCCAGGATTAGACTAGCATGTGGTATGGTTGAAAATATGAAGTCTAAACTGCTGTAAGCTGCCGAGATATTGTCTAGGTTGAACCCTGCCTGTCCTGCTAGCATGTGTTTTTGTTGAAGATATAAAGTCCTAACTGCTGTAAATTGCTGAGATATGGGGCCAGTCCGCACCCTGCCTGCCCTGCCGGGCCGCGTGACTGCATGAAAGCCCAGCGGACCCCGCTAACGACACTGCTACCAGCCATTTGTTGCTCGCTTGAAAAACCACTAACAGGGCATTAACATCTTTTCCATATCTATTTTTCAGATAAAGCTTCTCAGATATGTCACATAAAATCGTAATATCCATTATCATCTCCTAATTTCCTCCTTAATGTTCACATAACATCTATGATATTCCGACGCTTGTACCAATATACCACCTCAGTAAATGATGTTTTTGTTGTTTTTTCTGCAAGCTACTGGCAACAACAATGAGACTGATAATCAAAATACCATCCCCAAAATAGATGAGGCTTTTACCATTTGGCACATGAGGTAGTAGGCTTTGCCATTAAACATCCAGAGTCAGAGTAGTCATCAGCAACAGTCTTGATTATCATGAGGACGGCATAATTACCACCCCACTGACATAACACATCAAGATACTCTCCACACTTCTATATCTCATATACTAATATCACACCAAAATATGCTCTGCAAATGTCTTGCAGATTAAGAGATAACAAGAAATTGTTTTTCTACGAGAACATTAATGTGAAGCTGGCATTCTCTCTTATTGTTCAAAAGAAATACTGTTGTGTACACAATGTGTATGGATGGCCTTATACTTTCAACCTCCAACCAGAAAAAATATCTATATTTGATCATATATATTAAACCCAGAAAGAACTTGTAAAATGTTTTATATTCATGACAGCATTGTAAAAAAGATAAAATATCAAGTCGAAGAAAATGAACTGATAAAAATGATGTAATTCTATACCTTTAAATTCCAATCACACAAACATTAATTACTGGATGGATTATCTTTCTAAATTCACACTGCTTTTTGTGAGGACAGATAATGAGCCCTTATTTTACACACATATAACTAATGGGCCCTTATTACACACACACACACACACACACACACTCGTTCTATCAAGCATTAAAGAATTGTTCTATTGTATGGCACCATGGCTCATGACCCATGAGCCTGATCCCAAATAGGTTCCAATAGGCCCTTATTTCACATATATATAATTAATGGGCCCTTATTTCACACATTATATGTATGGCCCATGAGTCTGATGATCCCACTTTATTCAATAATTGATTCCAATACATGGACTGATCTTAACCACTGAAAATTGTTGATATTATCAAATATGTTCCAACACTGAACACTAAAAATTTCCATATTTGTTGCGAGCCACATCAGAAATAAAAACATGGTTAAGCATTCTTTCAATTTCCAGGGGGGAATTGCCAATGAGGCAGGCACTGGGGTAGGGTATGTGTCTTACCTGAGGAGGCAGGCACTGGGGTAGGGTATGTGTCTTACCTGAGGAGGCAGGCACTGGGGTAGGGTATGTGTCTTACCTGAGGAGTCAGGCACTGGGGTAGGGTATGTGTCTTACCTGAGGAGGCAGGCACTGGGGTAGGGTATGTGTCTTACCTGAGGAGGCAGGCACTGGGGTAGGGTATCTGTCTTACCTGAGGAGGCAGGCACTGGGGTAGGGTATGTGTCTTACCTGAGGAGGCAGGCACTGGGGTAGGGTATGTGTCTTACCTGAGGAGGCAGGCACTGGGGTAGGGTATCTGTCTTACCTGAGGAGGCAGGCACTGGGGTAGGGTATGTGTCTTACATGACCTGAGGAGGCAGGCACTGGGGTAGGGTATCTGTCTTACCTGAGGAGGCAGGCACTGGGGTAGGGTATCTGTCTTACCTGAGGAGGCAGGCACTGGGGTAGGGTATGTGTCTTACCTGAGGAGGCAGGCACTGGGGTAGGGTATCTGTCTTACCTGAGGAGGCAGGCACTGGGGTAGGGTATGTGTCTTACCTGAGGAGGCAGGCACTGGGGTAGGGTATCTGTCTTACCTGACTTACCTGAGGAGTCAGGCACTGGGGTAGGGTATGTGTCTTACCTGAGGAGGCAGGCACTGAGGTAGGGTATGTGTCTTACCTGACCTGAGGAGGCAGGCACTGGGGTAGGGTATGTGTCTTACCTGAGGCAGGCACGGGGGTAGGGTATGTGTCTTACCTGAGGAGGGGGCGCAGGAATCTACAGGTGATAAAGCTTCCATACTGGCCGCGGGGGGAGCCTCTACTCCGCCGCGAGTTTCCACCACCATTTCACACGACGTTATACGGACAGCCGTCTCCACAGACTGGGGCGAAACCACACCGCAATGAAAACAAGAGCTCTGAGTATTATGTTGTATCCGGGATGTTTGCTTCTTCTATTTGTCTAATGCCACCAATATAAAATGCAATTTGGCCTCACTTTCCGTGCCTGACGACCACAGGATGCGCATGTGTTGGCTTGCCAGTTTACACACCTCCGATGCCGTGGGGAGACAAGCTGCAGTACGCGTTGATCGTAGGATGGCTGGCTACTGGCATACAACGAAGGCCATGTGGTCTGACAGAGAGGCTCAAACAGAGAACGAGAGCATGAAAGAGTGATAGAGGAGAGTGTTTTGGGGCTATGCTGCATGTACTACTGCCAATATTCCATCAGTCTGTGTGATGTCATTGCTGCTAAAAACACCCAAAGCCGGCAACTCCCTCTCTAAATAGATCCATGCGTGTACTTCACACTCACCATTGCCTCTGCTACAAGTGCACTCCTTGTGAAACACAACGCCTTGACGACCTGGACAATTTGCCCAACCTACTCAGGCCTAGTATACGCTGCCTGTATCGGGGTCAGGGTTCAAGGCTCAGGGAGATCAGAACCAACCAGTCTCAATGGTGTTATATATCCACGGAATCCAAGTGGAATCCAAGCCCCGGCAAATCAACAAATACCAATCTGCTGGTGATTCATGTCTACTCAGTGATGAAAGGGGGGAGGAGGCCTGTGATGCAATGTGGCCTCAATGAATGAGCTACTCACTCCACCACGTGCCACTCGGTGCTCCACACTACTCAAACTTCCTCTGATGACTGTTACACTGTCAGCAAATGCTGAGCTCACCAAACAGACAATTCTCTACAATCCAACGGCACTTCGTTTTTAACCATTCCTCACCATTTCTCTACAACTGCTCACCACCGTGCCTGATGACCAGAGACTCCTTATATTGCATCAACAGCACTTTGTGTTCATATATTACCAGAATTGAGCAGCTCGGTAGTCCTGTCGGGTTGACTCAGTACTCGAGCTGCGTCACCAGTGTCCCCCGAGTGATAATAGAGGAGCCGTACAGCCACAAGAGGAAAGCATTGATGCCAAAGATGATGCAGCTCCCAATGGGCAATTGGTAAGCCTGATAAGAGGTCAGCGCGTCTGTTTCTGCCGTCGGCCAGACTCGGTGCTCAGTTAATCCCAGCCAGCCCGCGTGTTCTCTGTTATCTGCAGAATAGCACCACTTTGTGCTATTATAATCATCAATAACACTTAGTTCTGTGGCAATATTCCTGTATAGCAAATACTGCCAATTTCCTGTAACTCAAACAATCCATTATTCCCCTGTGTATCGCTGTCTTGATCTTGAGATGTGAGCGATGGCAAGCCTCCAATTTATAGCCTTACATTTCCATCTCTAGGCACTGATATAATAAAATCAATTGCAACATAAATCAATAACATCTTTTGTGGAATAAAATCTCCAGATGACGTTCTGTACTCAACTTTGCTTCCAAACTCTTTGAACTTTGTATCAAATCATTTTTCCTGGAATTGCCACATGATCTAAATGAAAATATTAAAAATGCATATGCTGGCTCGTTGGCTGTATCTACCATAACATGGGTATCTCCAGACACCTAGGTAAAGATGGCTGAATATCTCCTGTCAACGTGCCAAACCCTGCATATATATATGTGTGTATATGTGCATATACACCATTATACATGAACTGCCAATTGATTGTATAACACAAGGCCGAGCCATATTGATCACACTAATTATGGCAGCACCAATCTAATCAAAATTGCTCTCAAATGCTCCTACATAATCCATGTCACAAGGGAATGATATTCTGCCGATCCATTAGTGGGATCCAGTGGGTTCCTTGGCTGGGGTAGGTGTGGCTACAGCGCTGGCCTGGAGGTAGGTGGCAGACTACTCCCTCGTACATATGTTGTTATGTCAACACCCGCTGCCATGATTAGTTATTCATGACTCGCCCTCCCTTCCTGCCAAGTGATGGCGATAGTGTCAGAGAGAGGGCATCTCTCAGGAAGTGCAGAGGTCGAGAGATGATGAGGTACAGAGGTGTGGATGAGGTACAGAGGTGGGGATGAGGTACAGAGGTGGGGATGAGGTACAGAGGTGGGGATGAGGTACAGAGGTGGGGATGAGGTACAGAGGTGGGGATGAGGTACAGAGGTTGGGATGAGGTACAGAGGTGGGGATGGGATACAGAGGTGTGGATGGGGTACAGAGGTGGGGATGAGGTACAGAGGTGGGGATGAGGTACAGAGGTGGAGATGAGGTACAGAGGTGGGGGATGAGGTACAGAGGTGGGGATGAGGTAGAGGTGTGGATGTGGTACAGAGGTGGGGAGGTATGGAGATGGGAAGGTACAGAGGTGAAGAGGTATGGAGGAGGAAGGTATGGAGGTGGAGAGGTACAAGGATGAGGGATAGAGGTGGGTTATCGAGGTGGAGAAGCATGGAGATGCAAAGGTATGGAGGTGGGGAAGTATAGAAGTGGGGAGGTATAGAGGTGGGGAGGTATAGAGGGGAGGTATTGAGGTGGGGAGGTATGGAGATGGAGAGGTACGGAGGTGGGGAGGTATGGAGGAGGAAGGTACAAGGGTGGGGAGGTAGAGGGGTGGGGAGGTATGGAGGAGGAAGGTACAGGGGTAGGGTGGGATTAAGGTGGGAGGTACATGGATTTCAATTACTGTGGCTAATCACAATTATTTAAAATAACATATGACGTTTCAAGATGGCTGCGAAATCAAATTTCAAATTTTGTTTCTCATGGTCCAATCTCTTCAAATGAGGTAAACCATGTCTCTTAACAAAATACAGGTCAAAGACATATCATTTACAGAAATTAAGATGCATCCATTGTTTATGTTTGGTAGTGCTATTGGTTTTACCATTAACATAACCATGCTATAATGTTCACAACTTATTACGTCCATTAGAATTTCATAGAACTGGTCATATGATCTTGAAATGAAGGTCAAGGTCACAAGCACAGCATTTCAAGATCTTTATAAGATGCATCTATAATCTTAACCTAAAGAACTAAACATTGTTTGTTCTCAAGTTACAATATCACATTTGCTGTCAATGCTCTAATCATACTATTCAATACTGATGATGCAAAGTGCCCTTTCATTTATAACTGAAAAGGTCTTGTAACATGGTTATAAATGTCTATCCAACCAATATAGAACAATGTTTATAATAAATGATCTCTAGCATAAAGATAATTCTAAAGAGATTAACTTATTCCCTACTGATGGCGCTACTGTTCTATAAGTATGGCTTTGATGTAGTTTGAAAAGAAAAAGATTATTAATCATATGAGATTATCTGCATGATCACAGCAAAATATTTTTAAAAATTGGCAATGAGGGATAAGCCGGTCTTGAGTCAATTACTGGGGCATGACTGTATAAAAATTAATCTACATCTCATCTTCTTTAAATCAGGTCAATTTTGTCCGAATGATTTATCCTGGCATCAGCTTAAGTATAGTTTGGCTTTGCAGTTGAGTACTGGACCATATCGCATATGTGCAATACACATGTCAAAGTTCATCTAAGTCTGTCCTCCATCATTGCCTGTTTCCAGTCCTTATGAACCTATTTCATGCACATACAGAGGGAGCCAGGGGGCAGCGCTCAGACAACCTTCATTATGAAATACTGCAGTTTAAATCCTCAACTTGAACACTTTGTATCTTTGATCTCAATCAGTGAAAAAATAAAGACCAGTTTCAACAAGGTACAAGGTCACAACCATGTCATGTCTTCACAGTCAAAGATACACTGGGACATCACAACAATGCTACCTTAACAAAGAAGCAGGGATTAACATTAATAGATTCATCAATTCTAATGGCCCAGATATGAGCGAGTATTTCTCATAATTTAAGTTTCATATTATGGGCAATTAGGTTGTGACAGAGGGTTCAGTTAATATGAGGACAGCCTGACCTTATGGGCCAGTAACCCAAATCTTTAATGTGGAGCCCTGGTAATGATATGCCACTGGGCTCAATCCAGCTATGGATCTGCTGCCCAAGGCCTCCCCACTTTCCTGCCAATATAACGGCAACATGATAGGAAAAAAACAAGAAAATCAGAAGCTGATCGCTGCACTCACATATTTGGGTAAATTAAAAAAAAACTACACTTTTCCCAGAATCATGATCATAAAATCATGCCAATGTGTCTAATGGTGTGATCAACAGTTTAACCTGACTGTCATCTGACTCTCATCATTATCATTAATAACATCATGCATGGACTTCTGCCAATATGTCAAATAGCGTGACTAACGGTTAAACCTGACTCTCATCATTAGGATCAATAACATCTATTCTTCAGGTAATTGCAAATGTGATCTCAATAATAGTTCTCTAATTTGTATCACATCGGTAGTATTGCAAGTGGTTCAATCTTCTCAATGCCTGTCATCAGTGCTGTATATTTGACATAATTAATAAATACTCATCTTGCTCACAAATATATCATCCAATTTGAATTAACCAACATTATGTCTTAACCTGTAACCAGGTGTCTGACTCAAACACTGACCAATCAATAGTTCTCAGTACAAAACAGAATCTATGAATATTCATCTATTTTTTGTCATGATAATTTTCTCCTGATAATCTCAGGTGGATGTCATTATAAGGTTGACATCCACCTGAGGTCCACCTAGATCAGGGCACTCCACCTAGATCAGGGCACTCCACCTAGATCAGGGCACTCCACCTAGATCAGGGCACTCCACCTAGATCAGGGCACTCCACCTAGATCAGGGCACTCCACCTAGAATATTACTTAGGATTTGTTATCTTAGTGCGTGTGCCAATCACTCAAGTGTGCCCGTCACTCAATAGCGCCCTTACCTAACCTTGGCCCTTGGCGAGATCCATTGCCATCTCCTGCTAATATTGCTTTCAATCAATGCCAGCAGGGGTGAATGTTTCCATACAAATACTTTACAGGAGCAAACCTATTTACTCACTCAAGTGTAATCATATTAAACTGCACCTGCTCCAAGATTTCATTCAAAAGTTTTCTCCTATATTTTCATGTTGTATAACACAAGCTAAGAGGATGTATCAGGTGTAAATGGCTTGGGGACTCCTCTTTGGTTTGTTCCCTCTAGTGCTAACAGTTGCCTATGGCTCTTAGATCCATAATCTGGCAGTTATATATTTCCACTCACAGATGCTATTTCTGACATAGGTCAGATTCATGAATAAAACCCCATCACCTGCTATCTTATATAAATGTTGAAGCCAAAATTCGGGATCCTTTCCTCATACTGAGGGATAAGTATATACACAGGTTATATCACATCATTTAGTATATTGCTGAATTGACACAATATGTTGCCTAAAAAGTGTGGCCAAATCTCAAACGGAACTTAAATGTCATCTACAAACAGGCATGGAGCTACGGCAGATATGCGTAAGTTGAGACATGTAATATCTTACTGTTGGTGGATGTTCTATCCGCCCTGTCCGGCACATCATTCACGCTTAACAAGTTGTTGTTCATCGTTTTAACTGTAGGAATCACGATCTCTGACAGGACAGTGTCTCTCCGCTCACGAGGTTGACGATTTTACTTGTGTTCTTGGTAAGCTGAATGGTGGTGGCTTGCCTTATAATCAGGTAAGTACCTGGAGGGCCGAGTGCTAAATATAACCTGTGACCGTCCCTGTCACAAGCAGAATGATGTGTACTGCCTTATTCAGGTGAAAGCTTCACTTGGACCCCCTCCCCGTCCCCCCTCACCCCTTACCAGCCGGACAGATGAGGGAGTTAGGGGGGGCTGAGTTTGACATCCTCTCATATTTCTGGCATCTACAATCTGACCTCCGCCTATGGTCAGAATCATGAACCAATCACTTATGGAGTGGGCAAAAAGAGGCGTGGCACTTATCATAAAAGTGATGTCAGAAATATACACCATAACAGACTTATCAGATTCTGAAAAGCATCTCCTCTTTCCCAAACATTCTGATGCTTAGAGCTTTGTCAAGTCTAGGTGAGATATTTCGAATTATTTCAATTGATGAATTAGTTCAATACAAGTTTTAACAGGTTCAAGGACATTTGAGAAAGGTCAGAGGTCAACTGGGAATAACATGGCACTTGAGGTGTTGCACATGGAATCAATGTGGATGACGAACAAAAGAAGCCAAAGTACTGCAAACAGTTCCTGTGACCATTGTTTTTGCAAATTTTCATTGAATCACTGAACATAGACATAAATCAATCTAATTTGCAAAGCTTATCTTTATCCTTGATTCTTTTTTGCTTTGGACCATGGCAATCAGATAAACAGAGCCTTATCTGGCCTGCAGTTAGAACATATTCTAAAAACAGATCTGAAGATGTTGTTTTTTTCAGACAGCGTCATTCAAATTTTAAAATCTGTAGTCAAGTTAATATTGAACCCACTCCCCATTATACATCAATTTAAAAAAAAAACATTAATAACATGAATTTTATTAATATATATTATTATATGCATTTGATTTCTAGCTCCTTTTCCAACTTAGCACAGCATATAATTTGTAATAAAAGCTTTTTAAAAACTTGAGCCTAATCAAAGGCACAAGGCACTCTCCTTGAGAGGTTCTATCCTCTGGTGAAGTGTCATCATACAGGCGTTGAATATCAAGGTCAAAATTTACATCACTGATGTATGACATTAACTTGTGACATCATAAAAGGTCAAACACCACAATTTTAATCTTTAGCTCACTTTCTAAATTGATAACAAAGATGATTTGACATGGTTCTATACAAAGTAAGTATTTAGTGCAAATATTCCAGTTGAGAAATTTCTAAAAAGTCCTTCCAATATTTTGTCAAATAAATTTGGTATTATTTGTAAATTAAACTATGAACAATATATCTCTGTATTCAACCTCCACCTTACAGCTAACTTTAATGCTTTATATGGGCATCATGAATGATGACAGCTATCTGTATTAGCAGGTTGCGAGGCCAAGCAGTGCGGCAATATCTGACAACAAAAAAAGCATTTCGTTTTCATAGCATTGGCTTTCTATAATAGGTAATACATTTCTCGGAAAACAAGATGTTTATTTTTTTAGTCTGGCCTCACAGCTCTATAGAAAACTGAGAAAGTAGCATTTGGTAGTTCATATCCTATAATTATTCCAGTGCAACCATCACCACATTGCAGATTAACAAAGCATAGCAGAGCATTCTCAATATTATTTAAATATGACAAAAAATATAAATATGACAAAAAATATAAATATAAATGCTGCAGCATGCAAAATATGTTGTTGCTTATATTTGATTTGCCTACAAACTTTCATGGACAACCTATATATCACTCCCCATCAGTGCATGGGATATGGTATAAAATGTTGCTTTCATTTAAGTCTGTTTTAATCATTAGCTGATGCAAAGTAAAAAAAACCTCAAATGTTTCTGGCCCTGGCCAAAAGTTGCTTGCTTTGGGCAACAGTGCAAGCTCAAATAATTTCAAACACTGTTCTTAACTTATACATAATGTGATATTGATATCTGAGGAATATATCCATGTGAAGCTGTAAAAACAAAGTTTCAGTGCAGACGTAGATCTTTCATCCAATCATGCATTTTTTTATATTAGTTATCTATGACATAAGAAAAGGGCATCTTGACAAGGGCTATGGGTGTAAAGCTTCATGCTGTGACCTACTTCATTAATACAAGTATCATCTTATCCGGATTAATATCGGTATTCAGTATAAATCAAGTGAAACAGAAGGAATACTGGGCCAAGGGTCTTGTGACAAAATCCAAGTGGTATACATATCAATTGGATCAGACACATGAAACAAGGCTGGAGGGGTGCAAGGGGTTAGAATTCTGGGAACATATGCTACCACTGTTTACTTACTGCAACTGCAATCTTTCTCTACAATGAATATATCACACCAAAATGAAGAAAAAAACACATCAACTTAAAATCATTTATCTTACTGCCATAATCTTGAAATGCAAACGAAGAATGAAATCTTCAAATCTCTTTGGCAATAATGGGGGATACCCAAATAAGCACTTTTACTGAATTCACTGGATACTAGACAATGAGAGGCACTGCCCCCTATCATAAGATATTACCATAAGAATTACATGGTGCTGTCCTCTGGTGACTAAATAGGTGCTGTCCTCTGGTGACGACATGTAAGATCCAAGCTTTAAAGCAGCAATTTCTTTTTATCTTGCTCATGCAGTACTATATTGTCATGCGCAAAGTAGGAATTTTGTGCAATGTAGAAAAAATTGCTGCAGTACAAAGTAGGAATTCCTACATTGTGAAAATAAGGAGGAATATGTGAGTTCTAAATAATAAATATTAATTGAAAAGTCATCTTGTGGAAATGTGACAACTTTTGGCAAATGTTGGAACAAAAATGTAATATATGATGAACATTAAAACTTAATTTGGAGTTTGAAAAAAACCCAGGCCAATGACCTCAGAGCTATGTTGATCATTGCATTTTTGTAACTTTTATGAATATTTTCTGGAAATGCATGCAAATTGCTTCTTAAATGATCATTTGAACCCTTTAACAAAACAGATTTCAGCACATCATAATGTCAGCTGATCAACATGCATATTACATATAATGAATTTGCTATCTTGATTGCTATCTTGATTTTCATTGCCTGATACTTGTCATTATATTCAAAATGGCAGCCTCCTTGGCAATTCAGTGACAGCTATTAGATTTTTTCAAAATGTCAGAAATTTAAAAGATGGGAAAACATTTAAGTCTAATATAAAATAGATTGAGTTTGTCACCTGAAAATACAAAATCTAACCTACAAATTGCTAAAATCTCCAACTAGAAGAGATGATCAAAGTTGATGGACAGACAGAATGACAGAAAATATCTCCCCGTCAATGCACAAGCTGTGCCACCCACAATTAAAAAAACACAATTAATACAGATTCCTGTCTGTATGTTTATGGTTACAGTTTTATCTACACTAGACTTCTGAACATGGCAAATATAGAAACCCTTAATATGCTTAAGTTTCAGTTGATTCCCTTTATTTCCTATAAGTATACACATCAAACATATGATGTGCTTAACTTAAATAGGTCAACCATTCAGCATTTTATATTGTTGGTGAGCAATAATTTTCACTTTACTATAAAATGATTTTATTCATTTCAAGCAAACTGTTCTCACTCTAAAACCTTCATGTAATAATACATGTAATTTATGCAGTACTTTTCATGACTGGACATAATAATTATGTTAATGTCAACCCACACTTATTGTGATTACCAGAAAGAGGTAATTTAAACCACTTATCTCAACAATAGCAGGTTTGGGTCTGGTCTGCTTCACTGGCTTTTTATATTGTTAGTGCAATGATCAGATTAGGAGAAGTAAATTACACACTCATGATCATTAAGGTGGGGGGGGGGGGGGGCTTAGGTGCACGGTTTGAACAGCACTAGTTACAAGGATTAAACAGTGAGAGTTTGAAATGTGGGTTATGTTGGTCTTCAGGAACTACTAACATAACATTAGATATTTTGTCTTTTGACTTACTTGAACTGTAGCTGTCAGTCGAGGATGCAGAGATGGATCGGCTGTGTATTCTCTTCTTATCAGGCATCAAATTCTTGAACTTCACCTCCTTCAAAAAGAGAATTAGTTTACAAATAAATTGAGCGTTTTCAACAAGCCATGCATTTCTCTTCTCAGCAACAAACACAAGGCTTGTTAAAAAAAAAATTATTTGTTTTTTCTTGGCCTCAGGATCGTTTCACCTTTGTTTACGAGTTGCGCAAAGAGGTGAAAGTGGGTCAATCTAATCATAGGAGTGACAGCAGCAATCAGAAGGTCCACAACACAGTGGTGCTTCTGAAGTCATATGATGTTTCTCCCTTTGCATTTCCATAATGTCATCACTTGGACTCTCCTCTAAATGCCAATTCACATCATCAAATGTGATATCAAGTAAAAAAACTGAAGAGAGGACGTTACAGACAACCCATGAATCTGTATTTAGAGACATTATGACTAGGAAAGACGGTGACATGGGTCATCACTGCAACAGTCAATCGCCAAAGGTCGAGTTCATTTGGTAGGAGATGGGCAGTGCATGCCTATGTCAAACATAGGCATCAGAGATGCATCAACCCTCAGCCGTGGTAACTTACTGTACAACCTTTCTCTCTGCACAATATTTGTGAACAAAACGTCACTGCATCAAGGCAAATTGATGCAGGGGTAAAAAAAAACATAGTAGTGCACATCTACTTTCTTTGATAGCTTATGTGTGTCAAGTATCATGAAACTGTCATCATTCACTCTTGAATTATTGAGATGATGGGCCTGTGACCTTGAAAAGCAGATGAAGGTCACCGTCCATCAAACTCGTCCAGGGTTTTCACCAGTTGCGTATGTGTGTCAAGTCTCATAAAGCTGCCATCATTTGTTCTCAAGACATACATACACCAGGAGTACTGCAATACCCTCAGCCTGATTACATCAGGGGCTGAGGGTAACAAATGGAAAACTATTCTGAAAACTGCAAACAAAAACCAGCATGTTATTGCAAAGCAGAATTTTACAAAGTGCTTTGTAATTTCATAATTTGAAGTTGAACTTTAGAAAATGAAAAAGAGAGTCCTATGTTTATACTCATACATTTAGTACCTGATCCAAAACAAATTTAGAGAAACAACAAATTATTGGTATTTCAGCATCACATATCGTATCTGAAAAGAACATGGATTTGTAATATATATATACACTAAATGTCCCTGAAAAATGTATGTTTGTGGCTATGTTAATTGCAATGATTTTAATTTAATGACCATTGTCCATCCAAACCAAGGGGTCAATCTTACCATGAAATTTTTAGTTAATCTTAAGTTGTCACATCAGTTAAGTTCATCTTCAAGAACTTTGATGTGCCACATAAATTGCCATCATTGAATCTCAATTTATTTGTGAAAGCCAGCGTCAAACCCATCATCTCAGAAAGAGCTTTAAATAAATATTTATCACAGAACTACTTATGTGAAAGATTGCAATTGTCAGCAAAGTAAACATGTTTGACAGAAAAAATAACTACAATAAATTGAAAATGTTAATATACACATTTTTTGCTAAAAATAAACTTATACTGCCCCTTATTTCTTTGTCATGACTGATTGTTGTACGTTGTTTATTTGCTGATAGTTAATATATACAAATATGACAGTAGTATATTCACATTTGCAATAACATTAAGATGTGGTTTTGAAATTGTGATAAATTCTATCAACTTCAGCCATTTTATGGCCAATATTTCATTTTGACAGATCATCTGACATGTCTTTCTTTCCACTCAATGTTGGTGGATTGAGTGCAAGGACCTGGTAGAGAGGAACTATTGACTCGTGCTGAATGCAAGAATTGTGACGATGATTATTACTAGTATTGTTATAAGATGGAGCCCTAGACCTTGTGTGACATATGTCAGGTTACGAGTTCATACATTCAAACAAAAGGATTGTGACTTTTTATTTTTTATGATGAACATCAGCATGCCTTGCTGGTTAACCTTGGAAGTGATACAAGGAATCCTTTGTTACAGGCTTATGAAGTTATGTTACATTAATTACTTAATTACAAGACAATAGTTCATGAATGTATTCAACTTGAATTTCAAGGAAAAATAATAAATTTCATCTTCTTATTCCCCCACGATTTTGCCATGAACAGTTCAACACCTTGCACAAGTGTGAGACAAAGTGTCACCAAAATGATTCGATTTGGGCTAATTTTCACCAAAAAATGCTGCTTGTCAAAAAGCAAAACATTGAAATCAGTAAACACGTGGTCCTTCCCGGAACTGTTATTAACACACGTCAGCTGCTGCTGTGAGCTGTGACGCTTCTCATACTTTGATGTTTTATCTCCGAATCTATCTCCGTAAAAACAAACAAATTCATTAGATAAGGATGTACAGTTCAATGTTCATCTACGCCTGATTACCTACCCTTGCACTCCCTTCGGAGTTTGATAATTTGTGATCTTTGGCCGCAGTACGGGACCGTTCGCTCACTTCGTTCTCCGACATGTTGAACAAGAGTGATCATGTGACCTAGAAAATTGACCAATCATGAACATTTTATGATTGACCTATTTTTTTCTAGGTCACAGATTCTTTTCCCCCAATCAGCTTGACAAATCAAACAATAAGTAGGGTTTTTACCCCTCAGCTAGTAAGAAGGGATATTATGGTTAGGGTAGATGTTTGTTTAACCTGATAGTGATATAATTATTGCTCTCAGGTTTAACATAATTATTCTGCTGATGCAAGTGAAGGGAGAGAGCTGAATAATTTTGGCAGAAGATTTTATTTCCAAGGAAAGGAATTGTCTCTGCCTGCTTTAAATTGCGCTAATCAAAATTTGATTGTTTGGCAGGAAGAACCCTTTTAAAACCATGGTTATTCAATATGCTAAATGAAGTACTGGGGTCAAAAGTTCATACAATCTGATGTCATTAGGTACCATGATGACGATATAACAAGTTGCACCCCTGCAATATGTTACAAACGTACGTCAATGAGTCAGAACAATCTGTTAGAGGTTAAAGTTGAAGGAGAATTAGCCACTTATCTACTGCATCCATGTTAGTAATGACTATTTACATATATTTATATAAATATTCAAGTGTTAAGGGTCAGTGAAAGTCTTTAAAGTAAAATTTGAGTTTCAGTCCCCTCCATGCGCTGTCTGCAATTGAACCAAATGAAAAGAATAGGTTTGATCTCAGCCATGCATAGTATTAATTAGCTAAGTATGCTCCACTATAGTTTCCAAGTGTAAGGAGAAACAGGTAATTTGGCTTATTAACATGACAATAGGGAACTCAATCTGAATCTATTCTGCCTCCAAAACTATGTAGTGTTGGCAAATAGGAAATGGGCAAAAGATATAAACATGAATTGATAATATCAAGAATAATGAAATCGGTGCAGAAAAATAGGCTATGGGCAAAATCCTTTTGGCATGATGACAGCACTTCAAAGAAAAATCCCACCATAACACCAGCAGCTAAATCAGAGGCTATTTTTAGCACTGATGGTTAAAAATTTGGTAATTAGGTCTTCAAGCTAGGGCATGTTCATTTGCATACAACAGCTGTACTGAGTAAAGATAACAAAAAAAGACAACAAAATGAATATTTTACATGTTACCATACTTTAATTTATATAATAGTATCTTGTTGTAATCAGACATTAAGAAAAAAAATCAAGGAGATATTGAATTATTTAGTATCAAAGAGCCATCTCATTTTTGTTATTACAACTCACTTGCTTTTCCTAAACTGACTACCTCTAATTAAAAATAGATCCAACTGCTCTTATGATTTTAGCTAATTTTCAAGAAAGTCTATTTCAATTGAAATTATTCGTACACTGCCAGTTTGGCAATTCTCTACCATTGCAATGTGAAGATATTCTGTAAATTAAAATATGACACGAATATCCATCCATCTGTATATACCATACAGGCTATCTACAAGAATCTTGGCCTGAGGGTAAACATATTAATATGCATGCTAGATATGGTAGAATAAGTCTATATATAAATTTGGCTTGATTCTGTGGCAATTAGACAACTACAAATGAACATCAGGGGGATCTTTAATGTCTGTTTTTAAAACTTGCCCTTCTAGCATAGTAAGAAATAATTAGAATTCTTAATCAATTGTGTTTTTAAATATTTATTATACACTTTTAATATTTACATGATTTGAGATGCAAAAAAAATATATTATTTACAGCAATAGGTTAGGACATCTTTCATTACCTTTAAGGATGACACCAATATAAGTCATGTGCTTGTATATGAATATACACTGATATGATATCAAACAGAGCAGCTATCCAAATTTCTTTTTGCTTTTTATTTGAATAACAATGTACTGAGACTTAACAAAATTGACAAAAGGATGCATTTATAAAGAAAAAATTGCAACTTAAAAAAAATTAAACAGATTTGTCCAATCACAAAACTGTATTTGCATTTGGATTCCCTGCCCAGGCTTCACGGTGACTATCAAACAAAAATAGACATCAGGGATGCAGGTACCCTCAGCTCTAATTATTTCACAAGTATAATGCAAACAATGAGTCTGTTGACCTAATTAACAAGAACTGAGTTTATCCTTCCTTCATCTGGGGTTATATTTTGTATAACCTTGCCATTTGGTCAAGGTCACCAATAAGAAATCACAATGTTTTCCTGTAATATTATCCTGTGATCTTGAGTTAGGCCCAGGTAATCGTGAACATACATATCTAAGATATCCACTACAGATTGCTTTGTCCTAAGACATTTCCCCAATTTTTTTTTATTGCAAGTGTGAAAGGAATTTGAGTTGTTTTGGCACAGTTTTTAAACTTAAAAGCACTAAGCCTGGTATTTATTTTTTTACTTGACCTACTATCCAAGTACAATAAATTCACATACATGGTTGAACCTGTCCACAACACTCTCCCAAAGAGTTTACAAACAAATTTTGAAAGGAATCCAAGTTATTTTGGCAATATTATTGCACTTACAAAAATCACATATATACACTACATAAATCAGCTGAGTGTAATAATTAAAAATCATTGATAACAAGTTGGGAAATGTGTGAATAAATGCCACAAATTAAATGAGCTTCAAATTTATGTAAAATTCCTTTGACATACAATCCTGGTCGAATTGAAACACTTGAAATAGGATATTTAATCATGAACAGCCTGCCCAGATTTCCTTTGTTTGGGGGGGGGGGGGGGGGACCAAAATTTCCTTTTTTTAAATGGTCTTTTCATCTTTTTTTGTAATGTATTGGAAGTTTTCAGTGATATTTGGATTTTGGATGGACAGGCAGAATCCTGGGATCTGAGTCTGACTGCAGAACCTCAAACCTTGATGACAGCAATGGGTCAAAGTTTAATTGCAGAATCTCAACCCTTGATGACAGCAATGGGTCAAAGTTTAATTACAGAATCTCAACCCTTGATGACAGCAATGGGTCAAAGTTTAATTGCAGAATCTCAACCCATGATGACAGCAATGGGTCAAAGATTAATTTCAGAACTTCATACCTTGATGACAGCAATGGGTCAAGGTTTAATTGCAGAATCTCAACCCTTGATGACAGCAATGGGCCAAAGTTTAATTACAGAACCTCATCCTTTGATGCCAGGAATGGGTCGAAGTTTAATTGCAGAATCTCATTCCTTGGTGACAGTTATGGGTTTTAACTTAATTGCAGAATCTCATCCTTTAAGCAATGGGTTTTAGTTTTATGGTAGAACCTCATCCTTTCATGAGAGTAATAGGTTTCAGTTTAATTGCAGAATCTCAACCCTTGATAACAGCAATGGGTCTAAGTTTGATGGCCTTTTCACTTATCCCTGCAGCATGACCTGAAATACAACAGAGAGACAATTAAAGTGTGTCACACATTTTGAACTGGATCAGCCAATCTGACTCAGATACTCAAAACAATAAAATGCAATAAAATTAATCAACCTCAATAATTACAATTGATTGCCAAAACATTTTTTTAGGCACAATCACCATTCACACTCTAGAAAAAACTTTGTATATTTCAAAAAGCAGTAAAACATGCAAGGCAAAACAGGTTCTGTGTTTTTAACCCTTTCCAGCCATACTCACATGTATCTACAACATCAGTGACATTCTTGTAAGATTCTGGGGCCTCCTCCATCACTAGTTTGGGAGATGCCACTCTGATGGAGATGCCCTTCTTCTCCAGTGAGGCCAGCACGTCCATGTAGTCTATGTTACGACGAGATTTAGCTCGCGACAAGGCACGACCCTAAAAGTCATCAAAGTCATCAACATCAAGAATATGTCAAGATATCAATTTTTTTTACTCTCCTTTTTCACATATGTACTGGATCTAATATTGACCTTTTGATGTTTTCACTGTATAAGTGCATTACAAATTTATATTTTAACCGTAATCAAAATCAATAGAATAGAAATCTTTATGTCACAAGAATTCATTTGACTTCAAGTTTTGCCTTTAATGTAATATTTAGTGATATAAAAAAGTAAAGAAAACCTAAATCATTGTAAAAAAATTTTTCATGTGGTGTGGTGTTAATTGACAGGTAAAAACCTCTTACAAAATGCAAACTTGAGATGATGTCCCTTAAAGTTTGAAGAGAGCTAGCAGATATTTATCATGTAATTAATTGAAGTTCATGATACATTGGCAAATAATGAATTGGCAAAATGTGAGAGCAAAGCTGGGGTAATTTTGGCAGACAAGAATGCTACCTGATGGACATGAATGCTACCTGGTGGACATGAGTGCTACCTGATGGACATGAATGCTACCTGATGGACATGAATGCTACCTGATGGACATGAATGCTACCTGATGGACATGAGTACTACCTGATGGACATGAATGCTACCTGATGGACATGAATTATACCTGATGGACATGAGTGCTACCTGATGGACATGAATGCTACCTGATGGACATGAATTATACCTGATGGACATGAGTGCTACCTGATGGACATGAGTGCTACCTGATAGACATGAATGCTACCTGATGGACATGAATGTTATCTGATGGACATGAATGCTACCTGATGGACATGAATGTTATCTGATGGACATGAATGCTACCTGATGGACATGAATGCTACTTGATAGACATGAATGCTACCTGATGGACATGAATGTTATCTGATGGACATGAATGCTACCTGATGGACATGAATGCTACCTGATGGACATGAATGCTACCTGATGGACATGATGCTTCCTGGTGGACATGAGTGCTACCTGATGGACATGAATGCTACCTGATGGACATGAATGCTACCTGATGGACATGATGCTTCCTGGTGGACATGAGTGCTACCTGATGGACATGAATGCTACCTGATGGAAATGAATGTTATCTGATGGACATGAATGCTACCTGATGAACATGAATGCTACTTGATGGACATGAGTGCTACCTGATGGACATGAGTGCTACCTGATGGACATGAATGCTACCTGATGGACATGAATGCTACCTGATGGACATGATGCTTCCTGGTGGACATGAGTGCTACCTGATGGACATGAATGCTACCTGATGGACATGAATGCTACCTGATGGACATGAATGCTACCTGATGAACATGAATGCTACTTGATGGACATGAGTGCTACCTGATGGACATGAGTGCTACCTGATGGACATGAATGCTATCCGATGGACATGAATGCTACCTGATGGACATGAATGATATCTGATGGACATGAATGCTACCTGATGGACATGAATGCTATCTGACAGACATGAATCCTATATGACAGACATGAATTCTATATGACGGACATGAATCCTATCTGGAGGTCATGAATCCTATCTATAGGACATGAATCCTATATGAAGTACATGAATCCTATATATAGGAGATGAATCCTATCTGGAGGTCATGAATCCTATCTATAGGAGATGAATCCTATCTGGAGGTCATGAATCCTATCTTGCAATATAATAATAAAACAATGTCATCAGACTATGCCAACTTTCATCTCTTATTAAGGTAATGCTATTTGAATGACCAAGTTTTCTCTTGAACCCTATCAAACTTTGGATTTATATTATTACCACCCATAGCTTTATTTTAGAATTACGAGCAGCTTTGTTTTTGTAATTCATTTTTTTTCTCATTTCTATAGTTTTGGTTTGTGAAGGTAATGCATTCCACGTTCATTATCTCATGTGACAACCATAAACGCTGGTCTATTCACTGTTACAGGTTCTACTTACAGCACCATGACATGTTGATCCAAATGTTGCCTCCATGCCGGACTGGGTTCCTGTTAGCACGTAACTACAAGTACCCATGGTGCCTCCAATGAGAACAGGCTGACCTGTCAACTACATCAAAGAAAAAAAATAAAATCATGAACTGGGCTTAAACAGGCTGACCAGTCAACTACATAACATAAACAAAAATCAAACCCTAAACTGGGCCAAACTCACACTGCAGTAAATAACAATTTTTACTACTAAAATTAATTCATTGGAAGCAGAAACTGACATGTTTTTCCATTTTATTTTCGGTTAGACGTTGATGTACACCAATAGTCAAATGAAAGAGTCAGGTGTGCTCTATGGGTATCATTAAAGTAAATATTCATATTGTGCGTAGAAATCTGTTAAATATATATTTAAAAAAAATTAAAACCAACTAAAATTATGAAATCTATTGAGGATGATTACCTGATAATCTACAGGGATAAGTGGGTGGTGAGGGGGGAAGGCTCGTGTGGAACCTTTCCTGTGAACTAATAATGTTTTCTGTTTGCCGTCTATGAAATGTTCTTCGACTTTGGCAATATTGTGCGACACATCATAAATCACATGCATGTCAAGGTCATCTGGCGTGGAATCAAACAACTTGGCAAATGACTGAAAAATAAGAAATTAACACTATGTCAATGATAAAGAATATCACTACATTCTCGTTTCAGTTCTTTTATCCAAGAAATAAGTTTTTGTCTTGCAAATAATATAAATTACAAGTGATCCCAAAGATTATTCACAAATATATGTACACAGGAAAGTCTTTGAGGTTGAAGTTGTTCACCACCTGTCAACATACAGAGGCCAAGTTGCTGCAGTTCACCTTCTACACAGGAAGGTCCTGTTGACACAGTTCACCTACCTGTCTAATAGGAAGTTCATGCTGCTACGGTTAACCTACCTGTCTACAGAGGAAGGTCATGCTGCTACGGTTCACCCAGGCATAGTTAGCGGCTCCAGCCATCCCCTTCAGATAGTCCTGGCCCTCCTGACTGTTGATGTGGGCGCAGGCCAGCTGCCGATCATTCACCTCGATCTGGTCACGCTTCATTGCCTTCTCCATAGACACCAGAGCATCTAGGACAGAACATAAAGATTTCTTTAACATTAAATCTGCTTCCTATATAAACCTGGTACCCAGTAGGGTTTAGCCTGCCACCTTATTTTGTTCACTCCCTATATTCAACAGAGTAATGATAACAATTCTGAGATACATTATACACATTATACTTAACAGTCGAGAAATCTGAGTACATAAATTCTGGAAAAAGTCTTTTTTTTTAATCAAGGCATAATTATTTACTGAAATAAGAAGTTTGTCCCTGGTACCTATACCATTCATAAAAATGAAACATTTAACCAGCTCACCATCAAGTCCAACTAACAATGTCTGTTCCAGCAAATGTAGTCACTGAATATTTTTTTCAAAATGTTTTTTCAGAATGTTCATTTTGGCATGACTGGAATTCTATTTCTATGATTGAGTACTTACCTGTTGCCACCTGTTTGCTGGGTCCTCAACTACAGAATTTCTAAAATTGAGTGCTTACCTGTCAACACCTGGTGAAAAATTCCTTGGACTCAATAGGATTCAATAGGATTGAGTACTTATCTATCTTGAGGATTGAGTACAAGTTTATAAGTCTCCTACTACAGAATGCCTGGCTTTGAGTGCTTACCTGTCGCCACCTGGAGGCCAAGTTCCCTACTACAGAATTCATAGGGATTGAGTACTTATTTGTCATCACCTGGTGGCCAAGTCCCCTACTACAGAATTTCACGGATTGAGTACTTACCTGTCGCCACCTGGTGGCCAAGTCATCTACTATCGAATTTCTAGGTTTGAGTGCTTACCTGTTGCCACCTGGTGGCCAAGTCCTCTACTACCGCAGTGGATCATCACGCACACCTGACCTGTGTGTTCAATGCCCATCTTGCTGGCAGCAAACTTATCGTAAATCTCATCCACTACTTGGATCTCAGCATAGTGGTTACCGGCACCAAGCGTCCCCAACTGAAAGTTAACAGCTACAGTTTAATCAAATTTTTGAAATGGCCCTATTTTTTAAAATCATTTCTTGTTTATCAAAAATACACTTGAAGTTCAAAATGAGCAACAAATAAAGGTCTCTATTGGATTCTTAAAAAATATACTTTAACTATTTATAATTATTTTCAGTTGTGAGTTGAAACATTGGGATTTATTATTCATACATAAATTTCATGGGAAAATATTCTGTTTTTAAAGAATATTTAACTGTATTTGTAACTTTGAAGACCCATTTAAGAACTAAGTGAATTACGAGTATTGATTGAATGTATTCTCTGAGAAAGTGACGAAACAAATGATTCTTGGTCTGCCCAAACAAACTGTACTGTACTGCAATTCAAAGTAACTGATTGTAAAAATTGAAACTCATCTGAGTCCACATTACTTGCTGCTATTTGTGACAATGGTACCCCAATCGTTTGTGTTTTAAGTCATCGAATATTGTTAAATTGTAACAACTTGAAGCACCAGGTGATGCCCTAAAATGACCTCACAATAAAGTAATTTTGTCATCAGAACAGTGAACATTTATCTCCTTCTTGTCTGGTAACAGTGACATATTCCTATGTCCCTTCTGTCTTGGGGGGGGGGGGGGGATATAGTTTTCTTCATCTTACCTGTGGCAGTCCTCTCTTTTTTGCACGGGCGCTCACTTTGGACGGGTCAGCCTGCAACATACGTCCGTATTCTTCACAGTGTTCTTTGTCCTCTGCCCAAGCATAACCTGAATAAAAAAAAATGAAACATCGATAAAAGGAATCAGAACTGTGTTTACCATTACTTTTTCTTATATAGTTATATAATGCTTGATTTAGTTTCTGGCCCCTTCACATATCGGGGGCTGAGATAGTGTTTAGATCTTAGAGTTGCAGCTGCTCATCATGAATATTTATGAGTTATTCATTACTTTCAGTTATTCATTACTATTTATGAGTTATTCATTACTTTCTACTGTGCTCCAATTAGCCAAGCATGTCAAGTCTGTATGTCACATTGAAATTTACTTGGGAAGGTCTGACATTCACATGATAAGAGAGGGTAACAGTCAATATGATGCCAAAATGGTGTACTGGATGTATACATTTATATAACAGTTTGACAGTATGTCAAAGCAGAATATAACCGAGCTTTGCTTACCTTCCCGAAGAGACCAGTCCATACCCATTTCCAGAGCTTCCTCCAGATCTCTGTCAAAGAAAACATAAATTGTGATTATATCTTAAAAGGGAAGAAAACCTCCACAAAATAAAGATAAGCAATTTATATATCATTGAAATGAAAAATATAAGACATGAAAAGAATTTGAGATATAATTCAATAATGTTCTCAATTTTTTTTTTAATTCATGAACTTTTTTCGCTTTCAAATAATCGAATCTGTTTTATGAAATAGTATATTATGTTAATTGAGAATAAATAAATATGACACATTTCAAAATTTAATCTCTTACCTTGCTCCCATTGGAATAACACCTTTGGATCCAACGCCGACTGGAATGTGATCGAACATACTTTGCGTCAGCTGTTCTTTGACTGGTAACACATCCTTTTCTGTGAGATTTGTACGCAGAAGTCGCACTCCACAGTTAATGTCAAATCCCACGCCACCAGGTGACACCACTGACTTAGGGTTGCCCATGTCAAAAGCAGCCATGTTACCTGTGATAATCAAATGATCCTATCACGATTACAGATATTGTTAGAATAAAGCCGTTATGTGACTTTTGTCTCATTATAAAAATTTTCTTGTAAAATGGCAGGTGCAAAGTAACAATGTAATACTTGAAGAACTTGACAAATTATGTTGTCCATTGTCCCCTTAGGCACAGATCAGAAAGAGATATTTGTGAGTTTAATGAGCCATGTCTCCCCCAGGAGATTCCTATGAATATTTCACTCTTATATATTTACTTGAAATGGGTGGAACAATAAAGTGAGCAATAGTTAAACTTATTTTACGCTTTAACTGTAAACAGGAATGATATTTGTCAAAACATGTGTTAATCTGGTATGTAGTATAAGATAAATAACTCACCAATGGCAAATCCATATCCTGAATGAACATCTGGGAGCCCGACTGATTGCTGAAAAACACAGGAAGATTCATTTTATATCACATCCAAAAGTGACAAACTGTTCCTTTGTCTATTTTAATGCAAAGGAACATTTGGGCTAAGACAGAATTTGTGGTCAAAAATTTCCACATTACCACAATTTTTAAACTTCTCAAAACCTAAAATATTAGAGATTGGCCATTGACCTTCACATTCTCATGAATATTACATCTGCACTCCTCAGACAAGGTTTAATGATAATGCTATTTGAAATGATCACCAGCCAAAAATAAGCAAGAAAATGTGTTTATCGGTGGATTCTGATAAAAAAAAAACAAGGAGATAATTGTCAAGAGGTCGTAAAATAAGTAGAACGACAGTCACAAAAGTTGAAGTACTTTTTACTTTACTATTAGTATAGTACAGCATACAAATTAAAATAAACCTCCATCTAGGATGAACTTTAAAAGTCTTTTTCTGCAATTTACCCTTTCCTTGACTGAATAAACCAGGCTTTTGACAAGCTGCACCATTTGTAATTACATTTGAGACAATAAGTCAGCAGTTATAACATGTAATTCTCAGAGAAGTACTACAATAATTTCAGGCATCTATGGTTGGAGACTTACCCCTACGATTCCAGGCAGTGCAGCTACGTTTGCGATCTGTTTCATTCCGGGCAGGAAACCGCCATAACCCCCAGTCCTACAGGACTGCTTCAACTCATCAAACATTAACCTCTCTAAGGTGTCATTCACATAAAATACTCCTTCCACCTGAAATAAAAGGAAGTTGAGATTAAGGGAGGTAACTGAAAACAAAAGATGATAATGTGAAGTAAGGAAACCACTGGAGGTGATCAGCAGGCAGGGAGCATGGGGAGATCACTGGATGGCATCAGAGATCACTGGATGGCGTCAGAGATCATCAGCAGGAGACATGGGGAGATCACTGGATGGCATCAGAGATCATCAGCAGGAGACATGGGGAGATCACTGGATGGCATCAGAGATCATCAGCAGGAGACATGGGGAGATCACTGGATGGCATCAGAGATCATCAGCAGGAGACATGGGGAGATCACTGGATGGCATCAGAGATCATCAGCAGGAGACATGGGGAGATCACTGGATGGCATCAGAGATCATCTGCAGGAAACATGGGGAGATCACTGGATGGCATCAGAGATCATCAGCAGGAGACATGGGGAGATCACTGGATGGCATCAGAGATTATCAGCTAGAGACACAGGGAGATCACTGGATGGCATCAGAGATTATCAGCAGGAGACATGGGGAGATCACTGGGTGGCATCTGAGATCATCAGCAGGAGACATGGGGAGATCACTGGATGGCATCAGAGATCATCAGCAGGAGACATGGGGAGATCACTGGATGGCATCAGAGATTATCAGCTAGAGACACAGGGAGATCACTGGATGGCATCAGAGATTATCAGCAGGAGACATGGGGAGATCACTGGGTGGCATCTGAGATCATCAGCAGGAGACATGGGGAGATCACTGGATGGCATCTGAGATCATCAGCAGGAGACATGGGGAGATCACTGGATGGCATCAGAGATTGTTGGGAGATTATCACATAAGTTATCATGAATAGAGAACAACAAGTACAAACTTACATTCATGTTTGGAACAAATCCTTTTTTGATCTTCCATGCACAGTTGGAGATTTTCTCCAGATAGTTAAGCTCTTCATTGTATGATCGCACCATCCTGACAGATCCTCTACAACATATTAGATGCAAATAAGAACTAATTATTTGAATTAATGTGTTGATGAATGATACAAGGTTCTTCCTCACCGACAGAATTAATGATATTCAAAGTTTTTAGCGTAAATGTGGCTTGTAGCTCTTTTAGTTCTTAATTATTAATCCTTTATTCATTTCGAATGCCTGTTAACTCACAGACTGGAAGAGGCATGTTATCTCTGAGACAGGCAAAAGCATTTTATCTCAGATTGAAAGCAGCATGTTATTTCGGAGGCGGTCAAAAGTAGTTGTGGAACCCCGACTTGCGCGAGCAGAGCTCTGGAGGCTACGTCGGGTTGTGAGGTGTCCCCTATCACTCGTGAAGAGACAGGTCGCGACACAGTGTCGCGACCTCAGTGTGGAAGGCACACACACTCTACACTTATCATTAAGACATTTCAAAAGTCTTACACATCTAATCTTGCTTCCTGGCGAGTTTCATGTCTGAATTAATTCATTTGCAGAAGTTATTTGGGGTTGCACTTCAGAGGCAGTGAATTCCTCCCCCTTATGAGCCGTCGTAGGTGTTTGGAGTGTGCGTCCTAACACCTACGATTGGCTGTATCGTAAGTAGGTCAAGGAAAGACCCCAAGTTGGTTGCAATGTAAACCAGTATTCTGTCAGAAGTTTAGTTGTATCGAGCTTCCATAATCTTATACCAAGACACAAATAAATCAGGTGACTAGTTTTAAGTATCAGAAAATCAACTTTTTAATTTGTCACCTCATATCTGTCACGAAAATGTCACACTAGGTGTGTGGTTTGGAATCTCTTCATGGGTGAATGGGATGACACTGAAACGGTCATATAGCTCCGACCAGAAGAGAACAAGGAGGACCAAATGCCGTTTCTCTTAAACTAGGTCAAAAGCATGTTATCTCAGAGACAGACAGAAGCTTGTTATCTCAAAGACTGACAGGAGCATGCTATCTCAGAGACAGACAGAAGCTTGTTATCTCAGAGACAGACAGAAGCTTGTTATCTCAGAGACAGACAGAAGCATGCTATCTCAGAGACTGACAGAAGCATGGTATCTCAGAGACAGACAGAAACATGTTATCTCAGAGACAGACAGAAGCATGTTATCTCAGAGACAGACAGAAGCATGTTATCTCAGAGACTGTCACATTTGACACAGGCATAAAGAGTGAGCAACAACTGCACAAATGAGAGACAGCATGAATCAGTCAGACACAGTTGACAGCTGTCAATAAATCCAAGATGGCAGCCCCCATAGATGTTGAAATGTGGCAAGCTAAATTTTTATATGCTGATATTTCTCTGTCTTTACAGCATTTTCCTCGGTTATATATGTTGTTTTACAAAAACATGAATTATGATTTACAAATGCGCACATAAATAGGAATGTCCTGATTCTAATGGATGAAATAAAACGTAAGTACTCACAAAAACCTCGTTTCACAACTTCTGTCGCCGGTGGCTGCACTCGAAATAGACTCGGGTTGTCGTGCAAAGGCCGGCCCGTGTGGGTCGTATTCGATTGTGGTAGCTTCACTCGCGTTATGAGGGCAGGTAATGCCCAGGTAACACACAACATAGAAACAACGTTGTGAGCGCGTAGAGATAAGGTTTAGTTGTCTTTCTACGTCTTCTCAACGTGCTGAGCACGTAGAAGGATAACGTTTTGGTCTAACCTAATAACAACGTTGCAAGACAACATGCTGACAATGTTGTCAGCACGTTGTCTTGCAACGTTTTCTTGACAATGTGCTTAGAATGTGCTGAGCACGTAGAAGGAAACTGGTGGTGATTAAATTGGCCAATAGGTGGCTGCAGTACTACAGAAAATGGCGACCTGTAACAGCTTAGTTAACTAAAATATGATAAAAAAAAACAAATTTAAATGATCATGTATTTTGTTGTGATAGAAGTTTATTACTATTAATTACTGCAATATATATCCATATAATTTCAGGCAATGTAAAAAAAATCAGCATAACATGCCAGTTGATATGCTAGAGGAGGTTGCTAATGGAATAATCTCAACTGAGTAACGAGATTTGTCCAAGGAATGGCCTCCGAAATAACATGCTGCTTTCAATCTGAGATAACATGCTTCTTTCAATCTCTGAGATAATCAATAGAGTCAGGGACAATGGACCTTTGTTGTTAACTTCATGACTTTAAGGCACACTCTAAGAGGGACAGAATTTTACCTTCTAAAAAATCCCAGAAAGGATGTACTTCGCCAAATGATATTTGCAATAGGGGATAAAATATATAAAAAAATTCATGATGTATTCTTAATGCATGTCTCTGTATATTTGTATTTGAAAAAAAAAGAAAATACTGCTTTGAAGTAAATTTCAATATCTTGTTTTGAATCATATGTATTGTAAATTTTAATTCTTTGGGTTAAAAATGTTTTTGGGCTAAAAAGATTAACATAAAACTGGATAATAAAATTATTTATAAAATTATGACTTCTCAATTGATATGACTTTGTGTGGTCAAGCCCTTGATATAATTGTTCCAATTAGGCACCAAATGATAACAGCCCATTACTAAATGATCCCTTCACAAATCTTGGAACATTGCCAATCCAATAACCCTCTGTCTTCCTCTATCTTTATCTTGGTGCAGATTTCTGATGTAAAAACCTGAAGTCCATGCAAACAAATAGAACCATAAACTTTACAGCATGTCTTAATTTAAACATTGAGTTTGTTGTTCTCTATATTTACAATTCAGAGAATACACTTTCATGTTTTTGCACATATGAGGTGTTAAAGGCATGAGTAATAGGCCAATTATCCTTTAATAGTACTACTATCTGTCTGCCCCTTACACCTTAAATGACCTATTAACATATTCCAACCAGGTAACGCGAGACGGCACCTTTTGCCAGGATTGGTGACCAAGTATACCTTGACATATTTTATATGTGAAATCACCTGTATATTTTATATAAGGTATCACCTGTATATTTTATATAAAGAATCACTTATATATTTTTTTATGTTTTATGTTATGCACTGTAAATTAATATATCTATGTTATTATTAGTTATTATTAACAAATTGTGATTAAAGTTCTGGTATAATTATCATAATAGAAATTAACTACTTGGAAACCAACCATCAATTAAACTTTCTTATTGCAGTTAAGAGTGGGAACATGATTTGGAAAGGTTTCCCATTGTAACTTGATCTGTTTTTTGTCTGTTAATCTGAGGAGTATATACATATATGAATGCATCAAAACACAGCCCTTTCTTGGATTTTGTAAATTCATGGAAACGGGTGGATTTTAGCTTGAAAACACACATTTTGCTCAAGAGAAATGACAGGTAGGTATTATTGCATTCGAGAATTAATTTCCCCTGAAGGTTAATGCTTTTCTTTGTTGTGGTGAGTCTCGAAAACTTATTCTAGTAATTAAATACTTGTCCAATGTTGTGCATCATGGGAATAGGATATTTTGGCAGAATTATGACTAAACTTGTTGTTTCATACATTCATGATTAAATTGGTTGCTTGATTATATTGGTTGCTTTAAACCATCATGACTTAATTGGTTGCCTTATGCCATGATGATTAAATTGGTTGCTTGAATAAATTGGTCGTTTCATATTATCATGATTAGATTGGTTGTTTCATACCATCATGATTTAATTGGTTGCTTGATTATATTGGTTGCCTAAAACCATGATTGAATTGGTTGCTTGATTAAATTGGTTGTTTCATACCATCATGATTAAATTGGTTGCTTGATTGAATTCATTGTTTTATGTCATCATGATTAAATTGGTTGCTTGATTAAATGAGTTGTTTCATACCATCATGATTAAATTGGTTGCTTGATTAAATTCATTGTTTTATGTCATCATGATTAAATTGGTTGCTTGATTAAATTGGTTGTTTCATACCATCATGATTAAATTGGTTGCTTGATTAAATTCATTGTTTTATGTCATCATGATTAGATTGGTTGCTTGATTAAATTGGTTGTTTCATACCATCATGATTAAATTCATTGTTTTATGTCATCATGATTAAATTGGTTGCTTAATTAAATTAGTTGTTTCATACCATCATGGTTGATTGAATAAATTGGTTGTTTTATGCCATCATGATTGTTGATACATTGTTTGCATGATTAATTTGGTTGTTTAACAGGTTGATATTTTTGTGATTAATAGAGTCCAGCATAAAGCAAAATGGGGAAGCATCCTTGCTGACCAACAGGCAGTTCCTTGGACTTCTGGACAGAGCTAATCGGTTGAAAATCCTGAGCACAGAACGGGAGATCCACAGTAGGCATAAAAATCAAATAAATGAACGCAAACTAAAATCAGCCACGAGAGAGATGGATCGCCATCAGGACATAGGTATGAAAAATTACATCCAAGAGAAGCACAACATCAGACAAGAGTTGAAATCTCTGAGAACCGTGAAGACCGATTCTCTTAGGGAACACATGTTGAAAGCGGAAGGAAGGTGTCAGGGCATGCGTGACACTGAGCACGAGAGAATACGCCGCATGTTCCGGAAACAGAAACAGCAAGATTCTGATGGTTCTATTGCAGCCTATTAAACTAGTGGGATGCCTAAGGGTGGATGCCATACTTGGAAAAGAATTGCTTTGTAAAAGTTCAACTTGAATGTAACTAATTTTGATGGATCTTTCAGAGTAGTACTTATGGTACCTAAAGTTATATTTAATTTTTGGGGGGAAATTTGACCTGACAGAATATGGACTCCTTAAAAAAAAACAAAAAACAAAAACAAAAACAAAAAACAAAGAAAAAACAAACTCCAATGTAATGTTGTGTTTGGACATTCTTGGTAAATAGGTCTGGAATATATCTGGACCTTTCACTATGATAGCTAAAATCTGATTCCATAGGTATGCCCCCCTTTTCTCCTGATAAAGTTGAACATTGAAAAACAAAGCATTTTTGTGAATTCATTTCAATAAATACAGAGTATTTGAAATTCAGTCGACTTATACTTGGTGGGTATGTCTAGACTATGTCTAGAATTTTCCATTCAGCTGAGAAGTTTTCCTTTATATTATATCTTACCTTTGTTGAGTTCCACAGGTGTCAATATGTAATTAAATTATAATAGCACCAGTTTGTCTGGGTGTGCAGGATGACTGTAGCAAATCAGTTTAATTAATATATTTTTTTACATAATTCTCACAAAAACATTACGATGACAGAGTTATAAAGGCAGAGATACGATTGATTGCCTATTTAATGCAATGCAAAAAGAAATGCTTAATATATTAAAAAGATACTTCTTTCCTTTTAAAATATACCCTTGTATAGAAACCTTAATTTCCACTAAGATCAGAATTTTTTCAGGTGTAACTTCTATATCATAATGCATACTCATGCAAGTACCGGTATGTTCCTGTATGGTCAGTTCAGTTTACTTATAAAAAAAAACCTTTCAAGCTTGCATGAAATCAGATTTTGAAGCACGCTTTCCTAACATAATACAAATTTTTATACCCCAAACTTGGTCATTTTGAAGTAGATGTATCTACTGCTAAAATCTAAATCATGAATTGAATGCGTTTTCAACAAGCTTTGCTTAACTGACCAACAATCTAATGCAAACACTTACGGTACTTGATAAAGGCTTGCTTACAATGGGGCACCTTCACACTGTCCACCAGAGGCACACGCAAACTATTAGGTTCACCACATCGTGGAGTTTGGGGCACCTTTACACTGGAGTGATTTGGCTTACAGAGGCCTGCTTGTCCATTAGTTTATCTATTAAATCCCTGTAAAATTGTGTGACCTCCATGATATCATAAAAGTTTTAACAAGATTTTTCCTCATAAATTTTATCCTTGCATTCCAGCAAAAAACCTAAATTTTTAGTCAAAAGCCCTCTTGTCGACCCTCTTATATATCTATAGTTCTGCTAATAATGAAAAGAAACACATGTGATACAAATAGAACGCATAATTTATTTTCAGAAACATTGTCTTTTGATGGCTATGAGCGTATACATATATATACATGTTGGATGTAAATCTGAACTTTCACAAAACTTATGAAGATGGCCTAGAGTCATTACATATATTCTCAGGCCCCTAAAACATCATGGATTTATCATACACATAAATATCAAACCTGTGATTTCATTTCTGGATTGCTGTTTTCTCCATTCACACATTCATGCTAATAATAGCTCAACCATTCATCAATTGTTAACATTAAATTTTTGATCGGACAACCAATTTTCGCACTGGTCTCCAATATATTTGGTCAAGCAAAATAGTCAATTTAGCATCATGCATGGAATAAAGAACAAAGCATTTAACTTCAACATTTCTTCAACATCAAGAAAAAACTGATTTTTAAATAATGATTTTCTTGATATTTCCTTATTTTTGGTTAGCCGAATCTACAAAGACTTTTTTTTCAAGATGAAACACTATACTTTCCTATAATCTTTTAAAATATCATTAGTTTGTGTCATTACTCTCTGTGCATCATCACTGGATAAGTTTAATATTAAACACCCCACACTGAATAATATTATAGAAAATAATCCCCTTGGCTCAAATGCATGTTATTCATTGCAAATAGTCCCAAAAAGGGTACATTTCTGCCCAGTGGTATATTTTTTATTTTATATCTCATATTTATTATTTTATATCTCAAACGTTCTAATTTACCCTTCATACACAAAGAAATGTTTCATTCTGGTCTTTCTTTCTTCTAGACAATATCACAAATTCCAAAGAAGATTTTCACAAATTTAACCAAACTGCTGTAGATAATCACATTATTCTAGCAAGAACTGGAGATCATGCAAATCACATTGAATAAAGGATGAATGATAATTGACTGAAATATGAGTACATTTAAAGTCTTATCTATGCTAAGAATCATCTATTAAACATGCCTGACCAAATATTATATGCTTGAAGAAAATGCTGAAACAGACATCGGCTGTTAACCAATTACACTAAGATCAACAAATCTTTTTTAAACAACAATATGATGAATTCATATTCACTCCCACACTCTCACTTTTTTGTAAATAAAGATAAATAAGGAATCGATCACATATTTCTTTCTGTTGTTAATCACACATCTCTTAATGATGATCTTTATCATTCTGAGAAATATGACCCATACAAAAGAAGCCGTAATGGAAATAGTGCAGGTGTCTCAGAAATGGAGGTGTCTCAGAAATGGAGTTGTCTCAGAAATGGAGATGTCTCAGAAAAGGAGGTGTCTCAGAAATGGAGGTGTCTCAGGAGTAGAACTAGATCAATGAAAGCAGCTACTCTGTATAGGGACAGATGAGTATTTCATAAAATTGAAGAAAGTGGGGTTCTGATTGTGTCTTAGAGAGAAACGGTAACTCCACACTGACAGTTGCACATCAACCCTTACATCAGTGTCTTTATATAATTTATCTCATTATTATGACTGGCAAAAATAAAAATAAAAATCTGATATTGGAAATGTTGTTTGTACTTACTGATTCCCATAAAGGAGGAATAAAATGATCACATATTCACATCAGCATTTCATACATAACTATTTTACCATGAATGTTTGTTCTGACAGAAATACACTAACATCTAACATATCATCAGTCACAAACACTGTATAAATACCAATGATGCTTTTGAAAATATATTCACTTCAAAGTGCAAAACCTCTGATATAACTTGTTAAATTATATAAAAGAGGTAACAGTGAATGATATGCATCAATCAAGTCAAAACATGTATATGGTCATGTATACATTTAGTTGGAATACTTTTAAAGAATTGCTCAGATCATGTGACTTACTTGATGATATAGGCGTGCCACCCTATTATTTAATATGGTAGAATAGCTATGCACCACCCAAAATGGCTAAATAAATGTTTTGACTCAAAAGTTCATATTTACACATATTTATGAGCAATCTGGTCCTACATTCATACCTGGACCCACAGAGAACCAGAACTTACAATGGTCACCAATGCCAGAAGAAACAATGGACCAAAATATCACTAATAATATGTTTACAAATTTTGCTTTGTCTCTCAATAAGTATATAGCAGCATATTGACCACCATTATCTTAAATACAATCATCCAAATTTACATATATATTATTGCTCTATAATGAGCTATTGTTACAGTATGAAGGATTTTCCTGATTTAATTAATCCGCAGGAATGTGGATGAACACAATGTGATTATTAAACCGTTTTATCATCAAGTTGGATACTAGACAGGACCCCATCTCAATCCTCCAAGCAGGAATAGAGACCAGTACAGGACACTGCATATGACACTTCTACCTCAATCTGGACAATTTTATCTGATTGGTTAATTATTTATTTTTACACTTCTATGTCTTAGATTGGTTGGTTAATTTACCCACCCTCACAAAAAGATAAGAGTGCAATCATACTACCTACTCACTTACACAAGTAAGATTGGTTGGTCAGAACATTAAACCCAATTAAAAAAATAAAATTCTAACACACAGGCCTTCTGACAAGTTGTAGCTGTGCTTTCAATGGCTCGTACCAGGCCCTAATCATGATTTGGGTCGGGAATGAGACAATTTAAATATGTTTGCCTGCCATTGGTGGACATAGTGAAGTATACTGGTCAATCACAATTTTCACTCCCTCACACACCCACTCACATCACACGCACATCCTACGCATGTCACACGCACATCCTAGTGTTCCTTGCCATTATAACTCTGTCTTCCTGGCCTCTGCTGCTTTAGGGTCATACTGTGGCAAGAGTTCCTCTATTCTCTTAATGTAGTCCGACTTCTCTGTGCAGCCACGACATTGCTCCTCCCAGTCTCCTAGAATCTTCTTCAAATCCTTCACCTTCAGTTTCTTCAGATTAACGTTGGTCAGGTCAATCACCTTGTCTGAAAGTTATGTGGTTGTTTTAGAATAACACATCATTACTTTTGTAGTTTTGAACTAATTAACATCTTAATCATTTTATTAATCTTAACTTCAACAGAAATATTTGAACAAACATTTTTCATAGTGTTTTTGAGGATTTTCAAATCTATCATACCCATCCCTCAGATTATACATACACCTGTATATATTTGTAAATAGTAAAATCCAAAGAAATCAAAAGAGATTCCTATTTCATCATACATTGAACAGAACAAAAAATATCTGTTTGTACATTTATGAAGAGGACTCACCATATTTCAAGTCACATATCTGCTCATCTCTCTTGTAAAGTTTCATGCATATTTTCTCAGCTGGCATACTCCATGTGATTGGCTTTACAACCTCTCCTACGATGCTTGTGGCAGAATCTGGGGTACCTCCAACGTAGTAACACTAAAACAAATCCCATCAAACACTTTTATCATGTTACCATTGCTATTTATTGCTATTTAAACAATTTGAAATGTTCCATTCAGTAAACAAAATATCATCTTTGCATGAAATAAGATGAAATCTATTATTAATTCAGTTAAAACTTCTGCTTTTGGAAATTAAAGAAGCTATGTCCATATTGTTTAAAATAATTTGTAATGAATCATCCTATGTTGTTGCTTTTTTAATATAAGACTCTTATCCCACAAGATTAAAATGAGGTGATCCTAACTTCATCCAGCTTTACCAAATAATATTTATTAAAACTTTAAACAGTCAGTTCAAAATCTTGATACTTACAAATCTATTATCGTCTTTCTTGGCTTTTTTGCAAGTTTTGAGAAATTCCTTTTCTACATATTTTGGATCACTGTTCTTTGAGCTTTCCAAAGTGTCCATGAATTTCCTAATAAACTTGACACAAACTGGAATAGAAAATTCAACATATTTTATAATGGTTTCATATATAATCATTAATGGTTAACATGTAATATAAAGATCTTGCTTATTTTTATTAGGAAAACAACTCTTTGATAAGTGGTCCTAAAATTTATTTTGACCCAAGTTGCACATTGTATGATTAACACGAACATGAGTATCAACTCTCTTCATAATCTGGGATAATTCATACAAAATATGAGTACTAAGTCAATAAGTGACTTCTCAAAACTAATACAAATAAACTTTGAAAGGGCTATTTGACTCCTAATGCCTTTACAAATAATATGGACCATCAGTAGACCATTATACTGTCCTGGAAACCTGATTATCTAACCATCATTATCAGGGGACCCAATTCAACTTTCCTGGATAGCAGCATTCTGACTCAGGATCCAAGCTGACATGAAAACTGTACCAGGGCATCTGAACCTATTTCACTTTCTGAATTGATAATAATTCTCCATGTTTGTGGATTGAGCGTAGCCCTGCCAGTCTCCTGAAGAAAATAACACCATTGTTGTTTTTTCCCTCCATTGAAAAGTACATGCCAGAACTGTACAACTTTACCAGAGCTGTACAACTCTAATTTATTCATTGTTGATGGAGACTGGCAATTTAATCATAAATTACATCTATAAGTTTACTCGGCAAAACCAATTGGCATCCCGCCGAGAGTTGATAATGGATACTGACAGGTAGCTATAGTATAGAGATCAGCTATTGGCCTATTGGCAGTTAGTCATGGCATCCACTCCCTAAATAACTAGCCCTTTCCTAAGGATATTTTCTGCTGTATTTTATTTGCATTTTAAACATTCTTGAGCAGCTTAGGGGCAGTTTTTTTTTGGTGAAATGGCCGCCGGACCCAAAATAAACAAAAGGCAAATTCACTGCTAGAGATTCTCGAGCTAATTGGCAGTATGCTTTAAGGAATCAGGGCAGCCTTCTCAGTGGATCAACTCCCGGGGATCAACTTCACTTAGCCTCTCAGGGCCGAGCTCACTCACTACTTCACCTGGACCAACTTCACTCTTATGAACATTTAACTGAAGATACCTTCCAAACAGAAAGCATCAAGGTTATTAAACGCCCACCCCTTTCAATGTTTCATGATTTTCTGCTAACACTGTCACTGGCTTTAGTTTTATTGGCTTTGGGTAGTTGGCCACCAGCAGTTTTGGCTTTATTACTGACAAAAGGTTATGTGCATTTATATCATTTACTCTCTGTTATTCTTAAATTTTACCCACCTTCGCAATTTTCCTCGTTTGCTTCTTTCAACTGCTTGCCGTCTGAGAAGTGAATAAAACTGAGGATTGCCACAGAAATGACAGTCAAATACACACACGTGTCAATACACACTCTCATTTTGATAGTTTATGAGAAAAGTACACAACCAAATCCTCAACTCTTGGGATATTCTTTTCCTTGTTTATCTACAATTCTTCTTGTGGGAGTACAGACTTTTTTGGCGTCTACTTTCTGTGAATTTCCTTGTTTCTCTCAAAGTTGACGTGTTGTCTGCTCAACTCGCCGGACGTAAAGCTGGAGCTGGCGGCCGCTGATTGGTTGAAATCGCCGAAATCACAAGTCTCATTTTCAGTGAGATTTTAGTAACTTCCTGCGGGATTCAAAATGGAGACTGGTTTTGGAGTTCACTTTGGCTCGTCTTCAGCATGTTTATCCGTTTGTAAAGTTAGTATATACTTACCGTTTTTATTTTGTATTAGCAGGACATATGTATAAGACCTTTGGGCACATCGTAATATCAGATTACTGGTTTTAAATCGATAGCAGAACTATTTGTAGCTTGATTTTGAAGCCGGCATGTTTTTGCATCTAAGTTATTTCACTTGAGAGCGAGACATGCCATGTGCACCTACTTCTGAAGCTTGAAACTTTTGATCAAATAGTTTCTTATCTTTGATTCAAGAATGCATTTGATTTAAGTTATTAAAATATCATGAAACTGCCTCAGTGTTACCATGACATGATCATTATAAGTTGATGACCACATAGCCTCATACTGAGTCATAGGCCCCCTGTCAGTGTCAGTGTCGCTGTCAAACTCCATTATCAAATTTAGAGAAGTCATAAAGTTCTGGTTAGGGTAAAGTTATTCAGTTCTGGTGTGTACTTTTCAATGTGAAAAAAACAACAACATGGAGATTGCTAATCAGCCTATAAGTTATAACATACTTTGGTGTCACATTTTGTGACATGTTGCACCAGTTATTACCCATGAAGTAGAATGTGACTTCCAACAGCTCGCCTACAGCCTACATCATTTTACCGTTCAGTGCCTCTATGATAACACTCCACATAAAAATGACACCAAGAAAGAAGGGCAATGAGTTAGGGTCTTGTTCAAATAAATTTACCAGACACTCATTGGAACACATCAATCATAAAGTTAATAGACATGAAAGACACATGCATTTATCACCCATAAGTGAATGTTAAACTTTTTTTGTGCAAATTTGGTGCTTAATTCCTATCATCTAGTCTTAACATTTGATGGTTTAAATGTTTCTGAGGTTAATTCTCACAAGCTTCTGAGTGTTATACTCATTGACTTAAAATGGAAGGAACAAGTAAATGCTATTGTGAGTAAATTAGGCTGATATTTTGTTAAGATTGATGTACAAACTTGACTGTCAAACACTTGAAGTTATGTTTAGATCATTTATTAGACCACTTCTAGATTGTGGTGAAGTTTGAGCAATATTACAGAGGGGCAACAGTATAAATTGGAATGTGTACAGAAAATGTAGTCAAGTAATTAGTAGTGCAATTAGGGGTTCATCTGGTCAGATCATTTACACTGAATTAAGTTGGGAATCACTTAGCAAAAGAAGGGAGAAACACAGAATTTTTCCAAAATGATCCTAAGATATGCAAATATTATTATCTTGGCAAACATAATTATAATGAAATTTTGGCAAAAATAAGAAAGTGTAGTCCTCTGGGTGCTCACTTACATGCTCATGGGTTGATTAACTCACCAAAATGTATATGTGGCTATCATAAAGAGGATACTTTGCATTATTTTATGACCTGTCCTAATTACAACACTTCAACACTGGTGTTTTTTTTTCTTCAGGATGGGAAGGCTGATGTGGTTGCTAATGAAGCAGGAGATCGTGTTACGCCTGCCATTGTTGCCTTCACGGATCATGATATCGTAAGTTATCATCACACTGGATGCAACTCTAAAATATATGAGTTATTTAAACCATTTACAATGGCAATTAAATATTGTAATGGGAATCAAGTGAAATCAAGAATAATATAAGAATAGTTTAAGATAACTAGAAAGATTTAACCATTTGTAGATCTATTAAAAGAATAATTTAAACAATAATATAGCTTTTTTTTCTAATCTTGTTAGCTGTGCTGACGGTGTCAATAGAAATGAAGATTTAATTTTCATGTTATACTGTTTCAGACTGTAGGTCTGCCAGCCAAGCAGGGTCTTATTCGTAATGCGACCAACACAGTGTGCCATGTCAAACAACTTATTGGTCGTAATTTTGATGACCCAGCAACTGGGATGGCTATCAAGGACAGCAGGGTCAAGGTCATAAAAAAGGATGGGGCACCAGTCTATGAGGTTGATTACAAAGAGAAAACCACCACGTTTACTCCAGGCCAGATTGCCAAACACATATATAAAAATGTACTTCGTAAGTATGGAAAGAAGGATAAAGACACATAATGCATGCATATCTATTTATGCAAATCACAAGTCGACAGCAAGATGAAAATGGCAAATTTATTATAGAGGAACAACAGTATTGTTTTGGTGTAAAGTAATAGTAAGAGTTAGTGATGGTGTCCATTTTAGTTTCTGTTGAATAATATATAATGCTTTATTTGTACAATATTCCTTTCACAGTAGTAAATGGCAAACCCTCTCCTCTTTGTGCTGATGTTCCCTTCTCATATATTCCCTTTTGGACATACATATTATTATAAATGGACTATAATTAAGATATTGCTGGTTTAAACAAAAAGGAGAGAGGTTGTTGAGATTTCGTATCCCTATTATCAATCTGCTGTCAATTGACATCAATTATATCCTGTGAAACTGATTTCTTGGTTACTTGATGAATAGGTATAAAGGGAAAGGTGCTGTTATGGAAAGTAAAGATTTACATCATATTTTTGCACGATTTAAGTGAGACTATGAGTGACCTGTATGATTAAGGCAATATGCGCTTGCACTGATGGCTGTGTGTATATCTTTCAGAGATAGCCGGGCGTCACGTGGGGAGTAGTGAATCTCATGATGCTGTCATCACTGTCCCATTGTCTTTCACAGAGAAACAAATTCTAGCTCTCAGGTGAGTTTTTTTACTCTTCTAAATTGCTCAATCAGTTGATTTCGAATACTTATTGGGTCACATGTAATTAAAGGGAGTCCTGCCAGAGGTAAGAATATTTAAGTCTTATAATGGTGCTGATGTTAATCACACCTGTTTAAAGTGCAGTGTGCATAACAGGATCTTTCTTGTGAATTTTTATCATGTTATGATTTGAACTGTCAAACGTAACTGGGCCATTTTTGTTAAAGTTTAATAAAAAAAAAAGATATTTTAAAAATCATTATTATTTTTTGTGTGATTATATTATTATGAGTTTATGATTAAGAGATTTGATGATAATACTGGACACATATTTTCAGAACATCGGCGCAAGATGCTGGATTCAATGTCCTGCGAGTGATTTCCGAGCCCAGTGCAGCTGTTCTGGCGTATGACATTGGCCAAAATAATCACAATCAATCATGGTAGGTGTTCTGTGCTATTTTAAGTTTGAGTTGGAACAGCTTAACCTTCTAAGTTTGAACTACTAAGTATGAACTGCTAAGTTTGAACATCAAGGTTTGAATTGCTAAGTTTGAACAGTTAAAGATTTTACATGCCTCTCAAGTGACCATATATTCTAAAAAGGTAGACTTTTTCAAACTTTATGAGTCACAATTGATCTGAAATATAATGATATGCTTGTATGAACAGCAAGTTCACAAAGATTCTGTGTCTCATTTGTGTCTTATTCAAAGTTTTAAATTTCAGATTTAAATTGTCCTGTTTATTTTTGAATAACAGCATGGAATATTTGTTATATTCCAGCAATGTACTGGTATACCGTTTGGGAGGTTTGTCTTTAGACATATCCGTTGTCAACTCTAGCGGTGGCATCTACAGGATTCTCTCCAATGTTAGCACACAGGAGGTTTCAGGAAAACACTTTACAGATATACTTGTTCACCATTTTGCTGCAGACTTTAAGAGGTATGTTATTTAAGTGACAAAATATGACAACCTTAGGAAAACTACCAATGCTACCTGTAATTTTTGTTTTTTGATTTTTTGTTTTTTTTTTGCCTTTGATTTTTGAATTTTTCTATTTTTATATCTCATGTTATTTTTTGTTGATCTTTTAAACATAAATTACTATATTCAAAATAATTTTTGTACAAATTCTAAGATTTTTAAGGGTAAAAAGAACATCCAGGCTACAACTATTTATGTATTTTGTGTGTAAATTACAGACAATGGAAATCAGACTGCATGGAGAACAAGCGATCGGTGGCCAAATTACGGAATGCCTCAGAAACCTGCAAACACATCCTGTCCAAGATGCCTTCAGCTCAGACTAGTGTGGACTCCCTCTATGAAGGAATTGATTTCCAGTGCAATCTGTCCAGGTATAGTCTTGTTGGTCTCATATATTTCTGTGGACTATTTCAGCTGTGGTTTACTATGTCTTGAGATCTTATGGTTAAAATGATGGCAAGAAAGACTTTGCACTCCACACCATATTTAGTGTATTACATGCATGTTGCTTGGGATTTCAGAGGAAGGTTTGAGGGGATGTGCAGCTCGTTGTTCCAGACATGTCTTTCCCCTTTGCACAAAGCTCTTGATGAAGCAGGTCTCTCCAAGGAACACATTGATAAGGTAAACCATTATTTAGAACCCCACAATATTCTTTGTTACTTAGATACAGGATTCTGCCATATTGTATGTGTTTATTCCAATTTTCACACTTTATTTTCTTCAAATTATAACTCACCAATAAGAAAATAATCAAAGAATGCTGAACTATTTTATATGTTAATTGATATTTCTATATTCTTTAAATTTTAATCTACTAAAAGAAAAGAATGAAAAAAATGCTTAATATTCAATATATTGGAGAGGAAAATAATTTTTGGAGAAGAAATTATTTTAGGAACAGAAGAATAGTTCTCAGCATACTTTGTTGAATAAGGATTTACGAGAGTTGTTTAGTACAGATTGTTCATGTTATATCCTCAGGTGATTCTTTGTGGAGGGTCAGCTAAAATACCAAGTCTCCAGACGCAGCTGAGGAACTATTTCCCATCAGCAGAGCTGCTGCATTCAATACAACCAGATGAGGTGATAGCGGTGGGAGCCAGCAAGCAGGTATGTTCCTTGTAGTTGTAATCGTCAGCTAACTAGAAGGTAGCTTCTGGTACCTCTTACTAATCATTCTGTCTGACCTGTGTTCATGTGTTCTTGCCAATGACTTTAGAGCTGTACTGATCATTGCTTTTTTGAACATTTCTGGAAAAGCCCGCATATTGTTTCAGAAATGATCATATAAATCCTCTCCCAGAGCAGACTAGAGCATATAATAATTTTGACCAATCAAAATGCATGTTGCATATTGAATTTGGCCCCAAATTGTCATCTTGATTCTCATTGGTTAATTTTTGTCATGTTATTCAGAATGGTAGCCTCCTTGATAACACAGTGACTGCTGTTAGATTTTTCAAAAATCTTGAGAAAGAGAAAAAAATTGAGCCTAAAGTAAAATAGGTTGAATTGGTCCTCAATAACTACAATATTTTACCTACTAGTAGCTAAGAACTCCAGTAAGTTTAGAGGGATTTTTATGGACGGACAGAATGACAGAACATTTCTCCCGACTCAGCAGAAGCTATGCTGTGCCTAACTATAAACTGTCCCATACGGCTTCTCCAAAACTGTGAAGCTGCGGTTTATTTGTTTGGCTCTGGGGAGGAAACAATGAGAAATGATTTTTTTTTTCCACAATGAGATATCGATCAGTGCAAAGCTTAGAGGATATATTTCAGTATAAAGCTGACAAAATATTTATCAGTACAAGAGCCTTATATACATAAAAATGAATGTTTAATATCAAGTGATATCTTGATTGCAACATTTAAGTTTTATGCAATTTTAATATTTCAGGCAAGTCTGCTTATTGGAAAAGAAATAGAAGAAACAAAAAGTAATGAGAAAGAAACAGAGGTGCCATGTCTCGGGGCTGACATTCTCATTGAGGTAGGTTACCATTGATGTTCAGAAGATCTAGGAACAAATTCCGACTCCAAAAGCAGAAATTGTAGTTTAATATTTGTTGTTGAAATTCTGCTATTTTCTACTGGAATTTTGATTAGACCGGAAAGGTGTGATTTATACAGGTAGAAAAATATTGATATCAAAGCAGGATAAAATAAGAGCCACATAATATAATGTGATAATAGAAATTTAAATGAAATGATGCACTTTTATATGACAGAGCCATGAAGGCGGTGAGGTAAACTATATCCCTGTGATAGAGAGAAGTAGTCCTGTGCCACTGAAGAGGAACCACAGCTTGCAGCTGGGTCCTGAACAGACCTCTTGTTGTCTTCACATACTGGCCGGCTCAGCTCCCACGCCTGTCTCACTAGCTAAGGTAAATAACATATACTTCTTGTTTCCACACTGCATTTATTACATTTTGTTTTCATTTTACTGAATATATATATATATATATGTATATATATATATCTATCTATATATATATATATATATATATATATATATATATATATATATATATATATATATATATATATATATATATATATATATATATATATATATATATATATATATATATATTTTATTGATAATTTTGTATTTATAGTTTATATTTTCTTATTTATAATATCTAAGATCACAAAATAATGCATTTTGGAAAGTGTATGCGAATTAATTGTTGATTAAAAGTTTCACAGAGTATATGGTTATGAAAGAAATTTTTTATTCGGATGATATAAACATAAACTTTAAGAAAAACAAAAACTAACAACAAACAAAGAGGTATAGATCAAATACACACATTAAATTTGACCTGATTTTATCTGTAGATTAAAATGACAGAGTTGACCCCTGGCTCACTACTTAATTCAGTGTTCCACATCCGGAGGTGAGTTGTTAGGCCAAAAGAAAAATATTGTCATTAAAAAAAAAAATAGCTTCACTTTATAAATGTGAGTCTTGAAATCAAATACTTTTATTTCTTGTTTTATATAAGTTACGTAAAATTTAACATAACAACTAAATATATATTTGTCTGAAACAAGTTACATAATATTAATAGAAAGAATTTATCTTGACAGAGACCACCTCGTTCCAATATAAGAACCATACAACCTGCCAGGTTTGGCGATTTTTGGCACATTTTCTAAAATGTATTCATTTAATTTTAGTGATGGATCAATGCATGTGACATGCACAGAGCCAGAGAGTGGGAAATCACAAGATGTTACCATCGAGCCAAGTTGACAATAGAGGGCAGCATTAGACACTTTTGGACTAATAAACTTGCAGGCAACTAATGTGTGCTTCATACCAATAATACAAATGTAATAATAGTAACTGAAGTAATAACAAGCAATTCTTCAGAAAGCACCAAAATATTACATTTAGCTGAGACCCCAACACATTTTACTGTGTAAATGTCCCTTTATTTATATGACAATGATATTAATGATAAATTCTCAATATCATAATTCTTTCAAGTTTTAAGCTTAATTCTTGATATCATTATTCTTTAAGCTTGTCACATGAAATTAATCCTGTAAATATTTTAACTGCTGCAAAAATGTTTCAACCAGTATTCCCAGCCCAATTTGTACTTTGAGTTTCATATGCATAAAATTTGCCTATATTGTATAAAATAATCGAGGTTGTTTTTATTTTTCACTGATTTTACATAAGATACCAAAAGACACATCTATGGCATATATATAGAAATAATGTTATGTTAACAGTGATATGTGGCAGTCATATCAGCTGTCATGTTTACAAATCAATCCCAGCATGCATTGTGCTTGACATGAGAGATAACTGGTAGTTCACAAACGTTAAAACTTGAGCAGTGAGAATTGATATTGCATGATAAAAAAAACTAGGTCAAAAAAGTTACGGCAAGATGGGCCTGGCCCATGGGAAACAACCAGTCACCATTATAACAGTTTCTCTGATAATATACCTGTACTCTTCATAAATTTGAACTTTGTTAACTTTATCTGCATACAATGACAGCTATTTGATAAATGAATATAAAAACATTTGAGAGGAGAAAATTTACATATTTTTTAGTTTCATACCTACAGTTCATTATCATCACCAAAAGAAACCTTTTTAGTCTGGACTTTTCTTTCAGTTGTGACAATGTTCTGCACTCTACGTATCCTTCGCACATGTTGCACCTGTTGCACTCTGTGCACCTGCCCCGATGAGATAAGAGAAGTGCCCAGTGGCGCCCCCTGGAGTTCTGCAAACACACTAGCTGGCGACAAACGCCCAGATATGGTTGTTGTGACAAAGGGTTCATTTTCGGTGTTCCCCACCAGGTGGCGTTGGTTGAAGGTCACATCACCTGAGACTATCTTCCCATCTTTGATATTGATATGACCTCCAGAGGAAGAGGAAGAAGATTCCATATTCAGCTGCACATTTGATGGAATCCCTCCAAATTCATCGGGCATAAACTTTGATCCCTGGTCCCATCTGCTAGGTTGGGCCACATTCTGATTCTGCGATTTATCTGATTTTTCTTTGACGTCCTTCAGCAGTTCTATGATGGTGTTGCACTTTTGGTCGACGCTATTCAGCTCATCCCATAATTGATTTATCTTGCCGTCCACCTCTCCCGAGTCCCTCTCTCGCCGCCGCAGAAGGTTCACCAACTCAAAACGGAGATTAGACAAATCCTTCTTGATCTCCTCATGATGATCTAAAATTAAAGAATTGTATTTGGATTCAATGTGAAGGTATTAAAAAAAAACCAGTTTGTATTTGTCAACTAATGCTGAATGAGATGACTGGTGCATACCTTGTGATTCTGACTCGTCCGCCATGTCTGTCTCCGTACCTCCGCTCCCGTGGACATGTATCAAGTAGCGACGTATTAATCTCTTTGTCACCAACTAATAGGAAAATTTGTACATTCATTATTCAGATATTGATGATCATAGTGCCATCAGATTTTTACAACAGTTTTATATGAAAAAAATGAATGTTAACCTTTATATGACAATGTTTCTCAATTTAACACAAATATCTCCGTGGATAAAATCTCCTGATTTATTTCCCAATTACACCACACATTTCCTTGTTTGACAATCTAAATCTGATTTAAAATTCAGTCCATACCTCATGATCTGTGAGTTGATCTGGATTGAAAAGAACAGATTCAGCAATTGACATTTTTTTCATTTTGTCTATGGATTCTCTTGAAGGAGTCTGTGAGTGGACATCAACGTTGACATCAATATCTTCTCTGTCTATGCCATCACTTGAACTCTCACCTTCATCAACACCCTGGATGTCCTGAAAGTGTTTATAAACATGACATTAACAAATTAGATTGTATGTGTCGGGTACACACTGAAGCCAGCATAGCATATAATATCAATGTTGAACCCACAGTTCACTATCATGTATGGGCTATGAACTTGTTACAGTAATTTAGTTATATCAATTATTCTAATTTTAATTTCTTTGTATTAATTAATAACCTTTTTCAGCAGCTATATCACACCAAATAGAAGCTGTCATTGGAAACCAATGCCTCATTCTTTGCAAAGAGTGAATGGGGATCTTTCATTTATATTATTACATAGACATGATATCACAGAGCACAACTCTTTGACAACCAATATTTGAGCAATAACTGAATCAGAAAAAACTCACAACAGATATCCACCTTTATTCATCTTTTGCAGGACTGAACTACTGCCCAACTTTCATTCGTACCCTGGACCGATAGTATGGGAGATAGACATCCTACCTCACAACTCAATTATGAAATTAAGATGAATATGGAGAAAATTAAGAGTGTTCGGTTAATACCCAGACTGATTTTAGAAATAGACTTCTGTGACCTTGATAAAATCTCAAAGTCACCTATTATCAAGCTAAATTCACAACTAATCAACCTCAAATCTGAAGAGACAAAAAAGTAGGAGTTAATAACAAATTTGTTTTGCTGGTTGATGGATGACCTAAATATACTTTATTTTTCATATGTCAATACCTGAGTTGTCAACAAGCTGAAGCATTTTTCAAGGTCAATAATCTCGACATTCCTGATTTTGTCAGAGAATCAAACAGTTGTGCAATTTAAAACTGTTTCCAAAATTCTTCGTCCCTGGGTGGGCTTGAACCACCAACCTTTCGATTAACAGTCGAACGCGCTAACCGATTGCGCCACAGAGACCAGGTGATAAGGGCAAGAATAGTGAATCACCAAAATTTGACGTTCAGCAAAGCAAGTGTACTGAATTCACATCTTTTATAAATAATCAACCTTAAAGCAGGAAAATTTCAATTCTCGATTCTTCAACTCTCTGAAGTAATTTTCAAGGCCAATATTCTCGATATTCCTGATTTTGTCAGAGAATCAAACAGTTGTGTAATTTAAAACTGTTTCCAAAATTGTTCGTCCCTGGGTGGGCTTGAACCACCAACCTTTCGATTAACAGTCGAACGCGCTAACCGATTGCGCCACAGAGACCAGGTGCTGATGGCCAGAATAGTGAATCACCAAACTCTGACAAAATGTTTGCTCATTTAGTTTCTTTGTTTATGTCAATTAAATGGTTTTAAATCTATATTTCTTTTTCATCTGTGACACAGATATTAATGTTATCATTATTCTAAAATGTTTACTTATCAAACAAAAGGAAAAGAAAAACAATTTGTCAGAAGTGGGATTTGAACCCACGCCCACATTCGTGGACCAGAATGCTCTACCCAATGCACACAGTTTAATGGGCAAGGTATGGACCTTGAGTCTGGCGCCTTAGACCACTCGGCCATCCTGACTACATGAGTTGTGTCAACCAGTAAATCAACTGTGTTTGACCATTCTGTCTCGACTGAATTTACAACTTGAACAAATGATCAGTCTCAAATTCAATTCACAATAAAGGCAGCAGTTTACTCTCATTCACTAATAAGTACATTTCTGTCCTGTATATTGATAAGCAAACTGTGATAACTGAATTCAGGTGTTGAACTGATCACATGGGTAAAGGTTTAGTCAGGTGATCATCCTGTTCAACCAAGATAAAACATCAAATATTTGATTGATTCATTTGGCTGCCTAATTTATACCCCATGATTTTTAATCTGATATGAATGTCCTCACTGACATAGATGTATTTAAATGAATAGGAACCACTATTAAAAATTAAAGAAATCCAACCTCAGTCCTTTTTACCATGGCAACCTTTTTACACATTGAGATTTTTTTACCTACTGAGTACTTTTTACCTACTGAGTACTTTTTACCATTGAGTACTTTTTACCATTGAGTACTGTTTACCATTGAGCACTTTTCACCATTTAGTACTTTTCACCATTTGGTACTTTCACCCATTGACTATGTGTACCCATTGAGATCTTTTTACCCATTGATTACCTTTTACCAATTGACTACTTTTTACCATTGACTACTTTTAACCCATTGAGATCGGTTTGAGTATTCTTTACTCATTTTAGACTGTTGTTATGGATTATTTCATCTTGCTTCATAAATGAGTGGATTGACCGAGTCAGAATGTGAAATAACTAAAACATATGGCAAACAAAACATGAAACTGAGGATCTCAAACTAAACAACTATTTCTGGTGGAAAGAAATATAAAACTGATAATCTGAAAATTTTGCATTAAAAAAGTAACTTTCGTCCCTGGGTGGGCTTGAACCACCAACCTTTCGATTAACAGTCGAACGCGCTAACCGATTGCGCCACAGAGACCAGGTGATAAGGGCAAGAATAGTGAATCACCAAAATTTGACGTTCAGTAAAGCAAGTGTACTGAATTCACATCTTGTATAAATAATCAACCTTGAAGCAGGAAAATTTCAATTCTCGATTCTTCAACTCTCTGAAGTAATTTTCAAGGCCAATATTCTCGATATTCCTGATTTTGTCAGAGAATCAAACAGTTGTGTAATTTAAAACTGTTTCCAAAATTCATCGTCCCTGGGTGGGCTTGAACCACCAACCTTTCGATTAACAGTCGAACGCGCTAACCGATTGCGCCACAGAGACCAGGTGATAAGGGCAAGAATAGTGAATCACCAAAATTTGACGTTCAGTAAAGCAAGTGTACTGAATTCACATCTTGTATAAATAATCAACCTTGAAGCAGGAAAATTTCAATTCTCGATTCTTCAACTCTCTGAAGTAATTTTCAAGGCCAATATTCTCGATATTCCTGATTTTGTCAGAGAATCAAACAGTTGTGTAATTTAAAACTGTTTCCAAAATTCATCGTCCCTGGGTGGGCTTGAACCACCAACCTTTCGATTAACAGTCGAACGCGCTAACCGATTGCGCCACAGAGACCAGGTGATGATGGCCAGAATAGTGAACCACCAAACTCTGACAAAATGTTTGCTCATTTAGTTTCTTTGTTTATGTCAATTAAATGGTTTTAAATCTATATTTCTTTTTCATCTGTGATACAGATATCAATGCAATGTTTATTCCAAAATGTTTACTTATCAAACAAAGGGAAAAGAAAAACAATTTGTCAGAAGTGGGATTTGAACCCACGCCCACATTCGTGGACCAGAATGCTCTACCCAATGCACACAGTTTAATGGGCAAGGTATGGACCTTGAGTCTGGCGCCTTAGACCACTCGGCCATCCTGACTACATGAGTTGTGTCAACCAGTAAATCGACTGTCTTTGACCCATTGAGATTTTTACTACCTATTGAGTACTTTTTACCATTCAGCACTTTTCACCATTTATTACATTTTACCATTGAATATGTTCTACCCATTGAGTATGTGTAACCATTGACATCTTGCTTCATAAATGAGTGGATTGACTGAGTCAGAAGGTGAAATAACTAAAACATATGGCAAATCAAACTTGAAATTGAGGATCTCAAACTAAACTATTTCTGAGTGAAAGAAATATAGACCTGATAACCTGAAAAACTTGCATTAAAAAAATAACTTTCGTCCCTGGGTGGGCTTGAACCACCAACCTTTCGATTAACAGTCGAACGCGCTAACCGATTGCGCCACAGAGACCAGGTGATGATGGCCAGAATAGTGAATCACCAAAATTTGACAAAATGTTTGCTCATTTAGTTTCTTTGTTTATGTCAATTAAATGGTTTTAAATCTATATTTCTTTTTCATTTGTGATACAGATATCAATGTAATGTTTATTCCAAAATGTTTACTTATCAAACAAAGGGAAAAGAAAAACAATTTGTCAGAAGTGGGATTTGAACCCACGCCCACATTCGTGGACCAGAATGCTCTACCCAATGCACACAGTTTAATGGGCAAGGTATGGACCTTGAGTCTGGCGCCTTAGACCACTCGCCCATCCTGACTACATGAGTTGTGTCAACCTGTAATTCAACTGTGTTTGACCATTCTGTCTCGACTGAATTTACAACTTGAACAAATGATCAGTCTCAAATTCAAAGACACAATAAAGGCAGCAGTTTACTCTCATTCACTGATAAGTACATTTCTGTCCTGTATATTGATAAGCAAACTGTGATAACTGAATTCAGGTGTTGAACTGATCACATGGGTAAAGGTTTAGTCAGGTGATCATCCTGTTCAACCAAGATAAAACATCAAATATTTGATTGATTCATTTGGCTGCCTAATTTATACCCCATGATTTTTAATCTGATATGAATGTGCTCACTGACATAGATGTATTTAAATGAATAGGAACCACTATTAAAAATGAAAGAAATCCAATCTCAGTCCTTTTTACCATTGCAACCTTTTTACACATTGAGATTTTTTTACCTATTGAGTACTTTTTACCATTGAGTACTTTTTACCATTGAGTACTTTTTACCATTGAGCACTTTTCACCATTGAGTACTTTTCACCATTTGGTACTTTCACCCATTGACTATGTTTACCCATTGAGATCTTTTTACCCATTGATTACCTTTTACCAATTGACTACTTTTTACCATTGACTACTTTTAACCCATTGAGATCGTTTTGAGTATTCTTTACTCATTTTAGACTGTTGTTATGGATTATTTTATCTTGTTTCATAAATGAGTGGATTGACCGAGTCAGAATGTGAAATAACTAAAACATATGTCAAACAAAACATGAAACTGTGGATCTCAAACTAAACAACTATTTCTGGTGGAAAGAAATATAAAACTGATAATCTGAAAATTTTGCATTAAAAAAGTAACTTTCGTCCCTGGGTGGGCTTGAACCACCAACCTTTCGATTAACAGTCGAACGCGCTAACCGATTGCGCCACAGAGACCAGGTGATAAGGGCAAGAATAGTGAATCACCAAAATTGGACGTTCAGCAAAGCAAGTGTACTGAATTCACATCTTGTATAAATAATCAACCTTGAAGCAGGAAAATTTCAATTCTCGATTCTTCAACTCTCTGAAGTAATTTTCAAGGCCAATATTCTCGATATTCCTGATTTTGTCAGAGAATCAAACAGTTGTGTAATTTAAAACTGTTTCCAAAATTCATCGTCCCTGGGTGGGCTTGAACCACCAACCTTTCGATTAACAGTCGAACGCGCTAACCGATTGCGCCACAGAGACCAGGTGATAAGGGCAAGAATAGTGAATCACCAAAATTTGACGTTCAGTAAAGCAAGTGTACTGAATTCACATCTTGTATAAATAATCAACCTTGAAGCAGGAAAATTTCAATTCTCGATTCTTCAACTCTCTGAAGTAATTTTCAAGGCCAATATTCTCGATATTCCTGATTTTGTCAGAGAATCAAACAGTTGTGTAATTTAAAACTGTTTCCAAAATTCATCGTCCCTGGGTGGGCTTGAACCACCAACCTTTCGATTAACAGTCGAACGCGCTAACCGATTGCGCCACAGAGACCAGGTGATGATGGCCAGAATAGTGAACCACCAAACTCTGACAAAATGTTTGCTCATTTAGTTTCTTTGTTTATGTCAATTAAATGGTTTTAAATCTATATTTCTTTTTCATCTGTGATACAGATATCAATGCAATGTTTATTCCAAAATGTTTACTTATCAAACAAAGGGAAAAGAAAAACAATTTGTCAGAAGTGGGATTTGAACCCACGCCCACATTCGTGGACCAGAATGCTCTACCCAATGCACACAGTTTAATGGGCAAGGTATGGACCTTGAGTCTGGCGCCTTAGACCACTCGGCCATCCTGACTACATGAGTTGTGTCAACCAGTAAATCGACTGTCTTTGACCCATTGAGATTTTTACTACCTATTGAGTACTTTTTACCATTCAGCACTTTTCACCATTTATTACATTTTACCATTGAATATGTTCTACCCATTGAGTATGTGTAACCATTGACATCTTGCTTCATAAATGAGTGGATTGACTGAGTCAGAAGGTGAAATAACTAAAACATATGGCAAATCAAACTTGAAATTGAGGATCTCAAACTAAACTATTTCTGAGTGAAAGAAATATAGACCTGATAACCTGAAAAACTTGCATTAAAAAAATAACTTTCGTCCCTGGGTGGGCTTGAACCACCAACCTTTCGATTAACAGTCGAACGCGCTAACCGATTGCGCCACAGAGACCAGGTGATGATGGCCAGAATAGTGAATCACCAAAATTTGACAAAATGTTTGCTCATTTAGTTTCTTTGTTTATGTCAATTAAATGGTTTTAAATCTATATTTCTTTTTCATTTGTGATACAGATATCAATGTAATGTTTATTCCAAAATGTTTACTTATCAAACAAAGGGAAAAGAAAAACAATTTGTCAGAAGTGGGATTTGAACCCACGCCCACATTCGTGGACCAGAATGCTCTACCCAATGCACACAGTTTAATGGGCAAGGTATGGACCTTGAGTCTGGCGCCTTAGACCACTCGGCCATCCTGACTACATGAGTTGTGTCAACCTGTAATTCAACTGTGTTTGACCATTCTGTCTCGACTGAATTTACAACTTGAACAAATGATCAGTCTCAAATTCAAAGACACAATAAAGGCAGCAGTTTACTCTCATTCACTGATAAGTACATTTCTGTCCTGTATATTGATAAGCAAACTGTGATAACTGAATTCAGGTGTTGAACTGATCACATGGGTAAAGGTTTAGTCAGGTGATCATCCTGTTCAACCAAGATAAAACATCAAATATTTGATTGATTCATTTGGCTGCCTAATTTATACCCCATGATTTTTAATCTGATATGAATGTGCTCACTGACATAGATGTATTTAAATGAATAGGAACCACTATTAAAAATGAAAGAAATCCAATCTCAGTCCTTTTTACCATTGCAACCTTTTTACACATTGAGATTTTTTTACCTATTGAGTACTTTTTACCATTGAGTACTTTTTACCATTGAGTACTTTTTACCATTGAGCACTTTTCACCATTGAGTACTTTTCACCATTTGGTACTTTCACCCATTGACTATGTTTACCCATTGAGATCTTTTTACCCATTGATTACCTTTTACCAATTGACTACTTTTTACCATTGACTACTTTTAACCCATTGAGATCGTTTTGAGTATTCTTTACTCATTTTAGACTGTTGTTATGGATTATTTCATCTTGCTTCATAAATGAGTGGATTGACCGAGTCAGAATGTGAAATAACTAAAACATATGGCAAACAAAACATGAAACTGAGGATCTCAAACTAAACAACTATTTCTGGTGGAAAGAAATATAAAACTAATAATCTGAAAATTTTGCATTAAAAAAGTAACTTTCGTCCCTGGGTGGGCTTGAACCACCAACCTTTCGATTAACAGTCGAACGCGCTAACCGATTGCGCCACAGAGACCAGGTGATGAGGGCAAGAATAGTGAATCACCAAAATTTGACGTTCAGCAAAGCAAGTGTACTGAATTCACATCTTGTATAAATAATCAACCTTGAAGCAGGAAAATTTCAATTCTCGATTCTTCAACTCTCTGAAGTAATTTTCAAGGCCAATATTCTCGATATTCCTGATTTTGTCAGAGAATCAAACAGTTGTGTAATTTAAAACTGTTTCCAAAATTCATCGTCCCTGGGTGGGCTTGAACCACCAACCTTTCGATTAACAGTCGAACGCGCTAACCGATTGCGCCACAGAGACCAGGTGATGAGGGCAAGAATAGTGAATCACCAAAATTGGACGTTCAGCAAAGCAAGTGTACTGAATTCACATCTTGTATAAATAATCAACCTTGAAGCAGGAAAATTTCAATTCTCGATTCTTCAACTCTCTGAAGTAATTTTCAAGGCCAATATTCTCGATATTCCTGATTTTGTCAGAGAATCAAACAGTTGTGTAATTTAAAACTGTTTCCAAAATTCATCGTCCCTGGGTGGGCTTGAACCACCAACCTTTCGATTAATAGTCGAACGCGCTAACCGATTGCACCACAGAGACCAGGTGATAAGGGCAAGAATAGTGAATCACCAAAATTTGACGTTCAGCAAAGCAAGTGTACTGAATTCACATCTTGTATAAATAATCAACCTTGAAGCAGGAAAATTTCAATTCTCGATTCTTCAACTCTCTGAAGTAATTTTCAAGGCCAATATTCTCGATATTCCTGATTTTGTCAGAGAATCAAACAGTTGTGTAATTTAAAACTGTTTCCAAAATTCATCGTCCCTGGGTGGGCTTGAACCACCAACCTTTCGATTAACAGTCGAACGCGCTAACCGATTGCGCCACAGAGACCAGGTGATGATGGCCAGAATAGTGAATCACCAAACTCTGACAAAATGTTTGCTCATTTAGTTTCTTTGTTTATGTCAATTAAATGGTTTTAAATCTATATTTCTTTTTCATTTGTGATACAGATATCAATGTAATGTTTATTCCAAAATGTTTACTTATCAAACAAAGGGAAAAGAAAAACAATTTGTCAGAAGTGGGATTTGAACCCACGCCCACATTCGTGGACCAGAATGCTCTACCCAATGCACACAGTTTAATGGGCAAGGTATGGACCTTGAGTCTGGCGCCTTAGACCACTCGGCCATCCTGACTACATGAGTTGTGTCAACCTGTAATTCAACTGTGTTTGACCATTCTGTCTCGACTGAATTTACAACTTGAACAAATGATCAGTCTCAAATTCAAAGACACAATAAAGGCAGCAGTTTACTCTCATTCACTGATAAGTACATTTCTGTCCTGTATATTGATAAGCAAACTGTGATAACTGAATTCAGGTGTTGAACTGATCACATGGGTAAAGGTTTAGTCAGGTGATCATCCTGTTCAACCAAGATAAAACATCAAATATTTGATTGATTCATTTGGCTGCCTAATTTATACCCCATGATTTTTAATCTGATATGAATGTGCTCACTGACATAGATGTATTTAAATGAATAGGAACCACTATTAAAAATGAAAGAAATCCAATCTCAGTCCTTTTTACCATTGCAACCTTTTTACACATTGAGATTTTTTTACCTATTGAGTACTTTTTACCATTGAGTACTTTTTACCATTGAGTACTTTTTACCATTGAGCACTTTTCACCATTGAGTACTTTTCACCATTTGGTACTTTCACCCATTGACTATGTTTACCCATTGAGATCTTTTTACCCATTGATTACCTTTTACCAATTGACTACTTTTTACCATTGACTACTTTTAACCCATTGAGATCGTTTTGAGTATTCTTTACTCATTTTAGACTGTTGTTATGGATTATTTCATCTTGCTTCATAAATGAGTGGATTGACCGAGTCAGAATGTGAAATAACTAAAACATATGGCAAACAAAACATGAAACTGAGGATCTCAAACTAAACAACTATTTCTGGTGGAAAGAAATATAAAACTAATAATCTGAAAATTTTGCATTAAAAAAGTAACTTTCGTCCGCGGGTGGGCTTGAACCACCAACCTTTCGATTAACAGTCGAACGCGCTAACCGATTGCACCACAGAGACCAGGTGATAAGGGCAAGAATAGTGAATCACCAAAATTTGACGTTCAGCAAAGCAAGTGTACTGAATTCACATCTTGTATAAATAATCAACCTTGAAGCAGGAAAATTTCAATTCTCGATTCTTCAACTCTCTGAAGTAATTTTCAAGGCCAATATTCTCGATATTCCTGATTTTGTCAGAGAATCAAACAGTTGTGTAATTTAAAACTGTTTCCAAAATTCATCGTCCCTGGGTGGGCTTGAACCACCAACCTTTCGATTAACAGTCGAACGCGCTAACCGATTGCGCCACAGAGACCAGGTGATGAGGGCAAGAATAGTGAATCACCAAAATTGGACGTTCAGCAAAGCAAGTGTACTGAATTCACATCTTGTATAAATAATCAACCTTGAAGCAGGAAAATTTCAATTCTCGATTCTTCAACTCTCTGAAGTAATTTTCAAGGCCAATATTCTCGATATTCCTGATTTTGTCAGAGAATCAAACAGTTGTGTAATTTAAAACTGTTTCCAAAATTCATCGTCCCTGGGTGGGCTTGAACCACCAACCTTTCGATTAACAGTCGAACGCGCTAACCGATTGCACCACAGAGACCAGGTGATAAGGGCAAGAATAGTGAATCACCAAAATTTGACGTTCAGCAAAGCAAGTGTACTGAATTCACATCTTGTATAAATAATCAACCTTGAAGCAGGAAAATTTCAATTCTCGATTCTTCAACTCTCTGAAGTAATTTTCAAGGCCAATATTCTCGATATTCCTGATTTTGTCAGAGAATCAAACAGTTGTGTAATTTAAAACTGTTTCCAAAATTCATCGTCCCTGGGTGGGCTTGAACCACCAACCTTTCGATTAACAGTCGAACGCGCTAACCGATTGCGCCACAGAGACCAGGTGATGATGGCCAGAATAGTGAATCACCAAACTCTGACAAAATGTTTGCTCATTTAGTTTCTTTGTTTATGTCAATTAAATGGTTTTAAATCTATATTTCTTTTTCATCTGTGATACAGATATCAATGCAATGTTTATTCCAAAATGTTTACTTATCAAACAAAGGGAAAAGAAAAACAATTTGTCAGAAGTGGGATTTGAACCCACGCCCACATTCGTGGACCAGAATGCTCTACCCAATGCACACAGTTTAATGGGCAAGGTATGGACCTTGAGTCTGGCGCCTTAGACCACTCGGCCATCCTGACTACATGAGTTGTGTCAACCAGTAAATCGACTGTCTTTGACCCATTGAGATTTTTACTACCTATTGAGTACTTTTTACCGTTCAGCACTTTTCACCATTTATTACATTTTACCATTGAATATGTTCTACCCATTGAGTATGTGTAACCATTGACATCTTGCTTCATAAATGAGTGGATTGACTGAGTCAGAAGGTGAAATAACTAAAACATATGGCAAATCAAACTTGAAATTGAGGATCTCAAACTAAACTATTTCTGAGTGAAAGAAATATAGACCTGATAACCTGAAAAACTTGCATTAAAAAAATAACTTTCGTCCCTGGGTGGGCTTGAACCACCAACCTTTCGATTAACAGTCGAACGCGCTAACCGATTGCGCCACAGAGACCAGGTGCTGATGGCCAGAATAGTGAATCACCAAAATTTGACAAAATGTTTGCTCATTTAGTTTCTTTGTTTATGTCAATTAAATGGTTTTAAATCTATATTTCTTTTTCATTTGTGATACAGATATCAATGTAATGTTTATTCCAAAATGTTTACTTATCAAACAAAGGGAAAAGAAAAACAATTTGTCAGAAGTGGGATTTGAACCCACGCCCACATTCGTGGACCAGAATGCTCTACCCAATGCACACAGTTTAATGGGCAAGGTATGGACCTTGAGTCTGGCGCCTTAGACCACTCGGCCATCCTGACTACATGAGTTGTGTCAACCTGTAATTCAACTGTGTTTGACCATTCTGTCTCGACTGAATTTACAACTTGAACAAATGATCAGTCTCAAATTCAAAGACACAATAAAGGCAGCAGTTTACTCTCATTCACTGATAAGTACATTTCTGTCCTGTATATTGATAAGCAAACTGTGATAACTGAATTCAGGTGTTGAACTGATCACATGGGTAAAGGTTTAGTCAGGTGATCATCCTGTTCAACCAAGATAAAACATCAAATATTTGATTGATTCATTTGGCTGCCTAATTTATACCCCATGATTTTTAATCTGATATGAATGTGCTCACTGACATAGATGTATTTAAATGAATAGGAACCACTATTAAAAATTAAAGAAATCCAATCTCAGTCCTTTTTACCATTGCAACCTTTTTACACATTGAGATTTTTTTACCTATTGAGTACTTTTTACCATTGAGTACTTTTTACCATTGAGCACTTTTCACCATTGAGTACTTTTCACCATTTGGTACTTTCACCCATTGACTATGTTTACCCATTGAGATCTTTTTACCCATTGATTACCTTTTACCAATTGACTACTTTTTACCATTGACTACTTTTAACCCATTGAGATCGTTTTGAGTATTCTTTACTCATTTTAGACTGTTGTTATGGATTATTTCATCTTGCTTCATAAATGAGTGGATTGACCGAGTCAGAATGTGAAATAACTAAAACATATGGCAAACAAAACATGAAACTGAGGATCTCAAACTAAACAACTATTTCTGGTGGAAAGAAATATAAAACTAATAATCTGAAAATTTTGCATTAAAAAAGTAACTTTCGTCCCTGGGTGGGCTTGAACCACCAACCTTTCGATTAACAGTCGAACGCGCTAACCGATTGCGCCACAGAGACCAGGTGATAAGGGCAAGAATAGTGAATCACCAAAATTTGACGTTCAGCAAAGCAAGTGTACTGAATTCACATCTTGTATAAATAATCAACCTTGAAGCAGGAAAATTTCAATTCTCGATTCTTCAACTCTCTGAAGTAATTTTCAAGGCCAATATTCTCGATATTCCTGATTTTGTCAGAGAATCAAACAGTTGTGTAATTTAAAACTGTTTCCAAAATTCATCGTCCCTGGGTGGGCTTGAACCACCAACCTTTCGATTAACAGTCGAACGCGCTAACCGATTGCGCCACAGAGACCAGGTGATGATGGCCAGAATAGTGAATCACCAAACTCTGACAAAATGTTTGCTCATTTAGTTTCTTTGTTTATGTCAATTAAATGGTTTTAAATCTATATTTCTTTTTCATCTGTGATACAGATATCAATGCAATGTTTATTCCAAAATGTTTACTTATCAAACAAAGGGAAAAGAAAAACAATTTGTCAGAAGTGGGATTTGAACCCACGCCCACATTCGTGGACCAGAATGCTCTACCCAATGCACACAGTTTAATGGGCAAGGTATGGACCTTGAGTCTGGCGCCTTAGACCACTCGGCCATCCTGACTACATGAGTTGTGTCAACCAGTAAATCGACTGTCTTTGACCCATTGAGATTTTTACTACCTATTGAGTACTTTTTACCGTTCAGCACTTTTCACCATTTATTACATTTTACCATTGAATATGTTCTACCCATTGAGTATGTGTAACCATTGACATCTTGCTTCATAAATGAGTGGATTGACTGAGTCAGAAGGTGAAATAACTAAAACATATGGCAAATCAAACTTGAAATTGAGGATCTCAAACTAAACTATTTCTGAGTGAAAGAAATATAGACCTGATAACCTGAAAAACTTGCATTAAAAAAATAACTTTCGTCCCTGGGTGGGCTTGAACCACCAACCTTTCGATTAACAGTCGAACGCGCTAACCGATTGCGCCACAGAGACCAGGTGCTGATGGCCAGAATAGTGAATCACCAAAATTTGACAAAATGTTTGCTCATTTAGTTTCTTTGTTTATGTCAATTAAATGGTTTTAAATCTATATTTCTTTTTCATTTGTGATACAGATATCAATGTAATGTTTATTCCAAAATGTTTACTTATCAAACAAAGGGAAAAGAAAAACAATTTGTCAGAAGTGGGATTTGAACCCACGCCCACATTCGTGGACCAGAATGCTCTACCCAATGCACACAGTTTAATGGGCGAGGTATGGACCTTGAGTCTGGCGCCTTAGACCACTCGGCCATCCTGACTACATGAGTTGTGTCAACCTGTAATTCAACTGTGTTTGACCATTCTGTCTCGACTGAATTTACAACTTGAACAAATGATCAGTCTCAAATTCAAAGACACAATAAAGGCAGCAGTTTACTCTCATTCACTGATAAGTACATTTCTGTCCTGTATATTGATAAGCAAACTGTGATAACTGAATTCAGGTGTTGAACTGATCACATGGGTAAAGGTTTAGTCAGGTGATCATCCTGTTCAACCAAGATAAAACATCAAATATTTGATTGATTCATTTGGCTGCCTAATTTATACCCCATGATTTTTAATCTGATATGAATGTGCTCACTGACATAGTTGTATTTAAATGAATAGGAACCACTATTAAAAATGAAAGAAATCCAATCTCAGTCCTTTTTACCATTGCAACCTTTTTACACATTGAGATTTTTTTACCTATTGAGTAATTTTTACCATTGAGTACTTTTTACCATTGAGTACTTTTTACCATTGAGCACTTTTCACCATTGAGTACTTTTCACCATTTGGTACTTTCACCCATTGACTATGTTTACCCATTGAGATCTTTTTACCCATTGATTACCTTTTACCAATTGACTACTTTTTACCATTGACTACTTTTAACCCATTGAGATCGTTTTGAGTATTCTTTACTCATTTTAGACTGTTGTTATGGATTATTTCATCTTGCTTCATAAATGAGTGGATTGACCGAGTCAGAATGTGAAATAACTAAAACATATGGCAAACAAAACATGAAACTGAGGATCTCAAACTAAACAACTATTTCTGGTGGAAAGAAATATAAAACTAATAATCTGAAAATTTTGCATTAAAAAAGTAACTTTCGTCCCTGGGTGGGCTTGAACCACCAACCTTTCGATTAACAGTCGAACGCGCTAACCGATTGCACCACAGAGACCAGGTGATAAGGGCAAGAATAGTGAATCACCAAAATTTGACGTTCAGCAAAGCAAGTGTACTGAATTCACATCTTGTATAAATAATCAACCTTGAAGCAGGAAAATTTCAATTCTCGATTCTTCAACTCTCTGAAGTAATTTTCAAGGCCAATATTCTCGATATTCCTGATTTTGTCAGAGAATCAAACAGTTGTGTAATTTAAAACTGTTTCCAAAATTCATCGTCCCTGGGTGGGCTTGAACCACCAACCTTTCGATTAACAGTCGAACGCGCTAACCGATTGCGCCACAGAGACCAGGTGATGATGGCCAGAATAGTGAATCACCAAACTCTGACAAAATGTTTGCTCATTTAGTTTCTTTGTTTATGTCAATTAAATGGTTTTAAATCTATATTTCTTTTTCATCTGTGATACAGATATCAATGCAATGTTTATTCCAAAATGTTTACTTATCAAACAAAGGGAAAAGAAAAACAATTTGTCAGAAGTGGGATTTGAACCCACGCCCACATTCGTGGACCAGAATGCTCTACCCAATGCACACAGTTTAATGGGCAAGGTATGGACCTTGAGTCTGGCGCCTTAGACCACTCGGCCATCCTGACTACATGAGTTGTGTCAACCAGTAAATCGACTGTCTTTGACCCATTGAGATTTTTACTACCTATTGAGTACTTTTTACCGTTCAGCACTTTTCACCATTTATTACATTTTACCATTGAATATGTTCTACCCATTGAGTATGTGTAACCATTGACATCTTGCTTCATAAATGAGTGGATTGACTGAGTCAGAAGGTGAAATAACTAAAACATATGGCAAATCAAACTTGAAATTGAGGATCTCAAACTAAACTATTTCTGAGTGAAAGAAATATAGACCTGATAACCTGAAAAACTTGCATTAAAAAAATAACTTTCGTCCCTGGGTGGGCTTGAACCACCAACCTTTCGATTAACAGTCGAACGCGCTAACCGATTGCGCCACAGAGACCAGGTGCTGATGGCCAGAATAGTGAATCACCAAAATTTGACAAAATGTTTGCTCATTTAGTTTCTTTGTTTATGTCAATTAAATGGTTTTAAATCTATATTTCTTTTTCATTTGTGATACAGATATCAATGTAATGTTTATTCCAAAATGTTTACTTATCAAACAAAGGGAAAAGAAAAACAATTTGTCAGAAGTGGGATTTGAACCCACGCCCACATTCGTGGACCAGAATGCTCTACCCAATGCACACAGTTTAATGGGCAAGGTATGGACCTTGAGTCTGGCGCCTTAGACCACTCGGCCATCCTGACTACATGAGTTGTGTCAACCTGTAATTCAACTGTGTTTGACCATTCTGTCTCGACTGAATTTACAACTTGAACAAATGATCAGTCTCAAATTCAAAGACACAATAAAGGCAGCAGTTTACTCTCATTCACTGATAAGTACATTTCTGTCCTGTATATTGATAAGCAAACTGTGATAACTGAATTCAGGTGTTGAACTGATCACATGGGTAAAGGTTTAGTCAGGTGATCATCCTGTTCAACCAAGATAAAACATCAAATATTTGATTGATTCATTTGGCTGCCTAATTTATACCCCAATGATTTTTAATCTGATATGAATGTGCTCACTGACATAGATGTATTTAAATGAATAGGAACCACTATTAAAAATTAAAGAAATCCAATCTCAGTCCTTTTTACCATTGCAACCTTTTTACACATTGAGATTTTTTTACCTATTGAGTACTTTTTACCATTGAGTACTTTTTACCATTGAGCACTTTTCACCATTGAGTACTTTTCACCATTTGGTACTTTCACCCATTGACTATGTTTACCCATTGAGATCTTTTTACCCATTGATTACCTTTTACCAATTGACTACTTTTTACCATTGACTACTTTTAACCCATTGAGATCGTTTTGAGTATTCTTTACTCATTTTAGACTGTTGTTATGGATTATTTCATCTTGCTTCATAAATGAGTGGATTGACCGAGTCAGAATGTGAAATAACTAAAACATATGGCAAACAAAACATGAAACTGAGGATCTCAAACTAAACAACTATTTCTGGTGGAAAGAAATATAAAACTAATAATCTGAAAATTTTGCATTAAAAAAGTAACTTTCGTCCCTGGGTGGGCTTGAACCACCAACCTTTCGATTAACAGTCGAACGCGCTAACCGATTGCGCCACAGAGACCAGGTGATAAGGGCAAGAATAGTGAATCACCAAAATTTGACGTTCAGCAAAGCAAGTGTACTGAATTCACATCTTGTATAAATAATCAACCTTGAAGCAGGAAAATTTCAATTCTCGATTCTTCAACTCTCTGAAGTAATTTTCAAGGCCAATATTCTCGATATTCCTGATTTTGTCAGAGAATCAAACAGTTGTGTAATTTAAAACTGTTTCCAAAATTCATCGTCCCTGGGTGGGCTTGAACCACCAACCTTTCGATTAACAGTCGAACGCGCTAACCGATTGCGCCACAGAGACCAGGTGATGATGGCCAGAATAGTGAATCACCAAACTCTGACAAAATGTTTGCTCATTTAGTTTCTTTGTTTATGTCAATTAAATGGTTTTAAATCTATATTTCTTTTTCATCTGTGATACAGATATCAATGCAATGTTTATTCCAAAATGTTTACTTATCAAACAAAGGGAAAAGAAAAACAATTTGTCAGAAGTGGGATTTGAACCCACGCCCACATTCGTGGACCAGAATGCTCTACCCAATGCACACAGTTTAATGGGCAAGGTATGGACCTTGAGTCTGGCGCCTTAGACCACTCGGCCATCCTGACTACATGAGTTGTGTCAACCAGTAAATCGACTGTCTTTGACCCATTGAGATTTTTACTACCTATTGAGTACTTTTTACCGTTCAGCACTTTTCACCATTTATTACATTTTACCATTGAATATGTTCTACCCATTGAGTATGTGTAACCATTGACATCTTGCTTCATAAATGAGTGGATTGACTGAGTCAGAAGGTGAAATAACTAAAACATATGGCAAATCAAACTTGAAATTGAGGATCTCAAACTAAACTATTTCTGAGTGAAAGAAATATAGACCTGATAACCTGAAAAACTTGCATTAAAAAAATAACTTTCGTCCCTGGGTGGGCTTGAACCACCAACCTTTCGATTAACAGTCGAACGCGCTAACCGATTGCGCCACAGAGACCAGGTGCTGATGGCCAGAATAGTGAATCACCAAAATTTGACAAAATGTTTGCTCATTTAGTTTCTTTGTTTATGTCAATTAAATGGTTTTAAATCTATATTTCTTTTTCATTTGTGATACAGATATCAATGTAATGTTTATTCCAAAATGTTTACTTATCAAACAAAGGGAAAAGAAAAACAATTTGTCAGAAGTGGGATTTGAACCCACGCCCACATTCGTGGACCAGAATGCTCTACCCAATGCACACAGTTTAATGGGCGAGGTATGGACCTTGAGTCTGGCGCCTTAGACCACTCGGCCATCCTGACTACATGAGTTGTGTCAACCTGTAATTCAACTGTGTTTGACCATTCTGTCTCGACTGAATTTACAACTTGAACAAATGATCAGTCTCAAATTCAAAGACACAATAAAGGCAGCAGTTTACTCTCATTCACTGATAAGTACATTTCTGTCCTGTATATTGATAAGCAAACTGTGATAACTGAATTCAGGTGTTGAACTGATCACATGGGTAAAGGTTTAGTCAGGTGATCATCCTGTTCAACCAAGATAAAACATCAAATATTTGATTGATTCATTTGGCTGCCTAATTTATACCCCATGATTTTTAATCTGATATGAATGTGCTCACTGACATAGTTGTATTTAAATGAATAGGAACCACTATTAAAAATGAAAGAAATCCAATCTCAGTCCTTTTTACCATTGCAACCTTTTTACACATTGAGATTTTTTTACCTATTGAGTAATTTTTACCATTGAGTACTTTTTACCATTGAGTACTTTTTACCATTGAGCACTTTTCACCATTGAGTACTTTTCACCATTTGGTACTTTCACCCATTGACTATGTTTACCCATTGAGATCTTTTTACCCATTGATTACCTTTTACCAATTGACTACTTTTTACCATTGACTACTTTTAACCCATTGAGATCGTTTTGAGTATTCTTTACTCATTTTAGACTGTTGTTATGGATTATTTCATCTTGCTTCATAAATGAGTGGATTGACCGAGTCAGAATGTGAAATAACTAAAACATATGGCAAACAAAACATGAAACTGAGGATCTCAAACTAAACAACTATTTCTGGTGGAAAGAAATATAAAACTAATAATCTGAAAATTTTGCATTAAAAAAGTAACTTTCGTCCCTGGGTGGGCTTGAACCACCAACCTTTCGATTAACAGTCGAACGCGCTAACCGATTGCACCACAGAGACCAGGTGATAAGGGCAAGAATAGTGAATCACCAAAATTTGACGTTCAGCAAAGCAAGTGTACTGAATTCACATCTTGTATAAATAATCAACCTTGAAGCAGGAAAATTTCAATTCTCGATTCTTCAACTCTCTGAAGTAATTTTCAAGGCCAATATTCTCGATATTCCTGATTTTGTCAGAGAATCAAACAGTTGTGTAATTTAAAACTGTTTCCAAAATTCATCGTCCCTGGGTGGGCTTGAACCACCAACCTTTCGATTAACAGTCGAACGCGCTAACCGATTGCGCCACAGAGACCAGGTGATGATGGCCAGAATAGTGAATCACCAAACTCTGACAAAATGTTTGCTCATTTAGTTTCTTTGTTTATGTCAATTAAATGGTTTTAAATCTATATTTCTTTTTCATCTGTGATACAGATATCAATGCAATGTTTATTCCAAAATGTTTACTTATCAAACAAAGGGAAAAGAAAAACAATTTGTCAGAAGTGGGATTTGAACCCACGCCCACATTCGTGGACCAGAATGCTCTACCCAATGCACACAGTTTAATGGGCAAGGTATGGACCTTGAGTCTGGCGCCTTAGACCACTCGGCCATCCTGACTACATGAGTTGTGTCAACCAGTAAATCGACTGTCTTTGACCCATTGAGATTTTTACTACCTATTGAGTACTTTTTACCGTTCAGCACTTTTCACCATTTATTACATTTTACCATTGAATATGTTCTACCCATTGAGTATGTGTAACCATTGACATCTTGCTTCATAAATGAGTGGATTGACTGAGTCAGAAGGTGAAATAACTAAAACATATGGCAAATCAAACTTGAAATTGAGGATCTCAAACTAAACTATTTCTGAGTGAAAGAAATATAGACCTGATAACCTGAAAAACTTGCATTAAAAAAATAACTTTCGTCCCTGGGTGGGCTTGAACCACCAACCTTTCGATTAACAGTCGAACGCGCTAACCGATTGCGCCACAGAGACCAGGTGATGATGGCCAGAATAGTGAATCACCAAACTCTGACAAAATGTTTGCTCATTTAGTTTCTTTGTTTATGTCAATTAAATGGTTTTAAATCTATATTTCTTTTTCATCTGTGATACAGATATCAATGCAATGTTTATTCCAAAATGTTTACTTATCAAACAAAGGGAAAAGAAAAACAATTTGTCAGAAGTGGGATTTGAACCCACGCCCACATTCGTGGACCAGAATGCTCTACCCAATGCACACAGTTTAATGGGCAAGGTATGGACCTTGAGTCTGGCGCCTTAGACCACTCGGCCATCCTGACTACATGAGTTGTGTCAACCAGTAAATCGACTGTCTTTGACCCATTGAGATTTTTACTACCTATTGAGTACTTTTTACCGTTCAGCACTTTTCACCATTTATTACATTTTACCATTGAATATGTTCTACCCATTGAGTATGTGTAACCATTGACATCTTGCTTCATAAATGAGTGGATTGACTGAGTCAGAAGGTGAAATAACTAAAACATATGGCAAATCAAACTTGAAATTGAGGATCTCAAACTAAACTATTTCTGAGTGAAAGAAATATAGACCTGATAACCTGAAAAACTTGCATTAAAAAAATAACTTTCGTCCCTGGGTGGGCTTGAACCACCAACCTTTCGATTAACAGTCGAACGCGCTAACCGATTGCGCCACAGAGACCAGGTGCTGATGGCCAGAATAGTGAATCACCAAAATTTGACAAAATGTTTGCTCATTTAGTTTCTTTGTTTATGTCAATTAAATGGTTTTAAATCTATATTTCTTTTTCATTTGTGATACAGATATCAATGTAATGTTTATTCCAAAATGTTTACTTATCAAACAAAGGGAAAAGAAAAACAATTTGTCAGAAGTGGGATTTGAACCCACGCCCACATTCGTGGACCAGAATGCTCTACCCAATGCACACAGTTTAATGGGCAAGGTATGGACCTTGAGTCTGGCGCCTTAGACCACTCGGCCATCCTGACTACATGAGTTGTGTCAACCTGTAATTCAACTGTGTTTGACCATTCTGTCTCGACTGAATTTACAACTTGAACAAATGATCAGTCTCAAATTCAAAGACACAATAAAGGCAGCAGTTTACTCTCATTCACTGATAAGTACATTTCTGTCCTGTATATTGATAAGCAAACTGTGATAACTGAATTCAGGTGTTGAACTGATCACATGGGTAAAGGTTTAGTCAGGTGATCATCCTGTTCAACCAAGATAAAACATCAAATATTTGATTGATTCATTTGGCTGCCTAATTTATACCCCATGATTTTTAATCTGATATGAATGTGCTCACTGACATAGATGTATTTAAATGAATAGGAACCACTATTAAAAATGAAAGAAATCCAATCTCAGTCCTTTTTACCATTGCAACCTTTTTACACATTGAGATTTTTTTACCTATTGAGTACTTTTTACCATTGAGTACTTTTTACCATTGAGTACTTTTTACCATTGAGCACTTTTCACCATTGAGTACTTTTCACCATTTGGTACTTTCACCCATTGACTATGTTTACCCATTGAGATCTTTTTACCCATTGATTACCTTTTACCAATTGACTACTTTTTACCATTGACTACTTTTAACCCATTGAGATCGTTTTGAGTATTCTTTACTCATTTTAGACTGTTGTTATGGATTATTTCATCTTGCTTCATAAATGAGTGGATTGACCGAGTCAGAATGTGAAATAACTAAAACATATGGCAAACAAAACATGAAACTGAGGATCTCAAACTAAACAACTATTTCTGGTGGAAAGAAATATAAAACTAATAATCTGAAAATTTTGCATTAAAAAAGTAACTTTCGTCCCTGGGTGGGCTTGAACCACCAACCTTTCGATTAACAGTCGAACGCGCTAACCGATTGCGCCACAGAGACCAGGTGATAAGGCCAAGAATAGTGAATCACCAAAATTTGACGTTCAGCAAAGCAAGTGTACTGAATTCACATCTTGTATAAATAATCAACCTTGAAGCAGGAAAATTTCAATTCTCGATTCTTCAACTCTCTGAAGTAATTTTCAAGGCCAATATTCTCGATATTCCTGATTTTGTCAGAGAATCAAACAGTTGTGTAATTTAAAACTGTTTCCAAAATTCATCGTCCCTGGGTGGGCTTGAACCACCAACCTTTCGATTAACAGTCGAACGCGCTAACCGATTGCGCCACAGAGACCAGGTGATGATGGCCAGAATAGTGAATCACCAAACTCTGACAAAATGTTTGCTCATTTAGTTTCTTTGTTTATGTCAATTAAATGGTTTTAAATCTATATTTCTTTTTCATCTGTGATACAGATATCAATGCAATGTTTATTCCAAAATGTTTACTTATCAAACAAAGGGAAAAGAAAAACAATTTGTCAGAAGTGGGATTTGAACCCACGCCCACATTCGTGGACCAGAATGCTCTACCCAATGCACACAGTTTAATGGGCAAGGTATGGACCTTGAGTCTGGCGCCTTAGACCACTCGGCCATCCTGACTACATGAGTTGTGTCAACCAGTAAATCGACTGTCTTTGACCCATTGAGATTTTTACTACCTATTGAGTACTTTTTACCGTTCAGCACTTTTCACCATTTATTACATTTTACCATTGAATATGTTCTACCCATTGAGTATGTGTAACCATTGACATCTTGCTTCATAAATGAGTGGATTGACTGAGTCAGAAGGTGAAATAACTAAAACATATGGCAAATCAAACTTGAAATTGAGGATCTCAAACTAAACTATTTCTGAGTGAAAGAAATATAGACCTGATAACCTGAAAAACTTGCATTAAAAAAATAACTTTCGTCCCTGGGTGGGCTTGAACCACCAACCTTTCGATTAACAGTCGAACGCGCTAACCGATTGCGCCACAGAGACCAGGTGCTGATGGCCAGAATAGTGAATCACCAAAATTTGACAAAATGTTTGCTCATTTAGTTTCTTTGTTTATGTCAATTAAATGGTTTTAAATCTATATTTCTTTTTCATTTGTGATACAGATATCAATGTAATGTTTATTCCAAAATGTTTACTTATCAAACAAAGGGAAAAGAAAAACAATTTGTCAGAAGTGGGATTTGAACCCACGCCCACATTCGTGGACCAGAATGCTCTACCCAATGCACACAGTTTAATGGGCGAGGTATGGACCTTGAGTCTGGCGCCTTAGACCACTCGGCCATCCTGACTACATGAGTTGTGTCAACCTGTAATTCAACTGTGTTTGACCATTCTGTCTCGACTGAATTTACAACTTGAACAAATGATCAGTCTCAAATTCAAAGACACAATAAAGGCAGCAGTTTACTCTCATTCACTGATAAGTACATTTCTGTCCTGTATATTGATAAGCAAACTGTGATAACTGAATTCAGGTGTTGAACTGATCACATGGGTAAAGGTTTAGTCAGGTGATCATCCTGTTCAACCAAGATAAAACATCAAATATTTGATTGATTCATTTGGCTGCCTAATTTATACCCCATGATTTTTAATCTGATATGAATGTGCTCACTGACATAGATGTATTTAAATGAATAGGAACCACTATTAAAAATGAAAGAAATCCAATCTCAGTCCTTTTTACCATTGCAACCTTTTTACACATTGAGATTTTTTTACCTATTGAGTACTTTTTACCATTGAGTACTTTTTACCATTGAGTACTTTTTACCATTGAGCACTTTTCACCATTGAGTACTTTTCACCATTTGGTACTTTCACCCATTGACTATGTTTACCCATTGAGATCTTTTTACCCATTGATTACCTTTTACCAATTGACTACTTTTTACCATTGACTACTTTTAACCCATTGAGATCGTTTTGAGTATTCTTTACTCATTTTAGACTGTTGTTATGGATTATTTCATCTTGCTTCATAAATGAGTGGATTGACCGAGTCAGAATGTGAAATAACTAAAACATATGGCAAACAAAACATGAAACTGAGGATCTCAAACTAAACAACTATTTCTGGTGGAAAGAAATATAAAACTAATAATCTGAAAATTTTGCATTAAAAAAGTAACTTTCGTCCCTGGGTGGGCTTGAACCACCAACCTTTCGATTAACAGTCGAACGCGCTAACCGATTGCGCCACAGAGACCAGGTGATAAGGCCAAGAATAGTGAATCACCAAAATTTGACGTTCAGCAAAGCAAGTGTACTGAATTCACATCTTGTATAAATAATCAACCTTGAAGCAGGAAAATTTCAATTCTCGATTCTTCAACTCTCTGAAGTAATTTTCAAGGCCAATATTCTCGATATTCCTGATTTTGTCAGAGAATCAAACAGTTGTGTAATTTAAAACTGTTTCCAAAATTCATCGTCCCTGGGTGGGCTTGAACCACCAACCTTTCGATTAACAGTCGAACGCGCTAACCGATTGCGCCACAGAGACCAGGTGATGATGGCCAGAATAGTGAATCACCAAACTCTGACAAAATGTTTGCTCATTTAGTTTCTTTGTTTATGTCAATTAAATGGTTTTAAATCTATATTTCTTTTTCATCTGTGATACAGATATCAATGCAATGTTTATTCCAAAATGTTTACTTATCAAACAAAGGGAAAAGAAAAACAATTTGTCAGAAGTGGGATTTGAACCCACGCCCACATTCGTGGACCAGAATGCTCTACCCAATGCACACAGTTTAATGGGCAAGGTATGGACCTTGAGTCTGGCGCCTTAGACCACTCGGCCATCCTGACTACATGAGTTGTGTCAACCAGTAAATCGACTGTCTTTGACCCATTGAGATTTTTACTACCTATTGAGTACTTTTTACCGTTCAGCACTTTTCACCATTTATTACATTTTACCATTGAATATGTTCTACCCATTGAGTATGTGTAACCATTGACATCTTGCTTCATAAATGAGTGGATTGACTGAGTCAGAAGGTGAAATAACTAAAACATATGGCAAATCAAACTTGAAATTGAGGATCTCAAACTAAACTATTTCTGAGTGAAAGAAATATAGACCTGATAACCTGAAAAACTTGCATTAAAAAAATAACTTTCGTCCCTGGGTGGGCTTGAACCACCAACCTTTCGATTAACAGTCGAACGCGCTAACCGATTGCGCCACAGAGACCAGGTGCTGATGGCCAGAATAGTGAATCACCAAAATTTGACAAAATGTTTGCTCATTTAGTTTCTTTGTTTATGTCAATTAAATGGTTTTAAATCTATATTTCTTTTTCATTTGTGATACAGATATCAATGTAATGTTTATTCCAAAATGTTTACTTATCAAACAAAGGGAAAAGAAAAACAATTTGTCAGAAGTGGGATTTGAACCCACGCCCACATTCGTGGACCAGAATGCTCTACCCAATGCACACAGTTTAATGGGCAAGGTATGGACCTTGAGTCTGGCGCCTTAGACCACTCGCCCATCCTGACTACATGAGTTGTGTCAACCTGTAATTCAACTGTGTTTGACCATTCTGTCTCGACTGAATTTACAACTTGAACAAATGATCAGTCTCAAATTCAAAGACACAATAAAGGCAGCAGTTTACTCTCATTCACTGATAAGTACATTTCTGTCCTGTATATTGATAAGCAAACTGTGATAACTGAATTCAGGTGTTGAACTGATCACATGGGTAAAGGTTTAGTCAGGTGATCATCCTGTTCAACCAAGATAAAACATCAAATATTTGATTGATTCATTTGGCTGCCTAATTTATACCCCATGATTTTTAATCTGATATGAATGTGCTCACTGACATAGATGTATTTAAATGAATAGGAACCACTATTAAAAATTAAAGAAATCCAATCTCAGTCCTTTTTACCATTGCAACCTTTTTACACATTGAGATTTTTTTACCTATTGAGTACTTTTTACCATTGAGTACTTTTTACCATTGAGTACTTTTTACCATTGAGCACTTTTCACCATTGAGTACTTTTCACCATTTGGTACTTTCACCCATTGACTATGTTTACCCATTGAGATCTTTTTACCCATTGATTACCTTTTACCAATTGACTACTTTTTACCATTGACTACTTTTAACCCATTGAGATCGTTTTGAGTATTCTTTACTCATTTTAGACTGTTGTTATGGATTATTTCATCTTGCTTCATAAATGAGTGGATTGACCGAGTCAGAATGTGAAATAACTAAAACATATGGCAAACAAAACATGAAACTGAGGATCTCAAACTAAACAACTATTTCTGGTGGAAAGAAATATAAAACTAATAATCTGAAAATTTTGCATTAAAAAAGTAACTTTCGTCCCTGGGTGGGCTTGAACCACCAACCTTTCGATTAACAGTCGAACGCGCTAACCGATTGCGCCACAGAGACCAGGTGATAAGGCCAAGAATAGTGAATCACCAAAATTTGACGTTCAGCAAAGCAAGTGTACTGAATTCACATCTTGTATAAATAATCAACCTTGAAGCAGGAAAATTTCAATTCTCGATTCTTCAACTCTCTGAAGTAATTTTCAAGGCCAATATTCTCGATATTCCTGATTTTGTCAGAGAATCAAACAGTTGTGTAATTTAAAACTGTTTCCAAAATTCATCGTCCCTGGGTGGGCTTGAACCACCAACCTTTCGATTAACAGTCGAACGCGCTAACCGATTGCGCCACAGAGACCAGGTGATGATGGCCAGAATAGTGAATCACCAAACTCTGACAAAATGTTTGCTCATTTAGTTTCTTTGTTTATGTCAATTAAATGGTTTTAAATCTATATTTCTTTTTCATCTGTGATACAGATATCAATGCAATGTTTATTCCAAAATGTTTACTTATCAAACAAAGGGAAAAGAAAAACAATTTGTCAGAAGTGGGATTTGAACCCACGCCCACATTCGTGGACCAGAATGCTCTACCCAATGCACACAGTTTAATGGGCAAGGTATGGACCTTGAGTCTGGCGCCTTAGACCACTCGGCCATCCTGACTACATGAGTTGTGTCAACCAGTAAATCGACTGTCTTTGACCCATTGAGATTTTTACTACCTATTGAGTACTTTTTACCGTTCAGCACTTTTCACCATTTATTACATTTTACCATTGAATATGTTCTACCCATTGAGTATGTGTAACCATTGACATCTTGCTTCATAAATGAGTGGATTGACTGAGTCAGAAGGTGAAATAACTAAAACATATGGCAAATCAAACTTGAAATTGAGGATCTCAAACTAAACTATTTCTGAGTGAAAGAAATATAGACCTGATAACCTGAAAAACTTGCATTAAAAAAATAACTTTCGTCCCTGGGTGGGCTTGAACCACCAACCTTTCGATTAACAGTCGAACGCGCTAACCGATTGCGCCACAGAGACCAGGTGCTGATGGCCAGAATAGTGAATCACCAAAATTTGACAAAATGTTTGCTCATTTAGTTTCTTTGTTTATGTCAATTAAATGGTTTTAAATCTATATTTCTTTTTCATTTGTGATACAGATATCAATGTAATGTTTATTCCAAAATGTTTACTTATCAAACAAAGGGAAAAGAAAAACAATTTGTCAGAAGTGGGATTTGAACCCACGCCCACATTCGTGGACCAGAATGCTCTACCCAATGCACACAGTTTAATGGGCAAGGTATGGACCTTGAGTCTGGCGCCTTAGACCACTCGCCCATCCTGACTACATGAGTTGTGTCAACCTGTAATTCAACTGTGTTTGACCATTCTGTCTCGACTGAATTTACAACTTGAACAAATGATCAGTCTCAAATTCAAAGACACAATAAAGGCAGCAGTTTACTCTCATTCACTGATAAGTACATTTCTGTCCTGTATATTGATAAGCAAACTGTGATAACTGAATTCAGGTGTTGAACTGATCACATGGGTAAAGGTTTAGTCAGGTGATCATCCTGTTCAACCAAGATAAAACATCAAATATTTGATTGATTCATTTGGCTGCCTAATTTATACCCCATGATTTTTAATCTGATATGAATGTGCTCACTGACATAGATGTATTTAAATGAATAGGAACCACTATTAAAAATTAAAGAAATCCAATCTCAGTCCTTTTTACCATTGCAACCTTTTTACACATTGAGATTTTTTTACCTATTGAGTACTTTTTACCATTGAGTACTTTTTACCATTGAGTACTTTTTACCATTGAGCACTTTTCACCATTGAGTACTTTTCACCATTTGGTACTTTCACCCATTGACTATGTTTACCCATTGAGATCTTTTTACCCATTGATTACCTTTTACCAATTGACTACTTTTTACCATTGACTACTTTTAACCCATTGAGATCGTTTTGAGTATTCTTTACTCATTTTAGACTGTTGTTATGGATTATTTCATCTTGCTTCATAAATGAGTGGATTGACCGAGTCAGAATGTGAAATAACTAAAACATATGGCAAACAAAACATGAAACTGAGGATCTCAAACTAAACAACTATTTCTGGTGGAAAGAAATATAAAACTAATAATCTGAAAATTTTGCATTAAAAAAGTAACTTTCGTCCCTGGGTGGGCTTGAACCACCAACCTTTCGATTAACAGTCGAACGCGCTAACCGATTGCGCCACAGAGACCAGGTGATAAGGCCAAGAATAGTGAATCACCAAAATTTGACGTTCAGCAAAGCAAGTGTACTGAATTCACATCTTGTATAAATAATCAACCTTGAAGCAGGAAAATTTCAATTCTCGATTCTTCAACTCTCTGAAGTAATTTTCAAGGCCAATATTCTCGATATTCCTGATTTTGTCAGAGAATCAAACAGTTGTGTAATTTAAAACTGTTTCCAAAATTCATCGTCCCTGGGTGGGCTTGAACCACCAACCTTTCGATTAACAGTCGAACGCGCTAACCGATTGCGCCACAGAGACCAGGTGATGATGGCCAGAATAGTGAATCACCAAACTCTGACAAAATGTTTGCTCATTTAGTTTCTTTGTTTATGTCAATTAAATGGTTTTAAATCTATATTTCTTTTTCATCTGTGATACAGATATCAATGCAATGTTTATTCCAAAATGTTTACTTATCAAACAAAGGGAAAAGAAAAACAATTTGTCAGAAGTGGGATTTGAACCCACGCCCACATTCGTGGACCAGAATGCTCTACCCAATGCACACAGTTTAATGGGCAAGGTATGGACCTTGAGTCTGGCGCCTTAGACCACTCGGCCATCCTGACTACATGAGTTGTGTCAACCAGTAAATCGACTGTCTTTGACCCATTGAGATTTTTACTACCTATTGAGTACTTTTTACCGTTCAGCACTTTTCACCATTTATTACATTTTACCATTGAATATGTTCTACCCATTGAGTATGTGTAACCATTGACATCTTGCTTCATAAATGAGTGGATTGACTGAGTCAGAAGGTGAAATAACTAAAACATATGGCAAATCAAACTTGAAATTGAGGATCTCAAACTAAACTATTTCTGAGTGAAAGAAATATAGACCTGATAACCTGAAAAACTTGCATTAAAAAAATAACTTTCGTCCCTGGGTGGGCTTGAACCACCAACCTTTCGATTAACAGTCGAACGCGCTAACCGATTGCGCCACAGAGACCAGGTGCTGATGGCCAGAATAGTGAATCACCAAAATTTGACAAAATGTTTGCTCATTTAGTTTCTTTGTTTATGTCAATTAAATGGTTTTAAATCTATATTTCTTTTTCATTTGTGATACAGATATCAATGTAATGTTTATTCCAAAATGTTTACTTATCAAACAAAGGGAAAAGAAAAACAATTTGTCAGAAGTGGGATTTGAACCCACGCCCACATTCGTGGACCAGAATGCTCTACCCAATGCACACAGTTTAATGGGCAAGGTATGGACCTTGAGTCTGGCGCCTTAGACCACTCGCCCATCCTGACTACATGAGTTGTGTCAACCTGTAATTCAACTGTGTTTGACCATTCTGTCTCGACTGAATTTACAACTTGAACAAATGATCAGTCTCAAATTCAAAGACACAATAAAGGCAGCAGTTTACTCTCATTCACTGATAAGTACATTTCTGTCCTGTATATTGATAAGCAAACTGTGATAACTGAATTCAGGTGTTGAACTGATCACATGGGTAAAGGTTTAGTCAGGTGATCATCCTGTTCAACCAAGATAAAACATCAAATATTTGATTGATTCATTTGGCTGCCTAATTTATACCCCATGATTTTTAATCTGATATGAATGTGCTCACTGACATAGATGTATTTAAATGAATAGGAACCACTATTAAAAATTAAAGAAATCCAATCTCAGTCCTTTTTACCATTGCAACCTTTTTACACATTGAGATTTTTTTACCTATTGAGTACTTTTTACCATTGAGTACTTTTTACCATTGAGTACTTTTTACCATTGAGCACTTTTCACCATTGAGTACTTTTCACCATTTGGTACTTTCACCCATTGACTATGTTTACCCATTGAGATCTTTTTACCCATTGATTACCTTTTACCAATTGACTACTTTTTACCATTGACTACTTTTAACCCATTGAGATCGTTTTGAGTATTCTTTACTCATTTTAGACTGTTGTTATGGATTATTTCATCTTGCTTCATAAATGAGTGGATTGACCGAGTCAGAATGTGAAATAACTAAAACATATGGCAAACAAAACATGAAACTGAGGATCTCAAACTAAACAACTATTTCTGGTGGAAAGAAATATAAAACTAATAATCTGAAAATTTTGCATTAAAAAAGTAACTTTCGTCCCTGGGTGGGCTTGAACCACCAACCTTTCGATTAACAGTCGAACGCGCTAACCGATTGCGCCACAGAGACCAGGTGATAAGGCCAAGAATAGTGAATCACCAAAATTTGACGTTCAGCAAAGCAAGTGTACTGAATTCACATCTTGTATAAATAATCAACCTTGAAGCAGGAAAATTTCAATTCTCGATTCTTCAACTCTCTGAAGTAATTTTCAAGGCCAATATTCTCGATATTCCTGATTTTGTCAGAGAATCAAACAGTTGTGTAATTTAAAACTGTTTCCAAAATTCATCGTCCCTGGGTGGGCTTGAACCACCAACCTTTCGATTAACAGTCGAACGCGCTAACCGATTGCGCCACAGAGACCAGGTGATGATGGCCAGAATAGTGAATCACCAAACTCTGACAAAATGTTTGCTCATTTAGTTTCTTTGTTTATGTCAATTAAATGGTTTTAAATCTATATTTCTTTTTCATCTGTGATACAGATATCAATGCAATGTTTATTCCAAAATGTTTACTTATCAAACAAAGGGAAAAGAAAAACAATTTGTCAGAAGTGGGATTTGAACCCACGCCCACATTCGTGGACCAGAATGCTCTACCCAATGCACACAGTTTAATGGGCAAGGTATGGACCTTGAGTCTGGCGCCTTAGACCACTCGGCCATCCTGACTACATGAGTTGTGTCAACCAGTAAATCGACTGTCTTTGACCCATTGAGATTTTTACTACCTATTGAGTACTTTTTACCGTTCAGCACTTTTCACCATTTATTACATTTTACCATTGAATATGTTCTACCCATTGAGTATGTGTAACCATTGACATCTTGCTTCATAAATGAGTGGATTGACTGAGTCAGAAGGTGAAATAACTAAAACATATGGCAAATCAAACTTGAAATTGAGGATCTCAAACTAAACTATTTCTGAGTGAAAGAAATATAGACCTGATAACCTGAAAAACTTGCATTAAAAAAATAACTTTCGTCCCTGGGTGGGCTTGAACCACCAACCTTTCGATTAACAGTCGAACGCGCTAACCGATTGCGCCACAGAGACCAGGTGCTGATGGCCAGAATAGTGAATCACCAAAATTTGACAAAATGTTTGCTCATTTAGTTTCTTTGTTTATGTCAATTAAATGGTTTTAAATCTATATTTCTTTTTCATTTGTGATACAGATATCAATGTAATGTTTATTCCAAAATGTTTACTTATCAAACAAAGGGAAAAGAAAAACAATTTGTCAGAAGTGGGATTTGAACCCACGCCCACATTCGTGGACCAGAATGCTCTACCCAATGCACACAGTTTAATGGGCAAGGTATGGACCTTGAGTCTGGCGCCTTAGACCACTCGGCCATCCTGACTACATGAGTTGTGTCAACCTGTAATTCAACTGTGTTTGACCATTCTGTCTCGACTGAATTTACAACTTGAACAAATGATCAGTCTCAAATTCAAAGACACAATAAAGGCAGCAGTTTACTCTCATTCACTGATAAGTACATTTCTGTCCTGTATATTGATAAGCAAACTGTGATAACTGAATTCAGGTGTTGAACTGATCACATGGGTAAAGGTTTAGTCAGGTGATCATCCTGTTCAACCAAGATAAAACATCAAATATTTGATTGATTCATTTGGCTGCCTAATTTATACCCCATGATTTTTAATCTGATATGAATGTGCTCACTGACATAGATGTATTTAAATGAATAGGAACCACTATTAAAAATGAAAGAAATCCAATCTCAGTCCTTTTTACCATTGCAACCTTTTTACACATTGAGATTTTTTTACCTATTGAGTAATTTTTACCATTGAGTACTTTTTACCATTGAGTACTTTTTACCATTGAGCACTTTTCACCATTGAGTACTTTTCACCATTTGGTACTTTCACCCATTGACTATGTTTACCCATTGAGATCTTTTTACCCATTGATTACCTTTTACCAATTGACTACTTTTTACCATTGACTACTTTTAACCCATTGAGATCGTTTTGAGTATTCTTTACTCATTTTAGACTGTTGTTATGGATTATTTCATCTTGCTTCATAAATGAGTGGATTGACCGAGTCAGAATGTGAAATAACTAAAACATATGGCAAACAAAACATGAAACTGAGGATCTCAAACTAAACAACTATTTCTGGTGGAAAGAAATATAAAACTAATAATCTGAAAATTTTGCATTAAAAAAGTAACTTTCGTCCCTGGGTGGGCTTGAACCACCAACCTTTCGATTAACAGTCGAACGCGCTAACCGATTGCGCCACAGAGACCAGGTGATAAGGCCAAGAATAGTGAATCACCAAAATTTGACGTTCAGCAAAGCAAGTGTACTGAATTCACATCTTGTATAAATAATCAACCTTGAAGCAGGAAAATTTCAATTCTCGATTCTTCAACTCTCTGAAGTAATTTTCAAGGCCAATATTCTCGATATTCCTGATTTTGTCAGAGAATCAAACAGTTGTGTAATTTAAAACTGTTTCCAAAATTCATCGTCCCTGGGTGGGCTTGAACCACCAACCTTTCGATTAACAGTCGAACGCGCTAACCGATTGCGCCACAGAGACCAGGTGATGATGGCCAGAATAGTGAATCACCAAACTCTGACAAAATGTTTGCTCATTTAGTTTCTTTGTTTATGTCAATTAAATGGTTTTAAATCTATATTTCTTTTTCATCTGTGATACAGATATCAATGCAATGTTTATTCCAAAATGTTTACTTATCAAACAAAGGGAAAAGAAAAACAATTTGTCAGAAGTGGGATTTGAACCCACGCCCACATTCGTGGACCAGAATGCTCTACCCAATGCACACAGTTTAATGGGCAAGGTATGGACCTTGAGTCTGGCGCCTTAGACCACTCGGCCATCCTGACTACATGAGTTGTGTCAACCAGTAAATCGACTGTCTTTGACCCATTGAGATTTTTACTACCTATTGAGTACTTTTTACCGTTCAGCACTTTTCACCATTTATTACATTTTACCATTGAATATGTTCTACCCATTGAGTATGTGTAACCATTGACATCTTGCTTCATAAATGAGTGGATTGACTGAGTCAGAAGGTGAAATAACTAAAACATATGGCAAATCAAACTTGAAATTGAGGATCTCAAACTAAACTATTTCTGAGTGAAAGAAATATAGACCTGATAACCTGAAAAACTTGCATTAAAAAAATAACTTTCGTCCCTGGGTGGGCTTGAACCACCAACCTTTCGATTAACAGTCGAACGCGCTAACCGATTGCGCCACAGAGACCAGGTGCTGATGGCCAGAATAGTGAATCACCAAAATTTGACAAAATGTTTGCTCATTTAGTTTCTTTGTTTATGTCAATTAAATGGTTTTAAATCTATATTTCTTTTTCATTTGTGATACAGATATCAATGTAATGTTTATTCCAAAATGTTTACTTATCAAACAAAGGGAAAAGAAAAACAATTTGTCAGAAGTGGGATTTGAACCCACACCCACATTCGTGGACCAGAATGCTCTACCCAATGCACACAGTTTAATGGGCAAGGTATGGACCTTGAGTCTGGCGCCTTAGACCACTCGGCCATCCTGACTACATGAGTTGTGTCAACCTGTAATTCAACTGTGTTTGACCATTCTGTCTCGACTGAATTTACAACTTGAACAAATGATCAGTCTCAAATTCAAAGACACAATAAAGGCAGCAGTTTACTCTCATTCACTGATAAGTACATTTCTGTCCTGTATATTGATAAGCAAACTGTGATAACTGAATTCAGGTGTTGAACTGATCACATGGGTAAAGGTTTAGTCAGGTGATCATCCTGTTCAACCAAGATAAAACATCAAATATTTGATTGATTCATTTGGCTGCCTAATTTATACCCCATGATTTTTAATCTGATATGAATGTGCTCACTGACATAGATGTATTTAAATGAATAGGAACCACTATTAAAAATGAAAGAAATCCAATCTCAGTCCTTTTTACCATTGCAACCTTTTTACACATTGAGATTTTTTTACCTATTGAGTAATTTTTACCATTGAGTACTTTTTACCATTGAGTACTTTTTACCATTGAGCACTTTTCACCATTGAGTACTTTTCACCATTTGGTACTTTCACCCATTGACTATGTTTACCCATTGAGATCTTTTTACCCATTGATTACCTTTTACCAATTGACTACTTTTTACCATTGACTACTTTTAACCCATTGAGATCGTTTTGAGTATTCTTTACTCATTTTAGACTGTTGTTATGGATTATTTCATCTTGCTTCATAAATGAGTGGATTGACCGAGTCAGAATGTGAAATAACTAAAACATATGGCAAACAAAACATGAAACTGAGGATCTCAAACTAAACAACTATTTCTGGTGGAAAGAAATATAAAACTAATAATCTGAAAATTTTGCATTAAAAAAGTAACTTTCGTCCCTGGGTGGGCTTGAACCACCAACCTTTCGATTAACAGTCGAACGCGCTAACCGATTGCGCCACAGAGACCAGGTGATAAGGCCAAGAATAGTGAATCACCAAAATTTGACGTTCAGCAAAGCAAGTGTACTGAATTCACATCTTGTATAAATAATCAACCTTGAAGCAGGAAAATTTCAATTCTCGATTCTTCAACTCTCTGAAGTAATTTTCAAGGCCAATATTCTCGATATTCCTGATTTTGTCAGAGAATCAAACAGTTGTGTAATTTAAAACTGTTTCCAAAATTCATCGTCCCTGGGTGGGCTTGAACCACCAACCTTTCGATTAACAGTCGAACGCGCTAACCGATTGCGCCACAGAGACCAGGTGATGATGGCCAGAATAGTGAATCACCAAACTCTGACAAAATGTTTGCTCATTTAGTTTCTTTGTTTATGTCAATTAAATGGTTTTAAATCTATATTTCTTTTTCATCTGTGATACAGATATCAATGCAATGTTTATTCCAAAATGTTTACTTATCAAACAAAGGGAAAAGAAAAACAATTTGTCAGAAGTGGGATTTGAACCCACGCCCACATTCGTGGACCAGAATGCTCTACCCAATGCACACAGTTTAATGGGCAAGGTATGGACCTTGAGTCTGGCGCCTTAGACCACTCGGCCATCCTGACTACATGAGTTGTGTCAACCAGTAAATCGACTGTCTTTGACCCATTGAGATTTTTACTACCTATTGAGTACTTTTTACCGTTCAGCACTTTTCACCATTTATTACATTTTACCATTGAATATGTTCTACCCATTGAGTATGTGTAACCATTGACATCTTGCTTCATAAATGAGTGGATTGACTGAGTCAGAAGGTGAAATAACTAAAACATATGGCAAATCAAACTTGAAATTGAGGATCTCAAACTAAACTATTTCTGAGTGAAAGAAATATAGACCTGATAACCTGAAAAACTTGCATTAAAAAAATAACTTTCGTCCCTGGGTGGGCTTGAACCACCAACCTTTCGATTAACAGTCGAACGCGCTAACCGATTGCGCCACAGAGACCAGGTGCCGATAGCCAGAATAGTGAATCACCAAAATTTGACAAAATGTTTGCTCATTTAGTTTCTTTGTTTATGTCAATTAAATGGTTTTAAATCTATATTTCTTTTTCATTTGTGATACAGATATCAATGTAATGTTTATTCCAAAATGTTTACTTATCAAACAAAGGGAAAAGAAAAACAATTTGTCAGAAGTGGGATTTGAACCCACGCCCACATTCGTGGACCAGAATGCTCTACCCAATGCACACAGTTTAATGGGCAAGGTATGGACCTTGAGTCTGGCGCCTTAGACCACTCGGCCATCCTGACTACATGAGTTGTGTCAACCTGTAATTCAACTGTGTTTGACCATTCTGTCTCGACTGAATTTACAACTTGAACAAATGATCAGTCTCAAATTCAAAGACACAATAAAGGCAGCAGTTTACTCTCATTCACTGATAAGTACATTTCTGTCCTGTATATTGATAAGCAAACTGTGATAACTGAATTCAGGTGTTGAACTGATCACATGGGTAAAGGTTTAGTCAGGTGATCATCCTGTTCAACCAAGATAAAACATCAAATATTTGATTGATTCATTTGGCTGCCTAATTTATACCCCATGATTTTTAATCTGATATGAATGTGCTCACTGACATAGATGTATTTAAATGAATAGGAACCACTATTAAAAATTAAAGAAATCCAATCTCAGTCCTTTTTACCATTGCAACCTTTTTACACATTGAGATTTTTTTACCTATTGAGTACTTTTTACCATTGAGTACTTTTTACCATTGAGTACTTTTTACCATTGAGCACTTTTCACCATTGAGTACTTTTCACCATTTGGTACTTTCACCCATTGACTATGTTTACCCATTGAGATCTTTTTACCCATTGATTACCTTTTACCAATTGACTACTTTTTACCATTGACTACTTTTAACCCATTGAGATCGTTTTGAGTATTCTTTACTCATTTTAGACTGTTGTTATGGATTATTTCATCTTGCTTCATAAATGAGTGGATTGACCGAGTCAGAATGTGAAATAACTAAAACATATGGCAAACAAAACATGAAACTGAGGATCTCAAACTAAACAACTATTTCTGGTGGAAAGAAATATAAAACTAATAATCTGAAAATTTTGCATTAAAAAAGTAACTTTCGTCCCTGGGTGGGCTTGAACCACCAACCTTTCGATTAACAGTCGAACGCGCTAACCGATTGCGCCACAGAGACCAGGTGATAAGGGCAAGAATAGTGAATCACCAAAATTTGACGTTCAGCAAAGCAAGTGTACTGAATTCACATCTTGTATAAATAATCAACCTTGAAGCAGGAAAATTTCAATTCTCGATTCTTCAACTCTCTGAAGTAATTTTCAAGGCCAATATTCTCGATATTCCTGATTTTGTCAGAGAATCAAACAGTTGTGTAATTTAAAACTGTTTCCAAAATTCATCGTCCCTGGGTGGGCTTGAACCACCAACCTTTCGATTAACAGTCGAACGCGCTAACCGATTGCGCCACAGAGACCAGGTGATGATGGCCAGAATAGTGAATCACCAAACTCTGACAAAATGTTTGCTCATTTAGTTTCTTTGTTTATGTCAATTAAATGGTTTTAAATCTATATTTCTTTTTCATCTGTGATACAGATATCAATGCAATGTTTATTCCAAAATGTTTACTTATCAAACAAAGGGAAAAGAAAAACAATTTGTCAGAAGTGGGATTTGAACCCACGCCCACATTCTGGACCAGAATGCTCTACCCAATGCACACAGTTTAATGGGCAAGGTATGGACCTTGAGTCTGGCGCCTTAGACCACTCGGCCATCCTGACTACATGAGTTGTGTCAACCAGTAAATCGACTGTCTTTGACCCATTGAGATTTTTACTACCTTATTGAGTACTTTTTACCGTTCAGCACTTTTCACCATTTATTACATTTTACCATTGAATATGTTCTACCCATTGAGTATGTGTAACCATTGACATCTTGCTTCATAAATGAGTGGATTGACTGAGTCAGAAGGTGAAATAACTAAAACATATGGCAAATCAAACTTGAAATTGAGGATCTCAAACTAAACTATTTCTGAGTGAAAGAAATATAGACCTGATAACCTGAAAAACTTGCATTAAAAAAATAACTTTCGTCCCTGGGTGGGCTTGAACCACCAACCTTTCGATTAACAGTCGAACGCGCTAACCGATTGCGCCACAGAGACCAGGTGCCGATGGCCAGAATAGTGAATCACCAAAATTTGACAAAATGTTTGCTCATTTAGTTTCTTTGTTTATGTCAATTAAATGGTTTTAAATCTATATTTCTTTTTCATTTGTGATACAGATATCAATGTAATGTTTATTCCAAAATGTTTACTTATCAAACAAAGGGAAAAGAAAAACAATTTGTCAGAAGTGGGATTTGAACCCACGCCCACATTCGTGGACCAGAATGCTCTACCCAATGCACACAGTTTAATGGGCAAGGTATGGACCTTGAGTCTGGCGCCTTAGACCACTCGCCCATCCTGACTACATGAGTTGTGTCAACCTGTAATTCAACTGTGTTTGACCATTCTGTCTCGACTGAATTTACAACTTGAACAAATGATCAGTCTCAAATTCAAAGACACAATAAAGGCAGCAGTTTACTCTCATTCACTGATAAGTACATTTCTGTCCTGTATATTGATAAGCAAACTGTGATAACTGAATTCAGGTGTTGAACTGATCACATGGGTAAAGGTTTAGTCAGGTGATCATCCTGTTCAACCAAGATAAAACATCAAATATTTGATTGATTCATTTGGCTGCCTAATTTATACCCCATGATTTTTAATCTGATATGAATGTGCTCACTGACATAGATGTATTTAAATGAATAGGAACCACTATTAAAAATGAAAGAAATCCAATCTCAGTCCTTTTTACCATTGCAACCTTTTTACACATTGAGATTTTTTTACCTATTGAGTACTTTTTACCATTGAGTACTTTTTACCATTGAGTACTTTTTACCATTGAGCACTTTTCACCATTGAGTACTTTTCACCATTTGGTACTTTCACCCATTGACTATGTTTACCCATTGAGATCTTTTTACCCATTGATTACCTTTTACCAATTGACTACTTTTTACCATTGACTACTTTTAACCCATTGAGATCGTTTTGAGTATTCTTTACTCATTTTAGACTGTTGTTATGGATTATTTCATCTTGCTTCATAAATGAGTGGATTGACCGAGTCAGAATGTGAAATAACTAAAACATATGGCAAACAAAACATGAAACTGAGGATCTCAAACTAAACAACTATTTCTGGTGGAAAGAAATATAAAACTAATAATCTGAAAATTTTGCATTAAAAAAGTAACTTTCGTCCCTGGGTGGGCTTGAACCACCAACCTTTCGATTAACAGTCGAACGCGCTAACCGATTGCGCCACAGAGACCAGGTGATAAGGGCAAGAATAGTGAATCACCAAAATTTGACGTTCAGCAAAGCAAGTGTACTGAATTCACATCTTGTATAAATAATCAACCTTGAAGCAGGAAAATTTCAATTCTCGATTCTTCAACTCTCTGAAGTAATTTTCAAGGCCAATATTCTCGATATTCCTGATTTTGTCAGAGAATCAAACAGTTGTGTAATTTAAAACTGTTTCCAAAATTCATCGTCCCTGGGTGGGCTTGAACCACCAACCTTTCGATTAACAGTCGAACGCGCTAACCGATTGCGCCACAGAGACCAGGTGATGATGGCCAGAATAGTGAATCACCAAACTCTGACAAAATGTTTGCTCATTTAGTTTCTTTGTTTATGTCAATTAAATGGTTTTAAATCTATATTTCTTTTTCATCTGTGATACAGATATCAATGCAATGTTTATTCCAAAATGTTTACTTATCAAACAAAGGGAAAAGAAAAACAATTTGTCAGAAGTGGGATTTGAACCCACGCCCACATTCGTGGACCAGAATGCTCTACCCAATGCACACAGTTTAATGGGCAAGGTATGGACCTTGAGTCTGGCGCCTTAGACCACTCGGCCATCCTGACTACATGAGTTGTGTCAACCAGTAAATCGACTGTCTTTGACCCATTGAGATTTTTACTACCTATTGAGTACTTTTTACCGTTCAGCACTTTTCACCATTTATTACATTTTACCATTGAATATGTTCTACCCATTGAGTATGTGTAACCATTGACATCTTGCTTCATAAATGAGTGGATTGACTGAGTCAGAAGGTGAAATAACTAAAACATATGGCAAATCAAACTTGAAATTGAGGATCTCAAACTAAACTATTTCTGAGTGAAAGAAATATAGACCTGATAACCTGAAAAACTTGCATTAAAAAAATAACTTTCGTCCCTGGGTGGGCTTGAACCACCAACCTTTCGATTAACAGTCGAACGCGCTAACCGATTGCGCCACAGAGACCAGGTGCCGATAGCCAGAATAGTGAATCACCAAAATTTGACAAAATGTTTGCTCATTTAGTTTCTTTGTTTATGTCAATTAAATGGTTTTAAATCTATATTTCTTTTTCATTTGTGATACAGATATCAATGTAATGTTTATTCCAAAATGTTTACTTATCAAACAAAGGGAAAAGAAAAACAATTTGTCAGAAGTGGGATTTGAACCCACGCCCACATTCGTGGACCAGAATGCTCTACCCAATGCACACAGTTTAATGGGCAAGGTATGGACCTTGAGTCTGGCGCCTTAGACCACTCGGCCATCCTGACTACATGAGTTGTGTCAACCTGTAATTCAACTGTGTTTGACCATTCTGTCTCGACTGAATTTACAACTTGAACAAATGATCAGTCTCAAATTCAAAGACACAATAAAGGCAGCAGTTTACTCTCATTCACTGATAAGTACATTTCTGTCCTGTATATTGATAAGCAAACTGTGATAACTGAATTCAGGTGTTGAACTGATCACATGGGTAAAGGTTTAGTCAGGTGATCATCCTGTTCAACCAAGATAAAACATCAAATATTTGATTGATTCATTTGGCTGCCTAATTTATACCCCATGATTTTTAATCTGATATGAATGTGCTCACTGACATAGATGTATTTAAATGAATAGGAACCACTATTAAAAATGAAAGAAATCCAATCTCAGTCCTTTTTACCATTGCAACCTTTTTACACATTGAGATTTTTTTACCTATTGAGTACTTTTTACCATTGAGTACTTTTTACCATTGAGTACTTTTTACCATTGAGCACTTTTCACCATTGAGTACTTTTCACCATTTGGTACTTTCACCCATTGACTATGTTTACCCATTGAGATCTTTTTACCCATTGATTACCTTTTACCAATTGACTACTTTTTACCATTGACTACTTTTAACCCATTGAGATCGTTTTGAGTATTCTTTACTCATTTTAGACTGTTGTTATGGATTATTTCATCTTGCTTCATAAATGAGTGGATTGACCGAGTCAGAATGTGAAATAACTAAAACATATGGCAAACAAAACATGAAACTGAGGATCTCAAACTAAACAACTATTTCTGGTGGAAAGAAATATAAAACTAATAATCTGAAAATTTTGCATTAAAAAAGTAACTTTCGTCCCTGGGTGGGCTTGAACCACCAACCTTTCGATTAACAGTCGAACGCGCTAACCGATTGCGCCACAGAGACCAGGTGATAAGGGCAAGAATAGTGAATCACCAAAATTTGACGTTCAGCAAAGCAAGTGTACTGAATTCACATCTTGTATAAATAATCAACCTTGAAGCAGGAAAATTTCAATTCTCGATTCTTCAACTCTCTGAAGTAATTTTCAAGGCCAATATTCTCGATATTCCTGATTTTGTCAGAGAATCAAACAGTTGTGTAATTTAAAACTGTTTCCAAAATTCATCGTCCCTGGGTGGGCTTGAACCACCAACCTTTCGATTAACAGTCGAACGCGCTAACCGATTGCGCCACAGAGACCAGGTGATGATGGCCAGAATAGTGAATCACCAAACTCTGACAAAATGTTTGCTCATTTAGTTTCTTTGTTTATGTCAATTAAATGGTTTTAAATCTATATTTCTTTTTCATCTGTGATACAGATATCAATGCAATGTTTATTCCAAAATGTTTACTTATCAAACAAAGGGAAAAGAAAAACAATTTGTCAGAAGTGGGATTTGAACCCACGCCCACATTCGTGGACCAGAATGCTCTACCCAATGCACACAGTTTAATGGGCAAGGTATGGACCTTGAGTCTGGCGCCTTAGACCACTCGGCCATCCTGACTACATGAGTTGTGTCAACCAGTAAATCGACTGTCTTTGACCCATTGAGATTTTTACTACCTATTGAGTACTTTTTACCGTTCAGCACTTTTCACCATTTATTACATTTTACCATTGAATATGTTCTACCCATTGAGTATGTGTAACCATTGACATCTTGCTTCATAAATGAGTGGATTGACTGAGTCAGAAGGTGAAATAACTAAAACATATGGCAAATCAAACTTGAAATTGAGGATCTCAAACTAAACTATTTCTGAGTGAAAGAAATATAGACCTGATAACCTGAAAAACTTGCATTAAAAAAATAACTTTCGTCCCTGGGTGGGCTTGAACCACCAACCTTTCGATTAACAGTCGAACGCGCTAACCGATTGCGCCACAGAGACCAGGTGCCGATGGCCAGAATAGTGAATCACCAAAATTTGACAAAATGTTTGCTCATTTAGTTTCTTTGTTTATGTCAATTAAATGGTTTTAAATCTATATTTCTTTTTCATTTGTGATACAGATATCAATGTAATGTTTATTCCAAAATGTTTACTTATCAAACAAAGGGAAAAGAAAAACAATTTGTCAGAAGTGGGATTTGAACCCACGCCCACATTCGTGGACCAGAATGCTCTACCCAATGCACACAGTTTAATGGGCAAGGTATGGACCTTGAGTCTGGCGCCTTAGACCACTCGCCCATCCTGACTACATGAGTTGTGTCAACCTGTAATTCAACTGTGTTTGACCATTCTGTCTCGACTGAATTTACAACTTGAACAAATGATCAGTCTCAAATTCAAAGACACAATAAAGGCAGCAGTTTACTCTCATTCACTGATAAGTACATTTCTGTCCTGTATATTGATAAGCAAACTGTGATAACTGAATTCAGGTGTTGAACTGATCACATGGGTAAAGGTTTAGTCAGGTGATCATCCTGTTCAACCAAGATAAAACATCAAATATTTGATTGATTCATTTGGCTGCCTAATTTATACCCCATGATTTTTAATCTGATATGAATGTGCTCACTGACATAGATGTATTTAAATGAATAGGAACCACTATTAAAAATGAAAGAAATCCAATCTCAGTCCTTTTTACCATTGCAACCTTTTTACACATTGAGATTTTTTTACCTATTGAGTACTTTTTACCATTGAGTACTTTTTACCATTGAGTACTTTTTACCATTGAGCACTTTTCACCATTGAGTACTTTTCACCATTTGGTACTTTCACCCATTGACTATGTTTACCCATTGAGATCTTTTTACCCATTGATTACCTTTTACCAATTGACTACTTTTTACCATTGACTACTTTTAACCCATTGAGATCGTTTTGAGTATTCTTTACTCATTTTAGACTGTTGTTATGGATTATTTCATCTTGCTTCATAAATGAGTGGATTGACCGAGTCAGAATGTGAAATAACTAAAACATATGGCAAACAAAACATGAAACTGAGGATCTCAAACTAAACAACTATTTCTGGTGGAAAGAAATATAAAACTAATAATCTGAAAATTTTGCATTAAAAAAGTAACTTTCGTCCCTGGGTGGGCTTGAACCACCAACCTTTCGATTAACAGTCGAACGCGCTAACCGATTGCGCCACAGAGACCAGGTGATAAGGGCAAGAATAGTGAATCACCAAAATTTGACGTTCAGCAAAGCAAGTGTACTGAATTCACATCTTGTATAAATAATCAACCTTGAAGCAGGAAAATTTCAATTCTCGATTCTTCAACTCTCTGAAGTAATTTTCAAGGCCAATATTCTCGATATTCCTGATTTTGTCAGAGAATCAAACAGTTGTGTAATTTAAAACTGTTTCCAAAATTCATCGTCCCTGGGTGGGCTTGAACCACCAACCTTTCGATTAACAGTCGAACGCGCTAACCGATTGCGCCACAGAGACCAGGTGATGATGGCCAGAATAGTGAATCACCAAACTCTGACAAAATGTTTGCTCATTTAGTTTCTTTGTTTATGTCAATTAAATGGTTTTAAATCTATATTTCTTTTTCATCTGTGATACAGATATCAATGCAATGTTTATTCCAAAATGTTTACTTATCAAACAAAGGGAAAAGAAAAACAATTTGTCAGAAGTGGGATTTGAACCCACGCCCACATTCGTGGACCAGAATGCTCTACCCAATGCACACAGTTTAATGGGCAAGGTATGGACCTTGAGTCTGGCGCCTTAGACCACTCGGCCATCCTGACTACATGAGTTGTGTCAACCAGTAAATCGACTGTCTTTGACCCATTGAGATTTTTACTACCTATTGAGTACTTTTTACCGTTCAGCACTTTTCACCATTTATTACATTTTACCATTGAATATGTTCTACCCATTGAGTATGTGTAACCATTGACATCTTGCTTCATAAATGAGTGGATTGACTGAGTCAGAAGGTGAAATAACTAAAACATATGGCAAATCAAACTTGAAATTGAGGATCTCAAACTAAACTATTTCTGAGTGAAAGAAATATAGACCTGATAACCTGAAAAACTTGCATTAAAAAAATAACTTTCGTCCCTGGGTGGGCTTGAACCACCAACCTTTCGATTAACAGTCGAACGCGCTAACCGATTGCGCCACAGAGACCAGGTGCCGATAGCCAGAATAGTGAATCACCAAAATTTGACAAAATGTTTGCTCATTTAGTTTCTTTGTTTATGTCAATTAAATGGTTTTAAATCTATATTTCTTTTTCATTTGTGATACAGATATCAATGTAATGTTTATTCCAAAATGTTTACTTATCAAACAAAGGGAAAAGAAAAACAATTTGTCAGAAGTGGGATTTGAACCCACGCCCACATTCGTGGACCAGAATGCTCTACCCAATGCACACAGTTTAATGGGCAAGGTATGGACCTTGAGTCTGGCGCCTTAGACCACTCGCCCATCCTGACTACATGAGTTGTGTCAACCTGTAATTCAACTGTGTTTGACCATTCTGTCTCGACTGAATTTACAACTTGAACAAATGATCAGTCTCAAATTCAAAGACACAATAAAGGCAGCAGTTTACTCTCATTCACTGATAAGTACATTTCTGTCCTGTATATTGATAAGCAAACTGTGATAACTGAATTCAGGTGTTGAACTGATCACATGGGTAAAGGTTTAGTCAGGTGATCATCCTGTTCAACCAAGATAAAACATCAAATATTTGATTGATTCATTTGGCTGCCTAATTTATACCCCATGATTTTTAATCTGATATGAATGTGCTCACTGACATAGATGTATTTAAATGAATAGGAACCACTATTAAAAATGAAAGAAATCCAATCTCAGTCCTTTTTACCATTGCAACCTTTTTACACATTGAGATTTTTTTACCTATTGAGTACTTTTTACCATTGAGTACTTTTTACCATTGAGTACTTTTTACCATTGAGCACTTTTCACCATTGAGTACTTTTCACCATTTGGTACTTTCACCCATTGACTATGTTTACCCATTGAGATCTTTTTACCCATTGATTACCTTTTACCAATTGACTACTTTTTACCATTGACTACTTTTAACCCATTGAGATCGTTTTGAGTATTCTTTACTCATTTTAGACTGTTGTTATGGATTATTTCATCTTGCTTCATAAATGAGTGGATTGACCGAGTCAGAATGTGAAATAACTAAAACATATGGCAAACAAAACATGAAACTGAGGATCTCAAACTAAACAACTATTTCTGGTGGAAAGAAATATAAAACTAATAATCTGAAAATTTTGCATTAAAAAAGTAACTTTCGTCCCTGGGTGGGCTTGAACCACCAACCTTTCGATTAACAGTCGAACGCGCTAACCGATTGCGCCACAGAGACCAGGTGATAAGGGCAAGAATAGTGAATCACCAAAATTTGACGTTCAGCAAAGCAAGTGTACTGAATTCACATCTTGTATAAATAATCAACCTTGAAGCAGGAAAATTTCAATTCTCGATTCTTCAACTCTCTGAAGTAATTTTCAAGGCCAATATTCTCGATATTCCTGATTTTGTCAGAGAATCAAACAGTTGTGTAATTTAAAACTGTTTCCAAAATTCATCGTCCCTGGGTGGGCTTGAACCACCAACCTTTCGATTAACAGTCGAACGCGCTAACCGATTGCGCCACAGAGACCAGGTGATGATGGCCAGAATAGTGAATCACCAAACTCTGACAAAATGTTTGCTCATTTAGTTTCTTTGTTTATGTCAATTAAATGGTTTTAAATCTATATTTCTTTTTCATCTGTGATACAGATATCAATGCAATGTTTATTCCAAAATGTTTACTTATCAAACAAAGGGAAAAGAAAAACAATTTGTCAGAAGTGGGATTTGAACCCACGCCCACATTCGTGGACCAGAATGCTCTACCCAATGCACACAGTTTAATGGGCAAGGTATGGACCTTGAGTCTGGCGCCTTAGACCACTCGGCCATCCTGACTACATGAGTTGTGTCAACCAGTAAATCGACTGTCTTTGACCCATTGAGATTTTTACTACCTATTGAGTACTTTTTACCGTTCAGCACTTTTCACCATTTATTACATTTTACCATTGAATATGTTCTACCCATTGAGTATGTGTAACCATTGACATCTTGCTTCATAAATGAGTGGATTGACTGAGTCAGAAGGTGAAATAACTAAAACATATGGCAAATCAAACTTGAAATTGAGGATCTCAAACTAAACTATTTCTGAGTGAAAGAAATATAGACCTGATAACCTGAAAAACTTGCATTAAAAAAATAACTTTCGTCCCTGGGTGGGCTTGAACCACCAACCTTTCGATTAACAGTCGAACGCGCTAACCGATTGCGCCACAGAGACCAGGTGCCGATGGCCAGAATAGTGAATCACCAAAATTTGACAAAATGTTTGCTCATTTAGTTTCTTTGTTTATGTCAATTAAATGGTTTTAAATCTATATTTCTTTTTCATTTGTGATACAGATATCAATGTAATGTTTATTCCAAAATGTTTACTTATCAAACAAAGGGAAAAGAAAAACAATTTGTCAGAAGTGGGATTTGAACCCACGCCCACATTCGTGGACCAGAATGCTCTACCCAATGCACACAGTTTAATGGGCAAGGTATGGACCTTGAGTCTGGCGCCTTAGACCACTCGCCCATCCTGACTACATGAGTTGTGTCAACCTGTAATTCAACTGTGTTTGACCATTCTGTCTCGACTGAATTTACAACTTGAACAAATGATCAGTCTCAAATTCAAAGACACAATAAAGGCAGCAGTTTACTCTCATTCACTGATAAGTACATTTCTGTCCTGTATATTGATAAGCAAACTGTGATAACTGAATTCAGGTGTTGAACTGATCACATGGGTAAAGGTTTAGTCAGGTGATCATCCTGTTCAACCAAGATAAAACATCAAATATTTGATTGATTCATTTGGCTGCCTAATTTATACCCCATGATTTTTAATCTGATATGAATGTGCTCACTGACATAGATGTATTTAAATGAATAGGAACCACTATTAAAAATGAAAGAAATCCAATCTCAGTCCTTTTTACCATTGCAACCTTTTTACACATTGAGATTTTTTTACCTATTGAGTACTTTTTACCATTGAGTACTTTTTACCATTGAGTACTTTTTACCATTGAGCACTTTTCACCATTGAGTACTTTTCACCATTTGGTACTTTCACCCATTGACTATGTTTACCCATTGAGATCTTTTTACCCATTGATTACCTTTTACCAATTGACTACTTTTTACCATTGACTACTTTTAACCCATTGAGATCGTTTTGAGTATTCTTTACTCATTTTAGACTGTTGTTATGGATTATTTCATCTTGCTTCATAAATGAGTGGATTGACCGAGTCAGAATGTGAAATAACTAAAACATATGGCAAACAAAACATGAAACTGAGGATCTCAAACTAAACAACTATTTCTGGTGGAAAGAAATATAAAACTAATAATCTGAAAATTTTGCATTAAAAAAGTAACTTTCGTCCCTGGGTGGGCTTGAACCACCAACCTTTCGATTAACAGTCGAACGCGCTAACCGATTGCGCCACAGAGACCAGGTGATAAGGGCAAGAATAGTGAATCACCAAAATTTGACGTTCAGCAAAGCAAGTGTACTGAATTCACATCTTGTATAAATAATCAACCTTGAAGCAGGAAAATTTCAATTCTCGATTCTTCAACTCTCTGAAGTAATTTTCAAGGCCAATATTCTCGATATTCCTGATTTTGTCAGAGAATCAAACAGTTGTGTAATTTAAAACTGTTTCCAAAATTCATCGTCCCTGGGTGGGCTTGAACCACCAACCTTTCGATTAACAGTCGAACGCGCTAACCGATTGCGCCACAGAGACCAGGTGATGATGGCCAGAATAGTGAATCACCAAACTCTGACAAAATGTTTGCTCATTTAGTTTCTTTGTTTATGTCAATTAAATGGTTTTAAATCTATATTTCTTTTTCATCTGTGATACAGATATCAATGCAATGTTTATTCCAAAATGTTTACTTATCAAACAAAGGGAAAAGAAAAACAATTTGTCAGAAGTGGGATTTGAACCCACGCCCACATTCGTGGACCAGAATGCTCTACCCAATGCACACAGTTTAATGGGCAAGGTATGGACCTTGAGTCTGGCGCCTTAGACCACTCGGCCATCCTGACTACATGAGTTGTGTCAACCAGTAAATCGACTGTCTTTGACCCATTGAGATTTTTACTACCTATTGAGTACTTTTTACCGTTCAGCACTTTTCACCATTTATTACATTTTACCATTGAATATGTTCTACCCATTGAGTATGTGTAACCATTGACATCTTGCTTCATAAATGAGTGGATTGACTGAGTCAGAAGGTGAAATAACTAAAACATATGGCAAATCAAACTTGAAATTGAGGATCTCAAACTAAACTATTTCTGAGTGAAAGAAATATAGACCTGATAACCTGAAAAACTTGCATTAAAAAAATAACTTTCGTCCCTGGGTGGGCTTGAACCACCAACCTTTCGATTAACAGTCGAACGCGCTAACCGATTGCGCCACAGAGACCAGGTGCTGATGGCCAGAATAGTGAATCACCAAAATTTGACAAAATGTTTGCTCATTTAGTTTCTTTGTTTATGTCAATTAAATGGTTTTAAATCTATATTTCTTTTTCATTTGTGATACAGATATCAATGTAATGTTTATTCCAAAATGTTTACTTATCAAACAAAGGGAAAAGAAAAACAATTTGTCAGAAGTGGGATTTGAACCCACGCCCACATTCGTGGACCAGAATGCTCTACCCAATGCACACAGTTTAATGGGCAAGGTATGGACCTTGAGTCTGGCGCCTTAGACCACTCGGCCATCCTGACTACATGAGTTGTGTCAACCTGTAATTCAACTGTGTTTGACCATTCTGTCTCGACTGAATTTACAACTTGAACAAATGATCAGTCTCAAATTCAAAGACACAATAAAGGCAGCAGTTTACTCTCATTCACTGATAAGTACATTTCTGTCCTGTATATTGATAAGCAAACTGTGATAACTGAATTCAGGTGTTGAACTGATCACATGGGTAAAGGTTTAGTCAGGTGATCATCCTGTTCAACCAAGATAAAACATCAAATATTTGATTGATTCATTTGGCTGCCTAATTTATACCCCATGATTTTTAATCTGATATGAATGTGCTCACTGACATAGATGTATTTAAATGAATAGGAACCACTATTAAAAATTAAAGAAATCCAATCTCAGTCCTTTTTACCATGGCAACCTTTTTACACATTGAGATTTTTTTACCTACTGAGTACTTTTTACCATTGAGTACTTTTTACCATTGAGTACTTTTTACCATTGAGTACTTTTTACCATTGAGTACTTTTTTCCATTGAGCACTTTTCACCATTTAGTACTTTTCACCATTTGGTACATTCACCCATTGACTATGTTTACCCATTGAGATCTTTTTACCCATTGATTACCTTTTACCTATTGACTACTCTTTACCATTGAGTACTTTTACCCATTGAGATCTTTTTGAGTATTATTTACTCATTTTAGACTGTTGTTATGGATTATTTCATCTCGCTTCATACATGAGTGGATTGAATAAGTCAGAAGGTGAAATAACTGAAACATTTGGCAAACCAAACATGAAATTGAGGATCTCAAACTAAACAACTATTTCTGAGTGAAAGAAATATAAACCTGATAATCTGAAAAATTTGCATTAAAAAAATAACTTTCGTCCCTGGGTGGGCTTGAACCACCAACCTTTCGATTAACAGTCGAACGCGCTAACCAATTGCGCCACAGAGACTGACTGATCAGTTTGGATCCATACTGATCAACATTTGGTGACATGAATAATGAATCATGATATATGAATAATGCTTGATCAACAACAGCACAATTTATTTATTTTACAAATATTTAGAAAAAAGGTACTGTAATACTCTGTGGTGTCAGATATAATAGACATTGGCACATCCATATTCCTTTATACTATATACATTGCACTGATTGATATCTGACGTAATGAAGTAAGTCTTTTACTCTGTGCTGCAGTCTGTTAAGTACACTTGCACTCTGCTATCTTATCCAATTTATAGAGACCGTTAAATATTAAGGCATCACTTGTATGTGATGACATTGCTAAATTTTGAAGTTTCAATATGTTTATGGCTGATTTTGGTCAAATGTATTCCTTGATAAAATGCAAGTTATCTGAACAGTATTGCTGTTTCTTTATGCTGCTTTAGGCTGCTTCTTTATGCTGCTTCTTTATGACTTCTTTATGCTGCTTCTTTATGGCTTCTTTATGCTGCATCTTTATGACTTCTTTATTTGGACAGTGTAGATACTGCCTGGCAGAATGCACTCAGAAAAATCTGGGGTTTATTGTGGCTTACACACAGTGATATATTACCTCTAATATCGGATTGTTTGCCACTTGAGGTTAGAGACTCGTGAAATGTATACTGAAGGCTCTAGACCACCAATCTCTTGGGATAAGTTGTATAACCAAAATATCACTGCATAATCTATGGTCAATCAGCTATTGTAAGACTTGGTATGACTATGACATGTGTGTTACCAACAGTTTCTGATGCTGGAGAAAAAATGGTATTCAAATCTGACTGCTGAGAAAGTGATGCTAAGGTTTTATTTGATACTAGACAAATCTGTACCTGCCCCAAACAACCCTCATATCAATTAATTTTTTTTCTCAGTTGTTTAATTATTTGTTTCTGTCCCTGATTTATCCTGAGAAAGCCATCTATATGATATTAAAATGTAGACATGTGGTGATCACCGCTTCCCGCCATTGTTACTATGGACACTTCTTGTAATCTTCTCTTAGCTGCTCTCTGATTGGTCAAAATGATTGCAATTTTCTCCCACCACTGTCTCTTCTGCCATGATTGGTCCCTAAACTGGATGTCCATATGGACACCATAGGATTATTATTAAGATGATAAATTGGTTTAGTAATATGAAGTTATAAATTCTGATTATTGACCAATTGACTGTATTTTAACTAATTGTTTACATTCATTGTACATATCCTTTAATTGCCATGTTCTTATGTGTGAAATAAAGATATCATTACAATACGTCCCCTGATATTGCATAAGCTTATGTGACCAAGCACCAAGGATCAAAGGATTAACCCCCAATGTCCCTAATATTATGTAAAGTTTACCCCAGGTGACAGATATTTTCCCATATGGTGTTGCTCCAATCTGATATTGTCACCTGAGGGCAGCACTGTACAGAAATATAATGGATAAATTGCCATATTGTGTTGACATCAGCTCAATCTTTATTCATGGTAATCTTATTTTTTGTCAAAATAAATCATTTAATAATTTATTTTGGTCACAAATAGGTTTTGTAAAATGCCAATGTCAATCATATTGAATTTATTTGGTCAAAAGTTGGCATTGCTCAAATGTGTATAGTTGAAAATAACTTGTTTATGCAATATGAAAACAATCCAAGTAATCCCTAGGTCTAACACTATATGAACTAACACTATATGAACTAGGACGAACTAACAAACTAACAAACGGATTGACAGCACCCAAATATAAGTCCCCCCTAAACTAAAAACACCAAAAGCTCAACTTATGAAAATGGAATCTGAACAAAATTAAAATGGAAAGTTGTATGCCTAAAATGACTGCAATATGAAAAGGATGTGAGCAATCCTTGGCACTTTATCGCACTGACAAGTGGTTACCATGGCAACAAAAATCATCCAATCACAGCCAATCTCAAACTTGTACAAGATATTGATATATACAATGTGCCTGTGCAATATGAAAACAATCAAAGCAATCCCTAGGACTTTATCATGCTAGCACTGTATTTGAACAAACTAACAAACTTACAAACTAATAAACTAACGAATGGACAGACATCACCCAAATTGAAGTCCTCTTCAACTTTGTCAAGGCAGGGGACAAAAAGAATGTAGAAGAAATATTTGGTGATCACAAATTTTGCATAAAAAGAATTTTGCTATTCTTTATTTTAGATCATATATAACCTGTACACTTGAAGAAAATCTAACAGAATGAAAATGAGAATATTGATTTAAGCTGCAATACAGACCAGATGGCATTGTGTCAGTACTTCATCTCTTTTGTCCATTTCACCACTTGTGTCTTTTTCAGAATCGGCATCTAAAGCTTTGTTTGCCTGCAAACGAAATGAAATTCTTTAATAACATTTTAATTTTTTTAAACAAAAGACTGGCTCAATTTAGCTCATTTTTATAGCATGAAAATGGGCCGCCTATCTTCAGGATCCATTACAATGGACAACAATACTCTGACCGTGTGGGGTGAAAATAAAATATTAACATGATGGGGAACAAGTACATATTAGATTTCATTTTGAGTTGTTCACTGTTGCTAGGATACAAATAATTATGACGTCACTATTTCATAGCCACAGCCGCAGTGCTCTCTCCAATACATTATATAACTACCAAAGCAGTTTTTACATCTTTTACACCAAGAAAGACAGACAATTGTCTTTTCCATTTCTAGCCTTTCTTTTTAACTACCAAAGCAAGTTAAGTATATAATACACTTCAATTCAAAAGGGGTGAGGTACAGTTTTTTTAAAGTCACAGTGAGCCCTGTCTTATATCAGTTAAAGGTATTAAGCATCAATCCTATAATTTTGGTTATTGAAAACTTATCCACATTTGAACAATATGGCAAATTGAAGTTATACATGGAGTAATAAGATATGTTGCTATGAGACATAGAAGTTGCATTCCCAGCAGAGGTCTGTCTGAGCCATAAGCTGCATGTGACGGGTAAACACGGGTAGAGTGAACTTTGTTTGACCTCAAATGAGGCTCAAAGTAGGGTAGCATTGTTTGATGTAATTCTGGCACTATTTAAAGGACAATACATTTCATTTCGTCACAAGTATATTGCCATACTTTTATGACATCATTTTACCTTTCAGTGCCTCTATGATAACACTCCACATGCAAATGACGCCAAGAAAGAAGTGTGCTTTCAAAAGTTAGGCCATGCAATAGGGTTGTATTCAAATAGATTTCACAGACACTAATGGGGATGCGTCAATCAAAAAGTTAATAGATATGAGAGACAAATACATTTATCACCAATATGTGAATTTTAAACATTTTTTGCGTGCAAAATTGGTGCTAAATCCTTTAATACATCATCCATTTTTCATGTGCAAAGTTGCCTACCTGTCCAGAATCCAGGTCAGTCATTGCTAATCCATTAAGATCTCCCTCTTCCTTAGTGTCATCATCTGTCTGCGAGGCATCACCTCTGCAGCAAAGCTCTCTCAGGTGAGAGATCAGAGTCAACATGCTCTTCCAGGAGGGTACAATGTTAAAGGGAACTGCCAAAGTACTGCCGGACCTCATAAAATCCATGTACACCTTCGTCCTGGCAAACTTCCACTCAACATCCTCATCTTCCTGAGTAAACAAAAATAATTTACTCGTGTTATTATTTTTTCAAACAAAAAAATTAAACATTTCAGATATCTGCATGACAAACAAGTTAAATGTGATGTCAATGAAATGAATTATTTCAAAATCACAGAGTATCTGTGTAAAAAGATCACATAATTTTCTTATTCTCAATGGATATTCAATACATACAGTGCTAGGTTTTTTGACATGAGAAGATCCTGGCTTATTTTCTAGTTCTTCCAAATATGGAAGTTGTGAGGAATTTGGATTTATAGCACTCTATCTTTTTACTACATAAGTGAATAGTATAGGTAAAGAAACATAATAACCCTGGTCTATTCAAAATACTTAACGGATGATATGCATGCATGGATGTGTATGGGGTTTATTGTCTTTTTTTCAACATTATTGCAGTCATATTGTGACAAGACCTACTTGTCCCAGATATAATGCTCTCTCATTGACATGACAATCTACTCAATCATAAATAAGCAAGAAAGAAGAGGTCAACGGGCCTCGGCTTCAACAAAATGGTTGATGGAGAAGTTCTGACAACTCACCACAACAACTTCGTAAGATCTTGCCATCATTGCAATCAGGATGTTGACAAAGATGAGCACGGTCACCCAGTTGTAGATGCCGAACAACAGGTAGCCGACAGTGTTTGTGACGTTCTCAAATGGGTAAGCCCCAACTTCCACTGATTGTGGCTCAGCCATTCCAAAGATTGACCAGTACACCGTGCGAAATATTGTCTCCAAGCTGCCACAGAAAAATGCAAGAAAAAATATTATTTGTTTGTTTATGACATATTCATTTACCTAAGATTATATAATTCAAATAATATACTGGAAATTTCTGTATGTCTGTATGGAAGTGAGTGTATGTTATATAAAAATGACATTAAAATGTGTTAGGCTATTCTATCTTAAGAGGAATCAACATAATTTCAACCTCCATTTAGCCATTGGGCAAACATGTTAATCCCCTGGACAGGCTGGTGACCTGAATTAGGCTTCTTAAAGTCAGGTGATGTGCAAAAAAACATGTATTGAATATTTGTCAATCCACCTGACATTAAACTCATTTTATAAATCTCCACCTGATATTTGTGCCAGCAGCTTATTATGGTATAAACTTAGTACTAACTCTCCGAATGTTTCTCCGGCAGTTGAGGGCAGTTCATCATGCTTGATGACCTCTGCTTTGGCTCGCTGGCTGGGGTTATAGTACCAGTACAGGTTGAGGAAGGCAACGATGAAGGCCAAAATCATCAGCATGAAGAACACCGCAAACCTTGCAAAGTCCTGAACAGATCAAACACATACATTAATCAACGTTGAGTAATTTTTTAAAATAAAAAGGCGTTCTTGTGAGCAAAATATATATATTGGATATTTGTTTGTTGCTTAATGTACATCTGTAAGGTGACTGCAAGGTGACTGCAAGGTGACTGCAAGGTGACTGTAAGGTGAATGTGAGGGGTCTTCAAGGGGACTGCAAGGTGACTCTAAGGTGATTGAAAAGTGACTGTAAGGTAACTGTAAGGTGAATGTGAGGGGACTGCAAGGTGACTGTAAGGGGACTGCAAGGGGATTGTAAGGTGACTGTAAGGTGAATGTGAGGGGACTGCAAGGTGACTGTAAGGTGAATGTAAGGTGAATGTGAGGGGACTGCAAAGTGCCTGTAAGGTGAATGTAAGGTGAATGTGAGGGGACTGCAAGGTGACTGTAAGGGGACTGCAAGGTGACTCTAAGGTGATTGAAAAGTGACTGTAAGGTGACTGCAAGGTGACTGTAAGGTGACTGTAAGGTGAATGTGAGGGGACTGCAAGGTGACTGTAAGGGGACTGTAAGGTGAATGTAAGGTGAATGTGAGGGGACTGCAAGGTGACTGTAAGGGGACTGTAAGGGGACTGCAAGGTGAATGTAAGGTGAATGTGAGGGGACTGCAAGGTGACTGCAAGGTGAATGTAAGGGGACTGTAAGGGGATTGTAAGGTGACTGTAAGGTGACTGTAAGGTGAATGTAAGGTGAATGTGAGGGGACTGCAAGGTGACTGTAAGGGGACTGCAAGGGGATTGTAAGATGACTGTAAGGTGAATGTGAGGGGACTGCAAGGTGACTGTAAGGGAACTGTAAGGTGAATGTAAGGTGAATGTCAGGGGACTGCAAGGTGACTGTAAGGTGAATGTAAGGTGAATGTGAGGGGACTGCAAGGTGACTGTAAGGGGACTGCAAGGGGATTGTAAGGTGACTGTAAGGTGAATGTGAGGGGACTGCAATGTGACTGTAAGGGGACTGCAAGGGGACTGTAAGGTGACTGTATGGGGACTGTAAGGTGACTGTAAGGGGATTGCAAGGGGACTGTAAGGGGACTGCAAGGGGACTGTAAGGGGACTGCAAAGGGACTGTAATGGACTGCAAGGTGACTGTAGGTGACTGTAAGGGGACTGCAAGGGGACTGTAAGGTGACTGTAAGGGGACTGCAAGGTAACTGTTAGGTGACTGTAAGGGGACTGCAAGGAAACTGTTAGGTGACTGTAAGGTAACTGTAAGGTGACTGTAAGGTAACTGTAAGGTGACTGCAAGGGGACTGCAAGGGGACTGCAAGGGGACTGCAAGGGGACTGTAAGGTAACTGTAAGATGACTGTAAGGTAACTGTAAGGTGGCTGTAAGGTGACTGTAAGGGGACTGCAAGGGGACTGTAAGGTGACTGTAAGGGGACTGCAAGGGGACTGCAAGGTAACTGTTAGGTGACTGTAAGGTAACTATAAGGTGACTGTAAAGTAACTGTAAGGGGACTGCAAGGTGATTGTAAAGTGACCCAGTAATTTGAGGCGGAAAATTGGAAGGCGAAGCATCTCTCAAAGGAGATACACATAAATTTTAAATTATGAATTTTTCTTTATCTGTGCAGAAAACCTGATGTGCCTTTGAAATCACAGTTCAAAAGTTAGAACAGCCAAAAGCAAAATACAACAGAGATTATACTGACGTAAGCCATTCCTGAGAGACTTATAATCATCGGACCTATCCTCTCGCTGACGATGAGCAGCCCGGCCAGGCGACAAACGCTCAGCACATTGGCAAAGGCAAACACTGCCTCACTGAGGATATAGGGGTCGTACTGGTCCCAGTAGTACCGATCTGAAATAAACAAAGAAATTCTCTAAGGTTATGTGAAAAAAAAACAAAAAACACTTTGCTGAGCACTGAAACATCACAGAGTTTTGAGGTAGCAGTACTATCCATTTTTATGGGACTCTAGCTCCTGTAATATGAGAAATGAAATTGGTATGAATTTGGTATGTCTCTAGAATAAATTAGGTATGTCTCTGGTGTAAATTATGTATGTCTGGTATAAATTAGTTATGTCTATAGAATAAATTAGATATATCTCTGGTAAATATAACGTATTTCTCTGGTATAAATTAAATTAGATAATATTATGTCTCTGGTATAAATAAAATTAGGGATGTCTCTGGTACAAATAAAATTAGGTATGTCTCTGGCTGGTACAAATTAGGCATGTCTCTGGTACATATTAGGTATGTCTCTGGTAAAATTAGATATGTCTCTGGTAAAATTAGGTATGTCTCTGGTAAAATTAGGTATGTCTCTGGTAAAATTAGGCATGTCTCTGGTGTAAATTAGGTATGTCTCTGGTATACATTAGGTATGTCTCTGGTATACATTAGGTATATCTCAATCCAATGCACACCAAAAATGTTTTTTTATAATATTACATGGAGGGTTGGATGAATCAACAGGCAGACATCAAGATGATAACAATATCTTTTGGTCAATGGGTAAAATAATGTACTGTTCCTACCTGCATCCATCCAGTACAATCTGTACAGAGCAGAAGAACTGTAGTCCTGCAGATTTTGCCAAGAAGAGGCTTTCTGAAAGTATTCTACTGAATATTGTACCTGCAAAAAAGCAAATGAAAGTATACAGAAAACAAATCATGGTTTTGGTCTACCAAAGCATACACTCGTGCTTGTTTGTTATCAGATTCATGACCATATATCATTTCAACAAACCCTAAATTTCTGTAAAATTGTGTCTTTAAAAGATTTAAAGCTATTCAAATTATTCAAAAGTACAAGATAATTGAACATTCTTACCTTTGTTAATGTGAGGTATCTGAGTGTGAACGAGGTCACGTATAGAGTGAGAAAGGTCAAATCCAGGATATTAAACCAACTCTCGAAATGATAGTCCAACCTGGAGTTGTAAATCTCTTTGCAGTCTTGCCATATCAAACCTGTAAGGATTATTTTAACAAGAAACTCTTTTATATTGCTGTATTTTGACAGAAAATAGAGTATTCACAAGCAAAGTTGCTCTTTAGCGGATCATGACCTTGACCTTTGCCAAAAGTCATAAAAGGTGCACCAAAATAAATTACCATAGATATTTGCATATATTTACATAATATCAAGATTTAATCTTCTCTGATTTGTAAAGGATCAGATTCACAATATTTTGGAAGTTATGACCTATATGACCTATAACCAGATTTTACCAATTATCCATAATGTCAGAACAAATGTTCCGTAGCCGATCCGATGATTCCTGATAAACATGTCTCGGAACTGAGGCTGTGCAGTGTCATTCACAAACGTCTGAAACAATAGACATCCATAAACCATGTACCATTCTGAAATAATCATCTCAAATAAACTAACAAGTCTATAAATCCAAGCCAATTTGTCAATCACCTTTCTTGTGATATATTTTTCTTGTTTTTTTTTATTAAATAATCCTGCTCAAGGGGTAAAATAACACCAAGGTCTTCACTCAGAGCATGCATCTATTACTTTATAATGAGGTATCAATGCTTATAGTTCATGATATACCTGGAACAATGGCCCCATGACAGCGTCTTCTGAGAGTTTGTATCCAGCAGATGGCCTCTCGGTGGCGCTGTAGGCAATAATGATGATCACAAAGAAAATGTACGAGTAGGCACTGGCCGTGAACTTGAGAACTGGGATTTGTAGAAAATGTCCCACCTAAAAATTGAAAACCAGCATTATCAAAAATAGCAAGTAAATCAGAAATGTAATCAATAAACTGTTTCCAAACGGGTGCTGGTGGGATACAACTTTGATACTTTCTTCCCAGAAGCTCTGGGATTCCACCAGTTTGTGCTTTATTCAGAGATATAAGAAGAGTTATAATTAAGACTTGACAAGTCAACAAACAGCTGTCAAATTTAATGTTTTGATCACTGAAGTAAAGCCTATTTTTTTTACATTTTAAGAAAAATGAATATCTTAAAGGTTTCACAAGCCAAAAAAGGGCTCTCTTATTCATGGCTAATTCAAATGTTCCCCACCAGGTCTGTATGCATATATATGTACCGGTATATATTGTTATCTATTTACTCTAGAGTTTGGGCTGATCCAGTAGACAATAGCCAGAAATGGGTAGAGCATCACAAAGAGAATGGCTTTGAGGAATAACACAAATTTGTTGTCGACTTTGTAGTCCATGAAGTGATTTCCCTCCATCCCACTGTACCACATGGACGTCAGTTTCTTTTGGCAGTACGAGTGTGCCACAAACTGAAAAATATCAAATATCTATTTATCATATTTGCTGGATATGATGTTAAAATATATCAGGACAAAATAGTTTCATAGAATATGTATTCATATGACATAAAAATGGTTTTTTTCTGGCCATATGAAATTTGACATAAATCTTTCAATGTATATGAAAATAAATGATGAAAAATGTTTTGCTTATTTGCATACATTTCTCTTTGTAAGGCCAGGTATATTTCTACAAGCAATGAGAGTCAGCCATATATATATTTACAAGCAATGAGAGTCTGTACCTTCTTCTGTTCATAGTGTATATATTTACAAGCAATGAGAGTGCGTACCTTCTTCTGTTCGTAGTGTATATATTTACAAGCAATGAGAGTCCGTACCTTCTTCTGTTCGTAGTGTATATATTTACAAGCAATGAGAGTCTGTACCTTCTTCTGTTCGTAGTGTATATATTTACAAGCAATGAGAGTCCGTACCTTCTTCTGTTCGTAGTGTATGGCTAGCGTCAGTCTCGCCATCTTGTGGGTGTCTGTGAAGCTGCTCCCTTCCTTCTCGTTGAGGACGACATCCAGCTCCTCCTCACTCCGGATACGATCCAGCAACCGGATCTGGAAGTCTCCCACCTGCTCATTGAGGTGTGTGTACTCAGCCTGAAATTAGTGAAAAAAGGATTCTGTTAGATATTCTTTCTTGTTATGAATTCAACAATATACATGATATATCTATTGTTAAGTTTATAGAAATAAAAGATTTCAATAAGATAAATTCTACAAAGGTTTCATGGAAATGGTCATGATAATGAAGCACAACAAATGTACATGTAATAACCTTGTCAAGCATAATAAGCCTTCGCTTATTGTGGTATTAACCTTTCACTGACTGATATATTTTTAACTTTCCTTTTATGTGAGCACATCAGAGGTATAATGGGAATCAAAATACTTTTTAAAACTAATTAAACACTGAAGATTAGATTGTACCACTGATTATAACTTAAAGAAATAATACTCAGCTGTCATTTGCAAACTCATATTGCAGACTTTTCAGAAAAAGTATCTCCATTATTTCTAACATATGTAAATATTTATATAGCTTTGTTCTCACTATTAAATTTGCACCAAAATTAGATTGCCATGTGCACATAAACTGATGACATTTAACACACTGAGTGTGCCAAGATTAGGACGCTGAATGCCATAAACTTTGCTGTCCATATCTTGAATAAACTGTGGCATAGTATTGTAGAAAGTGCAACACAAATAAAAAATCCCTTTCGCTTTTTATTCTGATAAATACATAAAAGAAAACCCAGATTTAGTACCTTGAAGTGTTTTTCTTTGATGGCGAGTTGTTTGAGCCTCTTGCTGAGTAGGAAGGTGGTAAGGATGGGGTCTTTGCTGGCGAGCGTGATGTAGACGGCGCTAGAGAGGCCACGGTAGGCGTTCAGTCTCGCCCTCGCCACGCGAAGCTCGTCAACTCTAGACACTTCCCGACAAGTCACGCACCGGCAATCAGGGTTGTGGGGCTCCGGAATGGTCTCGCCCAGTAATATCAACAGCTTCACTATCTGCATACCACATGACATACCATGTGACATACCACATGGTGTACCATGTGACACACCATGTGACACACCATGTGACATACCATGTGACACACCACGTGACACACCATGTGACACACCACGTGACACACCATGTGACATACCACATAACATACATTATATTACATACCACATGACATACATTATATTATATACCACATGACACACATTATATAATATATGTTTTCATCTATTGATTTATAATAACAAGGCATCTCATGAATATAGAGTAATGAAAAAAATGAATCCTCCCTATTTTTTTCCTGGTGAATTGTGTTGATATAAGTAATGTATCTGTGCAGTTTTAGCAATTTAACTTAAAAAGAAAAAAAGTTATGGCTGTTTAAACGTGGAGGGAATATCTGAAAAATGGCCGAAAAAGGAGAATTTAAAAAAAAAAAAAATCGACCAATTTTTGGATTTTTTTTTTTTTTTTTCGTGCTTGACCCCCATTTTTTATGATAAATTCTGAATCTGTATGCAATTACGAACGTTTTGATGTATTACACAGTTCTGGCGACATTTTACAAGTTACATTTATTGAGGAGTAAACAGGCTGCATTTTTTAAGATTGGGGTCAAAAATGGAGAAAAGAGGTCTCCAGGAAAATCATGTTTTTTGACCGAGTTTGGAATGCTCTAATTAAAAAATAATAATAATATAGGTGAGTCTTTGGTGTTCTAAATCAAGATTAATGTATTACCTGTGTAAAAAGTAACTAAAAAAAATTCCTGAATTATTTGTTACCACCGTAACTAAGGAGACAAAACATCTTGTCATAATTCATCAAAATGCCCCAAAATGCCCCAAAATGTCAAAAATTTGGTAAACATGTCAGGATAATTTTCTCATTAATTTTCCAAATATTTAAATTTATGAAAATAACAAATACTAAAACCTTTTTAATACATATCATGACATTTTTAATCAATTTTGGCCCAAAAAAGATAAAAAAATATTTAATTTAACTTAATTCATATGCTCTACTATGGTCTCACCCCAGTAATTGAGGCCCCCTATTGCAGGGAGGATTAGACTTGCCGATTTCAAATGATCATAACTTCTTTAATAAAAATGTCAAGAGCTAAATCTAAGGCTCTACAATATTGTAAAATTCGCAAATTTTCATATAAAACCATAAAAAAGGCATGTCAAGCACGAAAATCTCAAGTTAAATGCATTAATAGGACATTTAAAAAAAAAATGTTTTCTTGTTTCTCACCAAAACACCTGCTGACAAATCATTACACGGCACTATTTTTCTCCATAAAAGCAAAGTTTCTTTCAAACTTCATTTTTTTTGCATAATTTTAGAAAACCCTCGTCATAAACTGTCCAACTAAGCCAAACCTAAAGAATTTTCATCAATTTAGCACTGAAAAACGATCAAACAAAGACAGAAATGAATTTTTTACAATGTACTACTTCTCTGCTTCTACTCGTAGGTATACATAATTACTGGGGTGAGACCATATGGACCATTTTATGAATTGTTGGACTTGGGTCCAGTTATTGGACTGATTGAGCCAATAATTTTAGTTATTGGACCTTTAGTCTTTGAATAACTGAACCTTGATAAATTTATTTTTAGGTATCATTTTTATTTCATTAATAATCAATCAATTAATCACAAAACAAGTAACATAGCAGAATTTTGTGGATTTGATCCTGTTTGACCTTTTTCACAATTAATTCTACCAAATAAATGGAACTGCACAAAAGTGAGCAACGTACCTGAAATTGGTTTTTCTGAGCGGCGAGCATGAGCGGGGTGACGTCAGTGGAGAATATGGTGTCATCAACGGGGGTGCCGAGGACGTCATCCATGAGGCTGTGTTTCTCCTGCAGGTAGCGCTTGTACTCGGCGTACTTGGCGTGTCTGATGATGGTCTCAGAGATGGCGTCGTGATCCATGCTGATCGCCAGCAGTAAGGCCTCATATACGTTACCCACATTGGACACATCCAGGAGCAGGTTCACGATCTGGTAACGTTAATCACAGCAATTGTACTAAATCACTAAGTTATCTAATAGAGATCTGATATCATTTCTCTTATATAATTAAAAATTGTCTTGTAGCATTCAATTGCCATGCTTAAGTTGCTATTATTTTTTTTTAAATACCAGAAATTTATTTATACATGTATTACACAATTTTTTTACTTAAAATAATTTCATATAAGAAGATGCTAATATATTATGCAATTTTTTGTATTATGTGATTTTTTTTATCTCAGATAATCCTATATCAGAAGATGTTTGTATATCAGAAGATTTTTCATATTATGCAATATTTTTTAGATGACTGCGTATAGTTTTAAATGTTTCACTAATAAAGACCTAAATGAAAATAATGTTGAAATGCTTCTGAGCTTATCACAAATCTACTGTCATCGATCAAAGTGTTGATCAGCACAAAAAAGATGGGGTTCAAAATGTTTCAATGATGGAGATTACAAATCTTCTTACATCGAAGTGTTGGTCCTTGACTGCGAGTCTGAGGGCGGTCCTCCCCAGGACATCCACACAGTCTGGGTTGAAGCTGGGGCTGGAATTAAGGATGGATAGCACAGCAACGTGGTCACCAAGGCCTGCAGCTCTCAGAAATATCAACTCCTGCTCCCGATCCTACCAAATATAATCATAAATAAATACCTTGTGACAAACGCCTGTAAAGGTACTGTAATAATCTAACGTGGCATCAACAATAATAGTAGATATAGATTATTATCAAAACTAGATACCTTGTGACAAATGTCACAAGAGGTACTGAAAAAATCTGTGGTGTCAACAATTATTGACATGGATTATAATCATAATTATGTACATGTGCCAGAGAGTTCAGTACTGTACATGTTATTCCATTGTCAGAAATCAGCCACAGTTTCAACCTCCATTCAGCCATAAGGGCAAATACATTTAACATGTACCAGGGTGAAAAAAAATGAAAAATTCAATGGCTGGTTACCCTATCAAGTCTCTCTAAATTTAGTGGTTCTCTTATCAGAAAAAAATGTCATGATATTTTGAAAAACAGTACAAGAATCTAAATTGCACCTTCACCCACCCAGGAAGTTTCTTGTGTTGTAGAATATATGGCATGTTATTTCATCAAGAACAAACAGCCACAGGGACACATTTATTCAACTACAGGGGCAACATTAGATTTGTTAGAAATTATTAATCCCAAACCTGGACAGATTTCTGCTGCTTTGATAGTTTCTATTGTGTTTAAGACATATCATGAAAGCCCACAAATAACAGAGCATAAACAACATCATGTCTTGTGTTGCATTTTCTGGCATATCACAAACGATCATTTCATTTCTTTCCCAAGCAGATTTGAGCAGATGATAATTTTAGCCAATCAAAATGCCCATTACATATTAAATTTGCAATCTTGATTCTCATTGACTGATATTTGCCATATTACTCAAAATAGCACACTCCTTGATAAATTAGTGATAGCTTTTAGATTTAAAAAAATAAAAATAAAAAGATGGAAAAAAATCTGAGCCAAATGAAAAATAGATAGAATTGGACCCCTGAAAACATCTTCCATTCAATTAGGTACAATCTCTGATCAGCAGAAGGAGAAGATCACTGTTAACAGGCAGACAAAATGACAGAAAACCTATACCCCTCATTGCAGAGCTAAAATTAAGATAATTAAGCAAGGGTTAATGTCAAAGGTGGCAAGGAGTCAGGATTGGTGAACCAGATCCTATTTACCTTGTACTTGTATTTATGTGCACTTGACCATGTCATAATGTCAAGAGAGAGCACATAGTGACCTTTGGGGAACTAAGAAGTGACCCAAACCACAAAGAACCAGCCATGCAGTTTGGTGTAACAAGATGTTTGCCTATCTCAGTGGGCCTGTGATCCCAATGTGATGTAATCAACTATTTTAAACCTGGAGTCTAGCAGTGAAGTGTGGAGTTTCTATATTTATATGCTGCAAGCAAACAGCTATCCATTAAGAGTTGTCACCAGCTTACTCCCATTTTGCGCAACAGAGCGTGGCGCTATGGGCCCTCCCACCCAGAACACTGGCACAAAATACAAGATTGTACATATAGGGCTGAGTAAAAGTCTTGAGGATCAAATGATCTTCTTGGAGGAGATTTTGCGAGCTTGTAGAATTATTGACAAACACCTAAACGCACATGTGAGTTAGATGTTTATGTTTGTCTGTGGTATATATGTGGCGCCATGGTGCTGTGGCGTAAAATGGGATTAAGCCATTGTCGCCAATGAGCAAGACCAACATTACAACAAGATATTGCAATCTCTCCATTCTTATCTAATTATTGCATTTACTTGTCAAAGATGAAGTCCGAGTTTTAGATGTAGCTATTTCCCCAAATAAATATTGAGGTATAATAAAATATATAAAGGTAATTTATCACAATACTTGTGAGACCAGTTAATCTTTATATGCCTTGAGTATATAATGTATCAGCAAATATTGGTTAAAGATCAAAGGTCAAATATGCAGGCGATTCAACCGGATCTTGCTACATCTGTCCATGAAGTGATCAACATCTTTTAAAAAGAAAAATGACTTTGAAAAAGAAATAGTACTGTGACAATGTTGAAGATGTTGAAGATGATTTCTCATAAAAAGTGTCAGTATCTTTTTTTTATAATAAATTTTTTTATAATAAAATCTATATTGTGTATATAAATAAAAATAATTTCAAACATTCATAAATCTTTATATTTCAGATTTAGTACTACTCTGCATTACATTAGTAGTAGTGCAAGTCATTCATTCTTCCTGCCATACATTGTAATGAGGTATCTGACCCAGAAACTGACCAATCAGTTCAACTGTCAGTACAAAATAAATCTGGATGAATATCTATCTATTTTTTCACCAATCGGTCGACAGCGAGATTATCATGAAGTCATGAAGTGTGCCCGATCTTGAGACACTTTTTAACCAATGGTGACAGGGATTGTTATGAGAGTCAGAAGTCCTGTAATGGAGGGTAATTTAGCACCATCACTGGGGGAATACTGGATTCGGTAACTGCAGTTACCGAATCAAAATGGCAGACTCTGCACCAGGTGAGAAATCTCAGCAGCTTGTATTTCATCTTTCCTGGGGTTATTGATAACTGCTACAATGACCAAGTGCTTCAGTATAGTATATAAATACAGTATGATCAAAATGATTCACATAGCTTTACAGGTAATGTGAAAAAGAGGGAATGTAGTTTCACTCATGATTCGGTAACTGTACATGCATGATTCGGTAACTGTAGTCTTCTCCATGTGGATGATTCGGTAACTGTTGAATGATTTGTTAACTGCCATATGTTTATGCCAACAAAATATCAATGTTAATGTGTACTTATAAGCAAACAATAATAATAAAGTTACCAGAACAATATACTCTGTATAATGACTGCAGGTATGTATAATGTGTTGCAATCCAGTGGTTGCAATGTTCATTGTAACTGTAACTATAATATGACATGCTCACTTGTTCAGCCTTTATGTGTTACCATTGCACAAAAACTGGTAAAATAGAACTAAATATATTCCACCATGCTAAATCCAGCCACTAGAATTTGCCTTCCAGCATTCGGAAAGAAGAATAAGATGAAACCACTAAACCAAAATATATAGATCTGTTCACTTTGGCCAAACTGTGAACCATATATTGAAACAAATGGTACAAAAAATATTCTGAAGATCAAGAGAAGTTATTAGTTCTGAACAAACTGTTGATTATAATGCACCTGAAAAAGAAAAAGGACAAAAGGTATATTCCTAAGCAGGTGATTATTTGAAAGAGTCTGAAGTTTGCAAATTTATGACTGACAAGTTAATGAAAGTCCTTGATCTTATGGATCAGCAGGGTAGAAAGGAGAACTTCATGTGTGTTATCCAGTCCATTGCTGATAGAGTTTTATCAAGTCAAGATAATTCACAATTAATATTCCTTGTCAAAAGTCTGTTTCAATACCAAAATTGAAAACACAATTAATATTCCTTGTCAAAAGTCTGTTTCAATGCTGAAATTGAATACACAAGGTTGCTTATAAAAAGACATGAATGCAATAAAACAAGACATGCATGTCTTTTTTGAAGATGAAGTTAAGGATTCAAATCTCCCAGTTGTAACTCTGAACAATAAGTTCACAGATAAGCTTATGGAGTCTATCAATAAACACATTCTTATTACATCAGTTCTTTCACGTCAGTACAAATCTGTTTTTTCTACTGAAAACATGGAAAATATTCCTGACAAAGGTGATCCAAAAAAGCCAATGGCCCAGATCAAATACCCACAAGAGTCTTGAAAGAATGTTCACATGAAATCGTTCCAATCCTCCAAAAAATATTTCAAGACTCACTCGACAAAGGAGAAGTCCCAAAAGCAAGGCTAGAAATGATGGGCAAAATGTTGACATGCTCATTCTCGACTTTAGTAAAGCCTTTGACACAGTCTGCCATGAACGGCTGAATCACAAGCTCGAGCATTACAGAATCTTAGGGCAGGTCGGTTCATGGATAAAAAACTGGCTTACAAACCGTGAACAGATGGTAGTTATTGACGGTGATGAATCTGATCCTGTCCTTTTTAAATCTGGAGTGCCTCAGGGTAGAGTACTTGGACCATTACTATTTCTACTCTAATGACATTGGAGATAAGCTAAAATATTCAAACATAAGGCTCTTTGCTGATGAGAGCCTCCTATATAGAATAGTTGAAAATGACGATGATGCAGTAAAACTGCAAGAAGACCTAAATATGCTGGAGGAATAGTCAAGTGAGTGGCAAATGGACTTCAATGATCAGAAATGCTACACCCTGAGTAGCACGAAAAAAGCCAAGCTCTTGTTACAAGAAAATATACATTAAATGGTCACAACTTGCAACATGTTGAACATCATCCCTACCTGGGAGTTGAGCTCCAAACAAATATGAAATTGGATGAAAATATCAACAACATTGTCTGCAAAGCAAATCAAGTACTGGGATTTGTAAGAAGAAATTTCAATATGTGCCCAGGAAATATCAAAGAGGCTGCCTACGATACACTTGTGCGCACTCACTTAGCATATGCATCAAGTGTGTGGGACCCTTACCTCAAAAAAGATATAGACCACATAGAATCAGTTCAAAGACGAGCTGCTAGATTTGTGTCTGGCAACTGGAAGAGAGAAACAGGCACTGAAACAAAAATCCTGGAAGACCTAAAATGGGATTCACTAGCAGGGACGAGAAGGACCCTGATGCTGGTTTTATTGTACAAGTCTATACAATACATGGTGAAATAGCTTTGAAACTTCCAGAACATGTAAAAATGAAATCAGCTCCTACATGGAAATCACTATATCGAAATTGCGACAAGCCGTGACACTTATAAATACAGCTATTTTCCAAGGACAGTGACTGACTGGAATAATCTTCCCCCTCAATTAACTACATTGGAATCAGGTAGCTTGGCATCCTTCAGGAACTCCCTTACCAGAGTATAAAGGTTGGCAACAAGCAACTGGTGTGTACCAGCTGCACCCTTAGTGCAACCGTGCTCTCTTGGCGGGATGCCATTTGGTTTTGCCGAGTAAACTTATAGATGTAGATGTAGTCTCAAGTTGATCAATCCCATACAGCTCCAGCTGGGGCTATCCTAGGAGTATCTACATGTATACATACCATCTACTTAATGCAAAGATTCCATGGTGCTCTGGTAATATCAAAGCATTAAAGCTTGTGACAACATACAACAAGTGATCATTCAAATACAACTTAATTGAAATGGTGTGGTACAGGAAATAATAGATTAAATTATCAAGATTTATCTTAAATACTTACTAAATTTGCTTCTTTGGCATCCATGTTTTCAGCTACTGAAATATGTGTCAAATGAAACAAAATAAACTTGTGAACCGTGTGTTATATGTTGTACACTTCTCTGCCCCACAATTTAATGGCATGCATATCGATTATGCTGAAATTATCTTGGGATATTAAAGTGCTTAATATGTGTTTAAAGTAAAATAACAATCCAAGAAATGGGATGATCAGACTTGGAGTAAGCCCATATTATAAGATCAGGTCCCTCTCAGTGATAAACAATGATGATTGTATTCAATAAGCATCTGATAAGTGAGGACCATAGCACAGTTACCAAATCATGACACCCCAGTTACCGAATCTTTACACATACACTGATCATAGTTACCGAATCTCAAGACAAAACAACATGGCCCAAATCAGACATTTAAGCCATTGTCCTGCCTACCTGTTGCATGAGATATTATTATATTGCTTGTATCTCTAACAAGGAACATAGAACAGTAACACAGTATGCAATATACCCCTCAAAACAAGCTGCTGATATTTTTCACCTGGTGCAGGGTCTGCCATTTTGATTCGGTAACTGCAGTTACCGAATCCAGTATCCCCCCAGTGACCATGTTCACACCAACTAATGGTGTTTACCAAGTCAAGTGTGTCAAGATTAGGACACACACTGACATACACATTGAAAAATGCCTTATTCTGAAAGGTGGCACAGTTATCAAAACAAAACAAAAGTTTATCTAGCTTAGAATATGAAAAAAAAAATACTTTGATAGTTAGTGAGTTCCAAAAAGATGCAGTACTTCTGGTACTCTGAATTACATTGGTAGAATTACTTGTCATTCAGTCTTCTTACTACCTCTGCAGTCATTGCCCTGTTTTTTATATCAAGTCAGTCATTCAGTCCTCTTACTAACTCTGCAGTCAATGCCCTGTTTTGGATCTCATTCGAAGCTTGGAATTCCCCTAGTAATAAATACACATCTTTCTCAGAAAAAAACATCCAATCTGAATTGACCTACATCAGGTTACAACTTTGAATCAGGTGTCTGAGCTATAAATTGACCAATCAGTACTGCTGTAAGAACAAAAGAGAATCTATTTCAGTAAGATTTTATTCCTCACCAATCAGTTAAAAGCCAGATATTTTTAAATACTGATGACTTTTGGTTGATTCTGTACGCACCTTTATACCTTTGATGGCAGGCACTGATATGATAAAGAAGTTGTGTTATGGAGGGTATACTTTGGGACTGATATAATAAAGAAGTTCTGCTATGGAGGGTATACTTCTGGCAGAAATTGTAAATAAAAAAGTCATGACTATCCATAAAAATCTGATTGGTGACAGAACAAATGATGATTTATTCAGATTCTTATTGGTTAGCAATTCAGTCAGCCAACTGATTACAGGTCATGACCTGAGGCTTGTTGTTTCTGATTGTATGATAATTTGGTGGGCATGACACACAAGCATGACTGGAAATGGAGTTCCAGATTTTGAATAAACAACTGACGTGACAACCTATGTAACGTAGGATATGATTTATAATATATTATAGCCCATATTAGACTGATCAAGTCATTTCTTATCAGATAAGTGTTAAGAATCGTCAATATGGGATGGTGAGCTAGGTCATGCAATGTACTTGAGTAATTCAGCTTAAACTATTATCCGTTTCTCAATGGTCATATCATCATGGCACTTCTAGGAATAGTGTTCCACCTTTTCACATCAATGATAAAACTGATAATATTTTAAGAGCGACATGATCTATTTTACATGCTGTTAAAATACTACACATGTAGATGCCATGCATGATTCAATAGATATTTTTTCATATACATTGATATGGCCAAAGTCTGAGAATAAAATAGTTTTTGAATTAAACAATACCTCATGAGTAGATTTAGCTGCCATGCCTGAGGTTTGATTGGGTTCATCTGCCATACCGGAGGTTTGTTTGGATTCACCTGCCATACCCGAGGTTTGATTGCATTCATCTGCCATACTTGACCGGAAACATCCCCGAATTCAGAATGTTCTATGCACGAGCATCCAAAGCGAGAAGTTACTACTTTCAAATTGAGATATGTCAGTGTTAACAGGACCGGGCACTTTGCTGGCTACACTGAATGGTATTGTTTGCTCGTTTTAATGTCTATATATCTAGCACAAGTGGGTAGAGGCCCTCTCGGTGATCACAGCCTGGTTAAAGTTTACTTCAATATTGGTTTATTTCAAGCACTTTGGATCATTTCTGTTCACTAGCACCTGAGAGTGAGAGAGAACAGGCAATATAGCCAAAAAAATTTAAAATAAAAAACAATAAAAATTCTTTTGGAACTTTTTGTCATGAAATCTATATCCAAACGTAATGCATAGAAGCAAGGGGAAAAATTGGCTATTTTTTTTTCTTTTTAAACAAAAAAATTATAAAATTTATGTAATAAAATAATAAACTGTAACTACCCTTAACCCCTGAAGCACTATGCCAAGGTACAGGGTACTAGGGTCAAAAGTTCATGACTCAAGCTGTCTGACATTATTACATTGTAACAGGTGGCAGCACCAGAGATTGTCACAAAATGGCAGCATAGCATGACATCACAAGAGCATGACTAAGTAAAAACAAAACATTGATGATGTTCATTTTCTTCATTAACCCGCCCTACCCCAGCATCAACCACTATCCTAACCCCTCCCTACCCAGTATCAACCCTGACCCTAACCCCTCCCTACCCAGTATCAACTCTGACTCTAACCCCTCCTTACCCAGTATCAACCCTGACCCTAACCCCTCCCTACCCAGTACTAACCCTGACTCTAACCCCTCCCTACCCAGTATCAACCCTGACTCTAACTCCTCCCTACCCAGTATCAACCCTGACCCTAATCCCTCCCTACCCAGTATCAACCCTGACCCTAATCCCTCCCTACCCAGTATCAACCCTGACCCTAATCCCTCCCTACCCAGTATCAACCCTGACCCTAACCCTTCCCTACCCAGTATCAACCCTGACCCTAACCCTTCCCTACCCAGTATCAACCCTGACTCTATCCCCTCCCTACCCAGTATCAACCCTGACCCTAACTCTTTAACCCTTCCTGCCTGGCATCAACCCAGACTCTTTAACCCTCCCTACCCAGTATCAGCCCAGGCTCTTTAACCCTTCCTGCCTGGCATCAACCCAGACTCTTTAACCCTCCCTACCCAGTATCAACCCTGACTTTAACCCCTTTCTATCCAGTCCCAACCCTGACTACTTTACAACCCTATCCAGTCCCAACCCTTTTAATATTTTAACCCTCCCTCAATTCTCATATTTCATCGGACAGTTCACTTGGCAATATGTCAGTAATTGGGGCAGCTTGAGTGGCAAGTGTCGAGTAACAAACAGTTCTATGATATATTTATATCCTCATTAGTCCCAGATAATGATATAATGCACAAGAAGGATTTCCATTTAGTCATATCTTTATTCAATGGTAGCAATTAGGTTGTTTATCACAGTTATTATCACAGCTTAATCTTATAGCATCCTTTTATGTCAAAATGACATCACAAGTTATCATATTTGGTTCAAAATATTTTTTTACAGATATTATATATATATATATATATATATATATATATATATATATATATATATATATATATATATATATATATATATATATATATATATATATATATATATATATATATATATATTTATATAAATATCAGATATATATATGTATTATATATGTATTATATACATTTATATATCTTTATATATCTTTATACACATGTATTTGTACTGGATTATTGTAAAATATATATCATATACTATACATATTTATATATATATATATATATTTATATTGAATTATTGTAAAAATATTTAGAAATAAATATATACACTAAAACAGATTTGAGTAAGAGAATATTTTGACTCAAATCCTTTTTTGCAGAAATATTTAAAGGTTATATATTGCATGTATTAATATCGATATTTCATATTTATTAGCAATAATAATCTCAACTTGGTATATTAATTATGTTTGATAAACAGCATATACTTTTTGTGCAAAATATTGGCATTTTCAGTGTTTTATATTGGTAAAATGTTAAAATATAAATCAATTGCACAGAATATGGTTTTCAGGGTTTCTATCATATACCCGATATGGCAGATATGTAATATATATTAGAGACTATAGACAGGTGGTGACCTCAAGGCCACGTAGTCTCTCAAAGTCGTTGGTAGAGGGAGCTCCTGTACTGTCTGCATGATATTGCCTCCTTGCAGATGACCTCGTATTTCAAGTCTGCATAAGTCACTCAGTGACCTTGGGTTTTTCTGAAATCCCTCCAGCTGAATAAGTTGCTGGCCTGTGAGGGACTGGTAGACAGAGTCAATGTCTGAATACGATGGATCGTAGCCTATTGAACACAGCAGTTTTACGATGTCAAATATATCGTCATGTGGCTTTGCCGATGCTACGAAGAGCTGCCGCAGAGGTATCCTTGCCGTGGTCAGGGGATATTTTCTTTTCTGGACGCAGGGCATAGCCTTGAGGAGCATGGCCACGATGCACAGATAGTCTTTGTCATATGAGATGATGTGCGACTCCAGGGCGAGCTGATTGATGCAAGGTTCTGTCAAGGTGGCGCCAGCAGTCAGCAGGGACTGGACGCACTGAACACGGTTGTGGTTGTGGTTAATGGAATGATGGGGGTCCACTAGACTGTCTCTGTACATATGCTGGCTATACTTGATGGCATAATACAGCGCCGTTTCACCATTATCATTGTCGGAGTAGTTAGCGTCGGCACCTGCCACCAGGAGGAGGTCTAGGCACTTGTGATTACCTCTCATGGCGGCGGACGTGAGCGCGGGTAGTTCGTTCTTTTCGCCCCGCTCTCTGGGGTCAGCTCCGTACTCCAGTAGGAGGCGGACGATCTGCTCAAATCCTTGCAGGCTGGCATAATGGAGCGGGAGAGCTCCCCATTGGTTGGCTTTGTTGGGATCCGCACCCTTCGCCAAAAGCAGACGGACACACTCCAAGTGGTTATAACAGGCAGCTTTATACAGAGGAGTATTTCCCCAAGAGTCTGGAGCGTCCACTGATGCTCCAGCATCCACCAGGACCTGCACACACTCTGTTCGACCATGTGAGGCTGCGAATAGGAGCGGGGTAGCACAGCCATGCTCGTCCGGTGTGGGGATATCCGGATGAGCTCCCATGGAGAGCAAGATGGCCGCCGACCTCTCGTCACCCATCTCGCAGGCGACATGTAGAGGCGTCATCCCCCAGACGTTGTAAGTGTTGGGCTGCACTCGGTGCTTGGGGGCGCCAGTGAAGGTGGCGATCAACTGCTGCTTGTCTCGGGTCTTCACAGCATTGTGAAGCATATCAGACTGGTGGCGACACGCATCAGAACTCTTGGACGATACACAACCTCCCATTTTGTTCACCTCTAAAAATACATAAATAACACAATGTCATTGAAATTAGTTTGAAAAGAGTATATATTATTGGAGCTGCAAATAATTATGGTAAAAAAATATATTTGAGTGAAAACAGTTTAACTGTTTAAAATATATTGAGGAAAACTGATGAAATGAGTGACAGGAGTTATCACTATAATTCCTATTCTGGCTTGAACAGCGCCACCTGGATGTGGTGTGCAGTGGAGTGTGACAACTGTAGACACGCATCAATGATCACCAGTGTAAAAAGGGAAAATCCCACTAGTTTTTCTGAAGCCAGCTTGAATATTTTGATTCCTGATTTGGACTGGTGTGAAAAATATGTTTAAGTTTGATGTGAAATATAATTAAAATCATATCTGTCAATCTATGGCTATCGGTTGCTATATATTCATACACTTTGTGTTTGTTTTCCATTACTCACCTAATGTTATATTAATAATATAATTATTAACAAATTTATCACGGTTATCAATAAAAGTGCTGTATTTTGACATGATATTGTGGTCAGGAATCATGAAATTTGTTTCTAAATATAGATAATGAACCGTTTGTTTTTAGATCAATTAATGCTATTAATGTTAAATCAAGTCTGTCCTGGTTATTTGTAAACAAAACCAAGAAATAGGATATCCTGTCAGTGCCCCAACACGAACATACCCATCAGATCCTCCCATACAAGTAAGCCAGTGAACTGTGAAGCAAACTGAACTACATTCACAATGTTTTGCAGTTAAGTGCTTTGAAAATGAATATTTATGTCTCATTCATGTAAATAAATGGCAAAATAATACCACTCATACAATTTGTGAGTTAATGGCCACTTTTAGCTTGTTGTTCTGCCATTTATAAATACTTCTGATTCATTAGTAATGACAACAAAAACTTCCTGTTTTCGTCCTACATATTGAAATATGCCCAAAGCCCATTCCATACATAACAATTTAACAGGATTCAAGTAATAAAATAAGCGATATATACATATATATATCCCTTCAAAACCTCATAACATGTTTATAAAGTACTGATATCTTTCTAGAGGCAAATCCTACCTGATTGTACGGTGTTAATCTCTCTACTTCTATACTTGTGTGACTAAAGTTTATAGCACAGTTCCAATCAGAATACATGAGTAACACTGGTCTCTCTCACCTGTAGTTTGAATCCGTTCCAAGTGGTCTGAATGTTTATATTTTGGCCTGCTTATCACTCCCGGGCTATCAGATGACTCAATTCCGGCCTATATATTATGCTGGCCTCTGATGTAAGCAGTAAAATCCCCTTCACGGTTGTCTCACAGTCGTGGATCCATGCAGCGGTGTGCTATGGCCGTGCCGCACTCACTGGGAACTGAAATCCTAATGAATGCTGTCCAATGTTGAGGTCCTTTTATACATGCAGCGTGTTGGCTGCCAGCATCCACCCCCGCTAACGACCAGGTTGCCATAGAAATAGACCCATTGTTCCGCACGTGCAGCACCTGGCGTAGTTTACGGTTGACAAAAGCACGTGGCATTCTGGCCGTCAAAAGTGACTTTATCTACTACGTCAGTAGAGCGTGGCTTGGCGAGAAAAGCCTGCGTGGGAAAGTCGAGCCATATATGGCAAATTATGCATATTAATCTGAGGGCATAATCCATAAAAGGGCATGCAGGGGGGTGACGTAGGCTGCGAGGTGAATGAGCCTGCGTACACACTGCCCAAATATGGTGCATGTAATACTATGATCCGTGATGGGGATTTCATTGAGTGTTTTGTGTATCAAATGCCTTGTTAAAGTCTTTGAAAGAAGCCTTCACAAGAGGCAAAAGTGTTTGATAAAAAGCGATGTTACAGGTCTCAGCAAGGGGTGTTTTATTGTGGAATGCTTTATCTAAAAAGTCTTTCGAAAAAAGTCTGATTTTTATGACAAATTACACAGTATGCATTTTGACTCCATAAATGTTGCGATTGATGATGTAAATTTGTTTTCAACAGAGTCCTCAAAGTCTGACATGTTGCCAAATAAAGGTATAAAATTTACCTTTTCTTTGTGGGATTTTTCTGGAATACCTGACTTATTTGGAAACCTTTGATTTCTATATCCATGTTGAATATTTTCAATCAAATCTATGACTCTTGAACGACGATAATCTTGCTATTCCACTTTACTAAATAACTATATTTATTGTTTATAATATTAGGTTATGCAGTTGTATATTTAGAAAAAAGAATAATTTTCATCTGGTTTGGCTGTAGAGTATTCATGCATAGCCAGGCAGATTTAAATGAGTCGAATGATCTGTCAGGTTAATTAACTGTGTCCAGACGACTGTGAAATTATCTCTTTGGTGAGATTTGATTTTGTGAGGATTAAATTTAATGGATCTTTGAGTATGCTAATTCATTGGTCTTTCAAACTGTCAAATCAAATTTTATATATATCCATAGATCCATAGAGTAAATACTGTACCATTTCCACATTATTGATTTTCAACATATGATAGAATGCAATTTAATAGGAATATGTGACTAAAAAAGGATCTAATTTAAGTTATGCAGGATAAGAATGAAAACTACCTAAAAGTCAGAGTTGACACATAGATCAGATTTCAAATTAAAATTCTCTGACCATTCCTGTCCTAAACTGTTCACTGACCAATCCACAATATGAGTATTGAGGTCAGTCTGCCTTTACCTGGATCAACTCAGACTTTTTCCATTGTTATATTTCTGTTATCAATCAAAATCTTAGCTTGTTGTCACTTGTACATGTATCTGTATGAGTTTTCACAATCATCACAAAAAGCATCATGTCCCTATAACTATTTATTTCCCTATCTTTTGAGATTTCCCTGACCAAAATGCTAATAATTCCTTACTAAAGACAAGATTCCCTGACTTTCCCTGACCAAAATGCTGATATTCCATGACTGAAATCAAAATTACCTGACCAAAATGCTGATAGTCCATGACTTAAATAAAAATTCCCTGACTTTCCCTGACTTAAATGCTGAAAGTCCATGATAATAATCAAGATTCTTTTTACCTGACCTTAAAATAATTTAAACATCCCTAACTCTTTCCTGACCTATGGCAACCTTGAGGGTGAGAAGAGGCGCTAAACAAAGCTAAAATATATCCTCTTGTAAATCCCAAATGTTCAATTCCCAAACCTTTTTAAAAGCAAGCGTGGAAAATAGAAAAAAGAACTGAGTTGATTAGATATTGGTTTTAATTGGTATACTCTACCGGATGAGAATTGTTACAACATTGTAATTATCTGGGTGGGTTATGATCAACGAACAAGAATACTAAAGAAAATAATGTCTAGGAAGATGCATTTGGAGAAAATTTACAATGTTACAAAGGCCAGGCCTTTCCCACATTATTTTAATAATGCTATTATTATGTTTACTAATGGCTGAGAAGAGAAAGATTCCCACGAAAGTTCTGCAGTGACACGATGACCCCTGTAGCCGCGACTAAGCCCATCTTAAATAGCCATGGAGAAACGCAGGCAGGCTTGTCTATATTCCCACGGATCGGCAAGACCTGCTCGCGGCCGCTTTATATTACAGTCTTGCTACAATCCACAATTGTCGGACAATGCCTCAATCAAATTGAATGGAGCTAGAATAGAGTGTGTATGGCCGGTGTGTTGGTGGGTGGGGTGGGATCGCCACAGGACACGCAGGCCCCCAGGTCTCGTACTCGCTGCGGAGCCATGCTGTAACAATCGTAATAACCATTAATTAAAGTGTTAATACAAGCCTTATTACACCCTGGTGAATCCGGACGAGGGAGTTAAACGGATTCTCACGCGGGATTCTGAGGCTTGCGCAATGCCTCGCTGCTCCCCGACTGAGCCTCTCCCGCGCAGGGGGCGCGGCTAATTTATTTATTAATTTACCCACAATGCCACAGAATGACAAACTTATACACGATATCAGTGCAAAGATAAAACAAGGCAACAAAATGAAGTAACTGGTATATATCTCATGTAGCTGTAGAACCAGTCAACAACCAGTCTTATCAGAGACGTTGGGTATCTAATTAAAAATAGAAGCATTTTTGTAACTTGTTTGAACAACATTTTTTGCCATAGTATTCACCTGAATTATGATTTCAAGAAAAATAAAAGTTCTGTTTCCCATGTCCTAACTTGTATATTGACCTTAGTCACCAATATACCTGATTATAACTTAATCCATTTTTTAAAACAGTTTTTAATCTCCTGAAGATAAAGAAAGTAGTGTGTTGCTGTTGGTTTCTGTGTATATTTCTCAGAGATAAACAGGCGGCAATACCTTGGTCAAATAGACTGTGAGTCAGACAGAATGCATATCTCCATATCCTGACTGCTTTAATTGGTTCCTGGTGTGAGGATCAACAGGAAAAACGTAAAAAAGATTGTGTGAGGATTTCAGGTTTTCTTTGTGGTATAGGTCTTTGTGGTGTTTAGATGCATATCCAAACCACGTCCATAACCCATCAAGATCTTATCTTGTCAACCTGTGAGGAATTCCCAGTGACTGGATACAAGGTGGTTGGATACAAGGTGGTTGACTCATTCAGTTTCAAAATAAAATGGATATGCTTGATGTATATTTTTCATATATCTGTCATCAATCCTCCCCCCCCCCCACACACACACATACAGATGTCTTGTATATAACATTGCATCACACAATCTGTCCTTGCTCCCCATGACCTGTCCTTGCTCCCCATGACCTGTCCTTGCTTCACATAACCTGTCCTTGCTTCACATGACCTGTCCTTGCTTCACATGACCTTTCCTTGCTCCCCATGACCTGCCCTTTCTTTTCATGATCTGTCTTGCTCCATGACCTGTCCTTGTTTTCCACGACCCTTTCTTGCTTTCCATGACCTGTTCTTGCTTCCTATGTCCTGCCCATTTTCCCCATGACCTGCCCATTATCCCCATGACCTGTCCTTGTTTTCCATGACCTGTCCTTGCTTCCCATGACCTGTTCTTGCTTCCCATGACCTGTTCTTGCTTCCTATGACCTGCCCTTGCTTCCCATGACCTGTCCTTCCTCCTCATGACCTGTCCTTGAATTATTTGGTGTTGTCTGTGTATAATAATTGTAAACTGTCAAACGCATTCCACATAAATTACTTTTATACAGTGAACTGCACCTATTCTAAATCTACAATTCACAGAATGATTCCCTGAATTAGTTCAATATTTGTCATGTATTTAACTCAGATAACAGTCAAAATGATCATAATGATGTAGTTATCCTTACAATGAGCAATGCACAATGACATAAGGCTAATTCAACACTGAAATGAAGACACAAAAAAACCATTATCATCCTCCAGAGATTGACAGGCTATTTTTCCGGCGAGGTAAACTATTGTCCCTGTGAGGTAAGCTATTGTTCCTGTGAGGTAAGCTATTGTTCCTGTGAGGTATGCTATTGTTCCTGTGAGGTAAGCTATTGTTCCTGTGAGGTAAGCTATTGTCCCTGTGAGGTAAGCTATTGTTCCTGTGAGGTATGCTATTGTTCCTGTGAGGTAAGCTATTGTTCCTATGAGGTATGCAATTGTCCCTGTAAGGTAAGCTATTGTCCCTGTAAGGTAAGCTATTGTCCCTGTGAGGTAAGCTATTGTTCCTATGAGGTAAGCTATTGTTCCTATGAGGTATGCAATTGTCCCTGTAAGGTAAGCTATTGTCCCTGTAAGGTAAGCTATTGTTCCTGTGAGGTAAGCTATTGTCCTTGTGAGGTAAGCTATTGTTCCTGTGAGGTAAACCATTGTCCCTGTGAGGTAAGCTATTGTTCCTGTTTCCTGTGAGGTAAGCTATTGTTCTTGTGAGGTACGCTATTGTTCCTGTGAGGTAAGCCATTGTCCCTGTGAGGTAAGCTATTGTTCCTGTGAGGTAAGCTATTGTTCCTGTGAGGTATGCTATTGTTCCTGTCAGGTAAGCTATTGTTCCTGTCAGGTAAGCTATTGTTCCTGTGAGGTAAGCTATTGTTCCTGTGAGGTAAGCCATTGTCCCTGTGAGGTAAGCTATTGTTCCTGTGAGGTAAGCTATTGTTCCTGTGAGGTATGCTATTGTTCCTGTGAGGTAAGCTATTGTTCCTGTGAGGTAAGCTATTGTTCCTGTGAGGTAAGCTATTGTCCCTGTGATGTAAGCTATTGTTCCTGTGAGGTAAGCTATTGTCCCTGTAAGGTAAGCTATTGTCCCTGTGAGGTAAGCTAATATCCCTGTGAGGTAAGCTATTATCCCTGTGAGGTAAGCTATTGTTAATTTACAGGTATTTTCTGCACCCTTTGTATCTATGGTCTATTTCTCATGTACCACACTTTTATGTGCCATGACTGATACAAAACAAGATCATATTCACATAGCAGTATAGAAAGACTGCCACCTGGTGTGTTAAAATGTGTCACATAGATGTAGACATGAAAGCTGAACTCATAGCAGTAACAAACACTGATTGCTATCATTATATTTCAATCAGTTTGTTTCACCCAAAACTCAGTCTTTCTATTTTCCTCAAGATTAAAAAACTGACTAATTTCTAGTCAGTGTGTGCATCTGTTGTCAAAATATTAATATATTCCTTTTACAGCATACAGAATAATAGTCATCTTATCAGTTGCCATGCCTACACATCTATCGCAGCAGGCATCATCATGATCATACATGACAAAAGAGACACCTTATGGATCACAAATCTTAAAACTTGAGCAGAGAGAACTGTTTGTCAATATTTCACTAAGGGCTTTTCTATATCCCAATAACCCTCAGAGACATCTAGCCATAACTTTGATCAGAGACATTTAAACAGAGATTGGAAACAGCAGGTTTGCCACTAGGTGTCAGCGCGGTGCACCATGCAACTCACATGTTGTCTTTTAACTGTTGTCTTTGATGTACAATTAACATAGATATGTGTGAAAAGTAAGCAGTTCTCTTAATAATTTCTTACAAAAAAGACATATTTATACAAGTCCACGAGTCTGTGAATCTAGATCTAGGTCTGTGTTATAGGTCTACATATAGTATTTACTGTGGCGGCGACGAGATCGGTTCGCCTGAGCGGTGCAGAACTTCAGCTTGTTTCCAATCTCTGTGTTAACTGTCTCTGCTTCGATTATACATAAATATGATAAAAAGAAGTCATACAATGGTCATATTCAATCATGTCCAACTCTGACTTATATGATTCTCATGCAATCAAATGGATTGTACCCTTTGCAATGTTAATATTCTCTGATACTTTATATTTCAGTGTTGTATCAGTTGGGACAAGCACCTCGGCCATGCTGTATACCTCCTACAGAATTGTATCTCACTCCAGCCAGTGCTCCATGACTTGTTATTAAAGGCTGTAGGTTGTGTCATCATGTCTTTGTGATAATGCAAAAGAAAGACCCCCAGTCACTCTTGGCATTGTGTCCCGGTGTCAGGCTTTTACCTTACCTTATATAGTCTACTCACTAGACAAGAATTCGTTGACCTTCCGCCCGGACTCTCACAGCATAAAAAGGTTCATAAGGGAAGGTAAAAGTCAGAAAACCCATTTCCCTTTCAATTTTGTATTCAAAATTTATCTGAACTGCGTTTACAAATAAAATTTGTCAGAGCAATTGTATAAAAGGGCACTCACCGTTTTCCTTCCTTGTGATTTACTATAAAACATCCAACACCATTTAGTTCACGCATAGTGCCGTGATGCAATTTACTCGATGGTTAGGATCAAATTGTATCAGCTGGGAACAAAAAGTCCTCGTTGAGAACACGGGTTTGGTTTTGCCCACCAGGTGTCACACCAACTTGCGAGACACCAGGCGATGCAAGTGAAACTGTGACCACCGAACCTCAAGGAAGAAATCCCATTAAAATCTGAATTTAGAAATTACCCCTTTAGATAATTTCTGCAGTTGTGTTTATATTCATCAAATTTCTTTTTTTTCCCTGCGAGGTGTTTAACAAGTCTCATAAAGTTATAGAAAAAAATATAATTTAGTGAAACCACCAAACCTCAAGGAAGTGTTCTCATTAAAATCTGAATTTATAAATTACCCCAACTGGGCCCAAGCTAAAACATATGCGTGATGATTTATGCAGTTGTGTTTATATTCATTAAATTATATTTATTTCCTTTTTTCCCTGCGAGGTGTTTAACAAGTCTCATAAAGTTTCAGAAAAAAATATAATTTTAGATATTTTGATCCAGTTTTTTTATTATGAAAACTAAACTGTCAAAGATATCAGCACCAATCTTTTTTGTATCCATCATCTGGAATTGTGCTTGAATTTCGCTCTCTTCCTAACGAAGTCAGAGAGGAACGCCGAAAAGTGTTGTATTTCGGGCGTCAGGCGTATCCTCCCTGTACCTGTGTCAGCTCCGTGTACAGTGTACGACATGGATGTATCCTCCCTGTACCTGTGTCAGCTCCGTGTACCGTGTACGACATGGATGTATCCTCCCTGTACCTGTGTCAACTCCATGTACAGTGTACGACATGGATGTATCCTCCCTGTACCTGTGTCAGCTCCGTTTACAGGGGGTGACATGGATGTATCCTCCCTGTACCTGTGTCAACTCCATGTACAGTGTACGACATGGATGTATCCTCCCTGTACCTGTGTCAGCTCCGTGTACAGTGTACGACATGGATGTATCCTCCCTGTACCTGTGTCAGCTCCGTTTACAGGGGGTGACATGGATGTATCCTCCCTGTACCTGTGTCAACTCCATGTACAGTGTACGACATGGATGTATCCTCCCCGTACCTGTGTCAGCTCCATGTACAGTGTACGACATGGATGTATCCTCCCTGTACCTGTGTCAACTCCATGTACAGTGTACGACATGGATGTATCCTCCCTGTACCTGTGTCAGCTCCGTGTACAGTGTACGACATGGATGTATCCTCCCTGTACCTGTGTCAGCTCCGTGTACAGTGTACGACATGGATGTATCCTCCCTGTACCTGTGTCAGCTCCGTTTACAGGGGGTGACATGGATGTATCCTCCCTGTACCTGTGTCAACTCCATGTACAGTGTACGACATGGATGTATCCTCCCCGTACCTGTGTCAGCTCCATGTACAGTGTACGACATGGATGTATCCTCCCTGTACCTGTGTCAGCTCCTTGTACATTGGGCGACATGGATTTATCTTCCCTGTACTTGTGTCAACTCTGTGTACAATGGGCGACATGAATAATTTATAATTTGAGTGCGAAATTTATGACAATCTTGTCATTTTTGAGTCCAAAAAAACTTTCAGAACAACACAAATATCTCATATTGTTCTTGACATTCTTTTCGTCAATAAGCTCATGTCGTCCACTGTAATTTTAAAACATTCTGATTACATCACCATCTTCTGAATATTGAATACTTTTGCAAGTACCAAAGTAAAACAAACGTCAATACAAAGAGCAAATGCCATTTGACCAAAAAAGAGCAATGAATGGTTAATGGTGGAGCCATTTTCCTCCTTTCCCCCTAAAATCTGAAATTTGGATACCGCGAGGAAGGCCAATCTATATATTTTTCAACTTGTTATCCATGTGTCAGTTATCTGTATTTCGGCCATAAAAACACTGTTTATCAATCATTAAATGCCGCCCTTATGCGGTCCAGGATCTCTTGTCGTAATCCTTTTGTCATGAACATAATTAGTACAGGGCTATCCCATATATGCAAGAAGTGCTCAGATTTATTTACGACCGGAAAATCATATATAAGTTTATGTTAGCTATTGTATAAATCATCTTTTTGGACAAAATGTTGTTCATGTGTGTTGTATGTTAAAGGGCAGTTCAAATCGAATGGGCCACGAAGATACAGCTTACTATAGGAGGTGCAGCAACATTGTGATAATATCATTTCTTACAAAAAATCTAAAACATGTCGAGACACTACTTTTCTTATATATTTGAATCTTCATCAGTCTTGATTCCGATTTAGGTTTTTGCACAATCATTTACTAAATTATATAAACATTTAGAAAAAAAAAGGTAATTAAAAGTGGAGGTCCGTTACATGAGGTATGATATCATGGTAACGCATTGTCTTAAACAATGGACTCAAACTCCTTAGTTACCAACTATATAGAACAATGGAAAATTTATGGTTCATACTTTAACAAACTAAAGTCACTAACCTGTTATTTTTGTTTCACTCCACACCTTGATTTATTTCTTTTCCGAAAAGGGCTTAAAAAGTCCCTCAGAGAACATCCACCCTTTAATATTCTCGGAGTATGCCTCAATAATTTATGCTTGAAAAAAGATATATTCCATATTTTCTATTTTCCTTTACATTTTTAAATGAAGAACGCCATTGTCCATATAACTTTTTTTTTAACTTACAGAGCCTATTAAACTACGAAATTCCTCATGTACGTGACTATAAAATTCTATTTCTTTAGCAGGCCTGTAAAATGTGTCTGTTTTTTTAAAATAAAAAATCTTATCATCTAATCATATGTCAATATATGTGTCTATTCCATTTAAATAGCAAATGCCCAGCAAGGTGATTTAACATTGATGCAACATTATTGGGGGATATTTTTTAGATGTTCTAACAGCCTCGGCCTGTGTACATGTATCTACAATACCAATATAGAAGCATATTGTTTATACAGATTACTACACAAGGAAATGCTTGTTTTTAGTTTTGCGCATGTCATTTCTGTAAGAAGAATATTAACTTTGATCCATGTGAAACAGATTTCCTCATTTTCATTTGTAACATTTTCAACAGTTTATTGTGAACTCCACCGCTCTTCTCTTAAAGCTTACTTTTTTAAGACAATCTGTTTCATTGAAATCCCACTAATACCTTTATGAAGTTGTTTGGAAATTGTCTCTATTTTGGTCCAACAATCTGGAGAACCCTTTAATAGTTTGACCTGATAAAAGAAACGTATTTTGGCGTAAAATATAAAGTTGTTTCCATGGAGAATCTGTCACCAGAGGTCAGTCACCACCAACACCCAAACAACGCCTCAAAGACTGGATTTGCTAATATGAGAAATTGTATTGAAATGTTCAAGTGGATTGGATCATCAAAATATTACATAACTGAACACGCCTAAAATAATGGCCATTTCATGTTGATACAAAAGTTTGAAACCAGAGTACTTTTCATGACAATTAAATTCTCTGAAGGAGCTCTGAAACAAATGAATTTCTCTGGCACACACAATCAACATCCCTGTAGAAAGTGTGCATTTCAATTGCTTTCTGGACTAGAGAAAACTCAACTCAACCGCGTCGCGATCCTATATTTCTGGGCATATATTTTCAGAGCTCAATAATTAAGCCCGATAATTAGTTCTTAACAACACATATAAGAGAGTCCTTCTCAGCATTGAGTGGATGGGCGGCATGTGAAGGAGCTCAAGTAGCTGCGGCTCTGTGGTTGGTTGGTGGGCAGAAGGGGGCGTGTCTGAGCCGAGAACGTGGATCCGTGGCTCGCTCACTCCGGCGGCCATCAGCGCTTCACTTCAATACTTCAAGGCCTACTGCACTGAGTTTCACTCCTAAAACTTATCCAAAAAAAAAAGTATGCACACATGGAGTATATGAAATGTCTGAGCGGAGGGTGAGGCGGTGGTGCGTGTAAGATGACCATGGCGGGTGTTGGATGGCGCGTGTTGGTCCTGGTCGGGGTGGCTCTGTCGGTTCCCCGGCCGGCGTGCAGCCTCCGCCGGGGAGTTGACCCGCCCCGTCTCGGACCCGTACTTCGGCACCTCAAACAAGGTAAGAAGGCGGCTGGCTCCCGTGTCGGGTAGAGTGAGTTGGCCCCTGGGAAAATGAACTCCGTGAAACTTTGCCTGGGCATAGCGTCACAATTGCTTGCAGGTAGAAGTTGATTTATCGTTGAATAGTGCTAATAAATAAATAAATGCTTATATTAAATGATGTGGCAGACTTAGTATAAAATGCTGCTGAAAGTTTTCAAGTTTTTGTTCAGTCTATCATCTAATCTTTTTGGCAAACAAAAAGTAATTTCTTAAAAACTTGACAAGTGATGGAGTGGTTAAATGGCTTTTTCAAACTCCATTAAATGCTCAAAAAACCACATAAAACCCATTGCACTGTCATAGGATTTTAAACTTTGATATAATGTTTTGACATCAGTTTAACAAGATAGGACTATTCTTTTAATTTGTCTCCCAAGATTAACTTTAAAGGTTCAAATGACTTTTAAAATATTGGGTACATTATAAAAATTTAAAATGTGATATATTTTTTAATATATTGTGCAGTTATCAAAAGAAAAAAAAGAAATAGAAGTCACAATGTTTATTATACAATATTTATGACTGGTACGATTACATAAGCATATATCAATGATCTCCGATATAAATGGAGTGGATGGGACAATAAAGTTGTAACAAGAGAGGCAGCAAAGCAAGACAGCTGGCCCAGAATGCATTGTGGGAAGACTTAGGTTTCTCCCCAGCGAGTTGGGTATAGTGGTCACTGTGCTGATAAACATTGGCTATATTATTAGACCTGCTGATAGGAGGGGGGCTGGCTGGCGAAGGGAGGGGATTTGTAAGCCCTCGACATCGGACACTCCGGATGATCCAACACATACTGGGCAGTTGTCAGTCAGCGAGGGGTTCACTGCACACCTCATATATACCTACCCCTCTGTCTAGTACCCATCCCTCTGTCATGTACCTACCCCTCATATATACCTACCCCTCTGTCTGGTACCTACCCCTCTGTCTGGTACCCACCCCTCTGTCTGGTACCCACCCCTCCATCATGTACCTACCCCTCTGTCTGGTACCCACCCCTCTGTCATGTACCTACCCCTCATATACCTACCCCTCTGTCTGGTACTTATCCCTCCATCATATACCTACCCCTCTGTCTGGTACCCACCCCTCCATCATATACCTACCCCTCTGTCTGGTACCCACCCCTCTGTCTGGTACCCACCCCTCTGTCTGGTACCCACCTCTCCATCATATACCTACCCCTCTGTCTGGTACCTACCCCTCTATCTGGTACCCACCCCTCTGTCTGGTACCCACCCCTCTGTCTGGTACCCACCCCTCTGTCTGGTACCCATCCCTCTGTCTGGTACCCACCTCTCCATCATATACCTACCCCTCTGTCTGGTACCCACCCCTCTGTCTGGTACCCACCCCTCTGTCTGGTACCCATCCCTCTGTCTGGTACCCACCTCTCCATCATATACCTACCCCTCTGTCTGGTACCCACCCCTCTGTCTGATACCCACCCCTCTATCATATACCTACCCCTCACGTACCTACCTCTCCATGTACCTACCCTCCATCATGTACCTACCCTTCTATCTGGTATCTAACCTCCATCATGTACCTACCCTTCTATCTGGTATCTAACCTTCATCATGTACCTACCCTTTTATGGGTTTAAAAAAAAGGTTACCTTGAACTACTTTTCAAGGTCAGTGAAAAATCATGTCTATTTGTTAAACTTAAACCTATTTAAGGCAGTCTTTTAAAAATTATTTTTTTGCTTCTCTTTTGACAGTATGCATTCACACTGGGATATTATAAATATTTTGTTCTTTTTGAACTAATTCTTGTACTATTCCATACACTTGTGACACAGCTGGAGGATAATTAGGTCATTCCAGATACGGTATGCTTCTCACTTTAACCTTTAGACATGCCCTATCTATGCAAATTCTTAAGGAAGTAACATGTGATATCAGTTACATTTAAACATATAAGATCTAATGTAATTATTTATGAGATTTGTACCAAACTCAAATGAGAATGATTACCCTTGAAAATTATACTAAAACGATTAAAAATTTCAAATATAATCATTGAGACTAATATGTTATATACACTTTGATACACTCAACAGAAACAAACTTGTGGAATTTTATGCCGATTCTGAGGCAATTCTGAGGCTACTCTGATGCCTTTTGTGATAAGTGGTTTCATCATTACATAAGAAAAATCTTTGGCTAAGTGGAGAATTGGTGTTCGGATTAGTTCAGAACAATGGTCTGACGTCATTTTACTGAACAAATCTGCAAATACTGTAAAGTACCAGACAAAGCTCTCACACCCCTATTAATACTGAGAAGAGTTGTATTGTGATGTTAGAGGTGACCATAATATTAAAAAAAAAATACTTTTGTTAATTTTTTGAGTCAGAGAATGAAAAGATGACACTGATATTCCAGAGTGACCTCTGACCTCTGACCTCATTAACCAAATCAAATACAAACAGATTATTGTTCACATTTTAATATGCAAAGACTGAGAAAAAACTTGCTATATTTACCAATAATGTCACATTTTTAGGGGTTGGATCTGAAAATCTCTCTGTGTGCACTCAGCAGGTCAGATTGATAATAAAACCTTGGGAATATAACCCACTTGGCATTTTCAGTCATTATTGAGCATATATACATTCACATATTACAAGAGCATACACATGCACGTATAAACCAGTCACCCATGCTTTGATGATTTTATTATTTTTACTGATTTTTAGACAATTTTATATAATTTAATATTTATAAAAAATAGAAGAAATGTTTCATATCCTTGAATATTGAGTTTTTTCATTCTTAATAACATGATTTTAGATAGAGGTGTACTTTGCTGAGGTCAAAAACCTATAAATTTCTTTCATATGAACAAGTTTAGCTCATATACAACAACCTTAATTTTTTTCTCAAAAGAAAGGAGGGCATATATTTTCCCCTAGGAATGTGTATGGCTGTCTATATATCCTGTATTTATGTGGCATATATACCGTGGAATGGCTAGCATTCCCTGGCAGGACTACAACCACCACAGCTGATTTCTAGGCTCTTCCAGAACATTTATTTCAGTGAGGAAGGCTTTGGTTTAAAAAAAAAAAGGTTTATGGATAATAAAAAAAAAATAATAATTAAGTAAACCGAGGTACTGATTGGGCTACTGATTGGGCTAATGCCAAGGATGACATGATGATAATTTGAAATGAGGGTTTTGTTGCTCTTTAAAGGGGTGGACTTGCTTTTTGATAGAACAAAATCGTATCATTGTCTCAGTTTATGTAAGAAGCTGAAGTGGTTCAGAACCAGTGCACATGACATCTCTCTATGATAAATAGTGAATCTGAAAGATACATTCTAGTCAGAGATAATTGGTAAAAACAAAATGGTTAAACATATAGAGCCTCACAAATGGTTATATAAAGAGAGCCTCACATATGGTTATACATTGAGAGTTTTACAAATGGTTATACCAAAACGGTTTCACAGATGGTTATACCAAAAAAGTTTCAAAAATGGTTGTACCTATAGAGCCTCACAAATAATGGTTGTACCTATAGAGCCTCACAAATAATGGTTTTAAATAGAGAACCTCAATGGTTATACCTGGAGAGCCTCGCAAATAATGGTTATGCCAAGAAAGCCTCACAAATGGTTATACCTAAAAAGCCTTACAAATGGTTATACCTAATAAGTCTCACAAATGATGGTTATGGATAGAGCCTTAATGGTTTTACCAGGAGAGCCTCACAAATAATGGTTGAGAGCCTCAATGGTGATATATAGAGAGTCTCACAAAAAATTACTATACAATAGTCTTAATGTTCTCCAATCACCAATCGGCAAAGTCCAGATAGGTGATCTGGAGGTTTTTTTTTTCGAACGTCCAAAGTCTTTACCAATTTCAACCAAAGAAAAGTTTGGTGGAGTTGTTAGTAACAAATCGCCAGCTGTAAAAACTGAGGTAAACCCGTTCAAACGTCCAAATTGAACCCGTTTTAACTGTCTTTAAAATGGGTTTGACTGATATCAAATATTTATATTTTCTTTATTTAATGTCATCCAAAGAATAATCAAGCTTTTTTGGGAAGATTTAAAATATATAATTATGGCATAAAATATGAATTATCACTAAAAGAGTTGGGTATTTAAAAATCTCATGCAAACAAGATTATACAGAAAGAGCAATAAACTCAAACCTCTCCAGATCACCTTCTGGGCTTTGCTGATGGGTGATTGGAGAACACTAATAGAGTCTCAATGGTTATACACAGAGAGCCTCACAAATAATGGTTATACAATAGAATCTCAATGGTTATACTGGGGGAGCCTCACAAATAATGGTTATACTGAGAGAGCCTCGCAAATAATGGCTATGCCGAGAGAGCCTCACAAATAATGGCTATGCTGAGAGATCCTCACAAATAATGTTATACCGAGAGAGCCTCACAAATAATGGTTATACCGAGAGAGCCTCACAAATAATGGCTATGCCGAGAGAGCCTCACAAATAATGGCTATGCTGGGAGAGCCTCACAAATAATGGCTATGCTGGGAGAGCCTCACAAATAATGGCAATGCCGAGAGAGCCTCACAAATAATGGTTATACCGAGAGAGCCTCACAAATAATGGTTATACCGAGAGAGCCTCATATTCCTTGTTTCCTTTTGGAATCTTGTCTTCATTCAATAAGTGGGATTATTAATTAAAAGACAATCTGTACAAAAACATTGACCCAGCATTCTCTTTTTTTCACCCATCAGCCTTGTGGGTTTGGAATCTTGGATATTGTTATCATCATGAGTCACCAGGGTGGTCTTGGGTGTGTGTTTTACCCCAATTTATTACTTGGTAAACTTGACTTAGATTTACCTTTTTTTCCTCTCTAAAACAATCTTTGAAATTGGAAAACTTTTCCTTTAAGGCAGTCTAGACTGTAGTTTAGATTATTAAATATTATATTCAGCCCTTCATATTTTGTATACATTAGTGGCTTGGGGGGATTCCTATAGTAAACACAGATGCAGATGTCTGCAGCAAGTGGTGTGTGTAGGATGGAAGGTTATTTTAAGGATTTCGCCTTCACATTTTCACACCATGTCCTAATGACCTATCCTGTATGGTTAATTTCCAATTTGTCTCATTTGTGTGCAATTAGAGCCATACCTCCAAAACAGTCACGCAGAAAGGTTAGATAATATTTGACTCCAATTGAGAAACTTGTGACATTTTTTAAAGTGTCAAAATTGAAGCTTCAATAGTTTTGTAATAAAGGTAAATTGGTTTTGAATTTTTGCATAAATACCCAATAATACATAAAAAAGAAAACCTGTTTTATTATATAGTCATTGTTGTTCAGTCAAAAAGTTTGGTTGACCTTTACATTGTAATTATTTTTTGACAAATTCATATATATATATTAGCACATAAAAATGTTTTTTTCTTATTTTTGGAGAGGTTTGAACTGTAGTTATACCCTACTCTATCCAAGAGTTTGCCGCATTTTACAGGTTTTTTCTCTCAAAACCTTGGCAAACTGCAGTAAAACATTGTTTGGCGGATACTAAAAATGGTCAAGGGTAAAATATCATGTAAAGTTTTTGGAAAAACTTTTTGTCTCAGCTGCCAGACTTATCACAAGGGTTGAGCACTTCAGGGAGTTTTCTTTTGACGGAAACCTAAACGGCTTGGTAGAAACGGACAGATGTAACGTTAAAAACATACAAATAGCCAAAAGGGAGGGAGGGGGAAAACAACGTTTATCATGAATCATGCATCATATGTAAGCATAGATAGGTGGGAGGAGAGCTCTTCTTTTTTTCTTGTTTCCCTTTACATGATGATGATGATGATGATGATGAGGCTGATGATGGTGAGGATGATGATGATTAGGATGGTGATGATGAGGATGAGGATGATGATGTTGATGATGGTGATGATGGTGATGATAATTGATCAATTCTCATGGATTTTTATATATATGTATTTTTTCTTTTCAGCCGCTTTGCTTGATGACCTGGAGGACTTTGAGATTGTAGTTCCGACGAGGGTAGACAGAGAAGGACACCCTTATCCGGATATTCTGCACTACCGGAGTCGTAGTCCACGACGGATCCCCCAAGATGCCTCAGTGAATAACACAGAAAACACAAGTTCCCCGTACCTTGAATCATATGCAGCAAAATCAAATAAGGTTCCAGAAATTGAACACCCACGTTGGGGGTCAGATTGCTTTTACACCCTCAAGGCTTTTGGACAGCAATTGCAACTGGATCTTATGCCTAATTCAGAGTTTATGGCCCCAAATTTGGTCATTCAACACCTGGATGTTAACACAACTTGGTGGAGTAATTACGCACCAGAGGAAGTGGAATGCTTTCATTCAGGGAAAGTACGGGGAGATCCCCATTCAGCCGTGACCATTAGTATATGTCACAATCTGGTAAGTACCATTTTTGTGGGATTTTTTTTCTTTACTTTGTTTTCATGGCTATTGCCTCTGTGTTTACAAGTTATAAACACTATTGTGCGATCTTTCTCAAGATTATTATTTGAGTCCAACCATCGAGTTGATTATACATGTATGCATGACATATTTAGATGAGAGTTGTATCATTCGATTTTGACGGCACATGAAGATATTGCATCTCATAAAGAATTACACATTAATATACAGACAGGATTTTGTAGACTGGATTCGACAGACTTGATTTTACAGATGTAATTTGGAGATGGTAGAAATAAATTAGTTGACATGAGTTAGTAAAAATGATTTGGTCTTCATGATTTAATATACATGATTTAATATGTGTGCATGATTTGGTAGGCATGGTTTGGTATGCATGATTTGGTAGGCATGATTTGGTATGCATGATTTGGTGTACATGGTTTGGTATGCATGGTGTGGTATGCATGGTGTGGTATGCATGGTGTGGTATGCATGGTGTGGTATGCATGGTGTGGTATGCATGGTGTGGTATGCATGGTGTGGTAGGCATATGGTTTGGTATGCATGGTTTGGTAGGCATATGGTTTCGAAGACATGGCTTGGTACATATGGATTAGTACACATGGGTTTTTACACATAGTTTGGCAGACATAATTTTGGGCATGACTATGTAAATGACTATAGACATGGCTTGATGGATGACTTGATGCCCATGATTTGATGGATAAGACTTGATGCCCATGATTTGATGGATGTCTTGATGCCCATGATTTGATGGATGTCTTGATGCCCCTGATTTGATGGATAAGACTTGATGCCCATGATTTGATGGATGTCTTGATGCCCATGATCTGATGGATGTCTTGATGCCCATGTAAATGACTATAGACATGGCTTGATGGATGACTTGATGCCCATGATTTGATGGATAAGACTTGATGCCCATGATCTGATGGATGTCTTGATGCCCATGTAAATGACTATAGACATGGCTTGATGGATGACTTGATGCCCATGATTTGATGGATGACTTGATGCCCATGATTTGATGGATGTCTTGATGCCCATGATTTGATGGATGTCTTGATGCCCATGATTTGATGGATAAGACTTGGTGCCCATGATTTGATGGATGATTTGATGCCCCTGACTTAATGGAAATGACCAAGTATGGGAGGTTACCATCTCTATTAATATTTTGTTGAATAGTTCAGCATATGAATTGAACCATAACCCTGCGATGTCTTAGATGCCCTTTTGAATGTTATGTAAATTAAACTGCTTGAGTGCAAGTCATAAATGATAAGAAACAGAAGTCCCTTTTACCCTGACAGATTTATAGTTATGCCGATACTCCCTTTTACCCTAACAGAGGTATAGTTATGCAGGTACTCCCTTTTAACCTGACAGAGGTATAATTAGGCAGATACTCCCTTTTACTCCGACAGAGGTATAGTTATGCAGGTACTCCCTTTTACCCTAACAGAGGTATAGTTATGCAGGTACTCCCTTTTACCCTAACAGAGGTATAGTTATGCAGGTACTCCCTTTTACCCTAACAGAGGTATAGTTATGCAGGTACTCCCTTTTAACCTGACAGAGGTATAATTAGGCAGATACTCCCTTTTACTCCGACAGAGGTATAGTTATGCAGGTACTCCCTTTTACCCTAACAGAGGTATAGTTATGCAGGTACTCCCTTTTACCCTAACAGAGGTATAGTTATGCAGGTACTCCCTTTTACCCTAACAGAGGTATAGTTATGCAGGTACTCCCTTTTAACCTGACAGAGGTATAATTAGGCAGATACTCCCTTTTACCCTGACAGAGGTATAGTTCTACAGATACACCCTTTTACTCTGACAGAGGTATAGTTATGCAGGTACTCCCTTTTACCCTGACAGAGGTATAGTTATACATATACACCCTTTTACTCTGACAGAGGTATAGTTATGCAGATACTCCCTTTTACCCTGACAGAGGTATAGTTAGGCAGATACTCCCTTTACCCTGATAGAGGTATAGTTATGCAGATAATCCCTTTTACCCTGACAAAGGTATAGTTAGGCAGATACTCCCTTTTACCCTGACAGAGGTATAGTTATGCAGGTACTCCCTTTTACCCTGACAGAGGTATAGTTAGGCAGATACTCCCTTTTACCCTGACAGAGGTATAGTTATGCAGAATCCTGTTTGCCATAATTAGTTCAAGACTGGGGAGGCAAACATTGGCTCATGTTTTTTTGCAGTTCCCTCAAATTTTGCCAAAGTTGCCATTTTCTTGATACATTCTTGGTAATTTTGCCAAATAAAGTCTGTATCACTGTGTAATTCCTGAGCATATGTCACCAACATTTGATTTGTCAAGAATAAATATGTAAGCAAATGAGATTACGACAGCCATTCTGTGATTCTATTTGTTCATGCTTATCTCTATCACAATCTGACCAGGTTTTGTGTGTTTGTGCTTGACTGAACAGTTGTCTGGACTAATACAATATATAAACAGTTTGATCACAACTTCTATTTTGTCCTCCAAAGAAAGGTTAGGAAATGGATGTATGGCAGAGCTGAGATTCACAAAATAGGGTCACTCCATGACCTTGGGTCACTCCATGACTTTAGGCTGTATTGTGTCACAACAAAAAATTACACTTAGAACATCTTATTGGCAAAAAAAACCAGATTATCTAAACATATTTCTGTCAACAAAAAGTTCTGTTAATTTTAATTATATATGTCCCTCACATTTGTCCAGATGGCCAGGTCATCCCATGCTTCATAATACTTGTGATTAATTAAGAAAAATATATACATGTATATTCAAACATGATACCATCTGCTTTCCTCAACAGATCCAAGTTTATACCAGGCTCTTCATGTATCAAACAGAGATGAATGTGTGAGTGAGTTCTCAGAGACCAAACCTTGTACTAGCTTCTTTTAAACAGCCAATAGGCACTGAGTCATGTATTTTGTCTCATGCAATAGCATAGCATATCAGGGCTATTGTTATGGTTAGAAAGTGTGTATAACAACAAATGTGCAAGTTTCTCCCTCAGACATCTGATATCAATGTGTGTATGGTTGTGGCAGTTTGTTTTGATGTGATTTAGGGTGTGTGGATTATCAATGGATTATGCAAATGTGACCTGCAGAACAAATAGCTACAATTTCATAGCATAACTGGCAGAGGCACTTTACCTGTTGCAAATGGCCATGCAATTTACATGTGACAAAGTATGTTTCAATGTGAGATCTAACATCATCATGTCATATGTATAATATCATGTCATATGTATAATATCATGTTATATGTATAATATCATGTCATATGTATAATATCATGTTATATGTATAATATCATGTTATATGTATAATATCATGTCATATGTATAATATCATGTCATATGTATAATATCATGTTGTGTATAATATCATCATGTCATGTATGATATCATGTTATATGTATAATACCATCATGTTATATGCATAATATCATGTAATATGTATAATATCATGTCATATGTATAAAATCATGTTATATGTATAATATCATGTCATATGTATAATATCATGTCATATGTATAAAATCATGTTATATGTATAATATCATGTCATATGTATAATATCATGTTATATGTATAATACCATCATGTTATATGCATAATACCATCATGTTATATGTATGATATAATCATGTCATGTATGATATAATCATGTCATTTATAATATCATCATGTCATGCAAAATATCATATCATATAATGTGCAAAGCTTTAATGACACTTATATTAACAATCTCTCAAAATATTTTTCTGGTTATTGGTGTGTCTGAGATAAAGGTTGTTTGCCTTGAGGCTGGGGGTAGGATTAAGATATCTTAATCAAGTTAATTATTTAGGTTGGCTGTGAAGGTTGATGAGTGTAGTGGGGTGTTTAAGGGGGGGAGGGGGGCATGTGGTTTAGTGGTGGGCACTGGGTGGGCGGCTATTCTAGGTACTGCTACGTGTGTACAGATACTGCACTATATATACAGTAATGTATAGCATACACAAAGCTTCTCAATAAGCACCCGCTATGTACACCCAGCACAGTGACATTCACATGCCACAACTTCTACCTGCTCTATATACACCCAGTGACATTCACATGCCACAACTTCTACCCACTCTATATACATCCAGTGACATTCACATGCCACAACTTCTACCCACTCTATATACACCCAGTGACATTCACATGCCACAACTTCTACCCACTCTATATACACCCAGTGACATTCACATGCCACAACTTCTACCTGCTCTATATACACCCAGTGACATTCACATGCCACAACTTCTACCCACTCTATATACACCAAGTGACATTCACATGCCACAACTTCTACCTGCTCTATATACACCCAGTGACATTCACATGCAACAACTTCTACCTGCTCTATATACACCCAGTGACATTCACATGCCACAACTTCTACCTGCTCTATATACACCCAGTGACATTCACATGCCACAACTTCTACCTGCTCTATATACACCCAGTGACATTCACATGCCACAACTTCTACCCGCTCTATATACATCCAGTGACATTCACATGCCACAACTTCTACCCACTCTATATACACCCAGTGACATTCACATGCCACAACTTCTACCCACTCTATATACACCCAGTGACATTCACATGCCACAACTTCTACACGTTCTATATACACCCAGTGACATTCACATGCCACAACTTCTACCCGCTCTGTATACACCCAGTGACATTCACATGCCACAACTTCTACCCACTCTATATACACCCAGTGACATTCACATGTCACAACTTCTACCCACTCTATATATACAGTGACATTCACATGCCACAACTTCTACCTGCTCTATATACACCTAGTCCAGTGACATTCACATGCCACAACTTCTACCTGCTCTATATACACCCAGTGACATTCACATGCCACAACTTCTACCCGCTCTATATACACCCAGTGACATTCACATGCCACAACTTCTACCCACTCTATATACACCCAGTGACATTCACATGCCACAACTTCTACCTGCTCTATATACACCCAGTGACATTCACATGCCACAACTTCTACCCGCTCTATATACACCCAGTGACATTCACATGCCACAACTTCTACCTGCTCTATATACACCCAGTGACATTCACATGCCACAACTTCTACCTGCTCTATATACACCCAGTGACATTCACATGCCACAACTTCTACCCACTCTATATACACCCAGTGACATTCACATGCCACAACTTCTACCTGCTCTATATACACCCAGTGACATTCACATGCCACAACTTCTACCTGCTCTATATACACCCAGTGACATTCACATGCCGCAACTTCTACCCACTCTATATGCACCCAGTGACATTCACATGCCACAACTTCTACCTGCTCTATATACACCCAGTGACATTCACATGCCGCAACTTCTACCCACTCTATATACACCCAGTGACATTCACATGCCACAACTTCTACCTGCTCTATATACACCCAGTGACATTCACATGCCACAACTTCTACCCACTCTATATACACCCAGTGACATTCACATGCCACAACTTCTACCCACTCTATATACACCCAGTGACATTCACGTCCACACCTTCTACCTGCTCTTTATACACCCAGTGACATTCACATGCCACAACTTCTACCTGCTCTATATACACCCAGTGACATTCACATGCCGCAACTTCTACCCACTCTATATGCACCCAGTGACATTCACATGCCACAACTTCTACCTGCTCTATATACACCCAGTGACATTCACATGCCGCAACTTCTACCCACTCTATATACACCCAGTGACATTCACATGCCACAACTTCTACCTGCTCTATATACACCCAGTGACATTCACATGCCACAACTTCTACCCACTCTATATACACCCAGTGACATTCACATGCCACAACTTCTACCCGCTCTATATACATCCAGTGACATTCACATGCCACAACTTCTACCCACTCTATATACACCCAGTGACAAACACATGCCACAACTTCTACCCACTCTATATACACCCAGTGACATTCACATGCCACAACTTCTACACGTTCTATATACACCCAGTGACATTCACATGCCACAACTTCTACCTGCTCTATATACACCCAGTGACATTCACATGCCACAACTTCTACCTGCTCTATATACACCCAGTGACATTCACATGCCACAACTTCTACCCACTCTATATACACCCAGTGACATTCACATGCCACAACTTCTACCCACTCTATATACACCCAGTGACATTCACATGTCACAACTTCTACCCACTCTATATATACAGTGACATTCACATGCCACAACTTCTACCCGCTCTATATACACCCAGTGACATTCACATGCCACAACTTCTACCCACTCTATATACACCCAGTGACATTCACATGCCACAACTTCTACCCACTCTATATACACCCAGTGACATTCACATGCCACAACTTCTACCTGCTCTATATACACCCAGTGACATTCACATGCCACAACTTCTACCTGCTCTATATACACCCAGTGACATTCACATGCCACAACTTCTACCCACTCTATATACACCCAGTGACATTCACATGCCACAACTTCTACCCACTCTATATACACCCAGTGACATTCACATGTCACAACTTCTACCCACTCTATATATACAGTGACATTCACATGCCACAACTTCTACCCGCTCTATATACACCCAGTGACATTCACATGCCACAACTTCTACCCACTCTATATACACCCAGTGACATTCACATGCCACAACTTCTACCCACTCTATATACACCCAGTGACATTCACATGCCACAACTTCTACCTGCTCTATATACACCCAGTGACATTCACATGCCACAACTTCTACCCACTCTATATACACCCAGTGACATTCACATGCCACAACTTCTACCCACTCTATATACACCCAGTGACATTCACATGTCACAACTTCTACCCACTCTATATATACAGTGACATTCACATGCCACAACTTCTACCTGCTCTATATACACCCAGTGACATTCACATGCCACAACTTCTACCCACTCTATATACACCCAGTGACATTCACATGCCACAACTTCTACCCACTCTATATACACCCAGTGACATTCACATGTCACAACTTCTACCCACTCTATATATACAGTGACATTCACATGCCACAACTTCTACCCGCTCTATATACACCCAGTGACATTCACATGCCACAACTTCTACCTGCTCTATATACACCCAGTGACATTCACATGCCACAACTTCTACCCACTCTATATACACCCAGTGACATTCACATGCCACAACTTCTACACGTTCTATATACACCCAGTGACATTCACATGCCACAACTTCTACCCGCTCTATATACACCCAGTGACATTCACATGCCACAACTTCTACCTGCTCTATATACACCCAGTGACATTCACATGCCACAACTTCTACCCGCTCTATATACACCCAGTGACATTCACATGCCACAACTTCTACCTGCTCTATATACACCTAGTCCAGTGACACTCACATGCCACAACATCTACCTGCTCTATATACACCCAGTGACATTCACATGCCACAACTTCTACCCGCTCTATATACACCCAGTGACATTCACATGCCACAACTTCTACCTGCTCTATATACACCCAGTGACATTCACATGCCACAACTTCTACCCACTCTATATACACCCAGTGACATTCACATGCCGCAACTTCTACCCACTCTATATACACCCAGTGACATTCACATGCCGCAACTTCTACCCACTCTATATGCACCCAGTGACATTCACATGCCACAACTTCTACCTGCTCTATATACACCCAGTGACATTCACATGCCGCAACTTCTACCCACTCTATATACACCCAGTGACATTCACATGCCACAACTTCTACCTGCTCTATATACACCTAGTCCAGTGACATTCACATGCCACACCTTCTACCCACTCTATATACACCCAGTGACATTCACATGCCGCAACTTCTAACCACTCTATATGCACCCAGTGACATTCACATGCCACAACTTCTACCTGCTCTATATACACCCAGTGACATTCACATGCCACAACTTCTACCCACTCTATATACACCCAGTGACATTCACATGCCACAACTTCTACCCACTCTATATACACCCAGTGACATTCACATGCCGCAACTTCTACCCACTCTATATGCACCCAGTGACATTCACATGCCACAACTTCTACCTGCTCTATATACACCCAGTGACATTCACATGCCGCAACTTCTACCCACTCTATATACACCCAGTGACATTCACATGCCACAACTTCTACCTGCTCTATATACACCTAGTCCAGTGACATTCACATGCCACAACTTCTACCCACTCTATATACACCCAGTGACATTCACATGCCACAACTTCTACCTGCTCTATATACACCTAGTCCAGTGACATTCACATGCCACAACTTCTACCTGCTCTATATACACCCAGTGACATTCACATGCCACAACTTCTACCCACTCTATATACACCCAGTGACATTCACATGCCACAACTTCTACCCACTCTATATACACCCAGTGACATTCACATGCCACAACTTCTACCCACTCTATATACACCCAGTGACATTCACATGCCACAACTTCTACCCACTCTATATACACCCAGTGACATTCACATGCCGCAACTTCTACCCACTCTATATACACCCAGTGACATTCACATGCCACAACTTCTACCCGCTCTATATACACCCAGTGACATTCACATGCCACAACTTCTACCCACTCTATATACACCAAGTGACATTCACATGCCACAACTTCTACCCACTCTATATACACCCAGTGACATTCACATGCCACAACTTCTACCCACTCTATATACACCCAGTGACATTCACATGCCACAACTTCTACCCACTCTATATACACCCAGTGACATTCACATGCCACAACTTCTACCCGCTCTATATACACCCAGTGACATTCACATGCCACAACTTCTACCTGCTCTATATACACCCAGTGACATTCGCATGCCACAACTTCTACCCACTCTATATACACCAAGTGACATTCACATGCCACAACTTCTACCTGCTCTATATACACCCAGTGACATTCACATGCCACAACTTCTACCCACTCTATATGCACCCAGTGACATTCACATGCCACAACTTCTACCTGCTCTATATACACCCAGTGACATTCACATGCCGCAACTTCTACCCACTCTATATACACCCAGTGACATTCACATGCCACAACTTCTACCTGCTCTATATACACCCAGTGACATTCACATGCCACAACTTCTACCTGCTCTATATACACCCAGTGACATTCACATGCCGCAACTTCTACCCACTCTATATACACCCAGTGACATTCACATGCCACAACTTCTACCTGCTCTATATACACCTAGTCCAGTGACATTCACATGCCACAACTTCTACCCACTCTATATACACCCAGTGACATTCACATGCCGCAACTTCTAACCACTCTATATGCACCCAGTGACATTCACATGCCACAACTTCTACCTGCTCTATATACACCCAGTGACATTCACATGCCACAACTTCTACCCACTCTATATGCACCCAGTGACATTCACATGCCACAACTTCTACCTGCTCTATATACACCCAGTGACATTCACATGCCGCAACTTCTACCCACTCTATATACACCCAGTGACATTCACATGCCACAACTTCTACCTGCTCTATATACACCCAGTGACATTCACATGCCACAACTTCTACCTGCTCTATATACACCCAGTGACATTCACATGCCGCAACTTCTACCCACTCTATATACACCCAGTGACATTCACATGCCACAACTTCTACCCACTCTATATACACCCAGTGACATTCACATGCCACAACTTCTACCCACTCTATATACACCCAGTGACATTCACATGCCACAACTTCTACCCGCTCTATATACACCAAGTGACATTCACATGCCACAACTTCTACCCACTCTATATACACCCAGTGACATTCACATGCCACAACTTCTACCCACTCTATATACACCCAGTGACATTCACATGCCACAACTTCTACCCACTCTATATACACCCAGTGACATTCACATGCCACAACTTCTACCCGCTCTATATACACCCAGTGACATTCACATGCCACAACTTCTACCTGCTCTATATACACCCAGTGACATTCACATGCCACAACTTCTACCCACTCTATATACACCAAGTGACATTCACATGCCACAACTTCTACCTGCTCTATATACACCCAGTGACATTCACATGCCACAACTTCTACCCACTCTATATGCACCCAGTGACATTCACATGCCACAACTTCTACCTGCTCTATATACACCCAGTGACATTCACATGCCGCAACTTCTACCCACTCTATATACACCCAGTGACATTCACATGCCACAACTTCTACCTGCTCTATATACACCCAGTGACATTCACATGCCACAACTTCTACCCACTCTATATACACCCAGTGACATTCACATGCCACAACTTCTACCCGCTCTATATACATCCAGTGACATTCACATGCCACAACTTCTACCCACTCTATATACACCCAGTGACATTCACATGCCACACCTTCTACCCGCTCTATATACACCCAGTGACATTCACATGCCACAACTTCTACCCACTCTATATACACCCAGTGACATTCACATGCCACAACTTCTACCCGCTCTATATACACCCAGTGACATTCACATGCCACAACTTCTACCTGCTCTATATACACCCAGTGACATTCACATGCCACAACTTCTACCCACTCTATATACATCCAGTGACATTCACATGCCACAACTTCTACCCACTCTATATACACCCAGTGACATTCACATGCCACAACTTCTACCCACTCTATATACATCCAGTGACATTCACATGCCACAACTTCTACCCACTCTATATACACCCAGTGACATTCACATGCCACAACTTCTACCTGCTCTATATACACCCAGTGACATTCACATGCCACAACTTCTACCTGCTCTATATACACCCAGTGACATTCACATGCCACAACTTCTACCCGCTCTATATACACCCAGTGACATTCACATGTCACAACTTCTACCCACTCTATATACACCCAGTGACATTCACATGCCACAACTTCTACCCACTCTATATACACCAAGTGACATTCACATGCCACAACTTCTACCTGCTCTATATACACCCAGTGACATTCACATGCCGCAACTTCTACCCACTCTATATGCACCCAGTGACATTCACATGCCACAACTTCTACCTGCTCTATATACACCCAGTGACATTCACATGCCACAACTTCTACCCGCTCTATATACATCCAGTGACATTCACATGCCACAACTTCTACCTGCTCTATATACACCCAGTGACATTCACATGCCACAACTTCTACCCACTCTATATACACCCAGTGACATTCACATGCCACAACTTCTACACGTTCTATATACACCCAGTGACATTCACATGCCACAACTTCTACCTGCTCTATATACACCCAGTGACATTCACATGCCACAACTTCTACCTGCTCTATATACACCCAGTGACATTCACATGCCACAACTTCTACCCACTCTATATACACCCAGTGACATTCACATGCCACAACCTCTACCCACTCTAAATACACCCAGTGACATTCACATGTCACAACTTCTACCCACTCTATATATACAGTGACATTCACATGCCACAACTTCTACCTGCTCTATATACACCTAGTCCAGTGACATTCACATGCCACAACTTCTACCCGCTCTATATACACCCAGTGACATTCACATGCCACAACTTCTACCCACTCTATATACACCCAGTGACATTCACATGCCACAACTTCTACCCGCTCTATATACACCCAGTGACATTCACATGCCACAACTTCTACCTGCTCTATATACACCCAGTGACATTCACATGCCACAACTTCTACCCACTCTATATACACCAAGTGACATTCACATGCCACAACTTCTACCTGCTCTATATACACCCAGTGACATTCACATGCCACAACTTCTACCCACTCTATATGCACCCAGTGACATTCACATGCCACAACTTCTACCCGCTCTATATACACCAAGTGACATTCACATGCCACAACTTCTACCCGCTCTATATACACCAAGTGACATTCACATGCCACAACTTCTACCCGCTCTATATACACCCAGTGACATTCACATGCCACAACTTCTACCTGCTCTATATACACCCAATGACATTCACATGCCACAACTTCTACCCGCTCTATTTACACCCAGTGACATTCACATGCCACAACTTCTACCCGCTCTATATACACCCAGTGACATTCACATGCCACAACTTCTACCTGCTCTATATACACCCAGTGACATTCACATGCCACAACTTCTACCTGCTCTATATACACCCAGTGACATTCACATGCCACAACTTCTACCTGCTCTATATACACCCAGTGACATTCACATGCCACAACTTCTACCCGCTCTATATACACCCAGTGACATTCACATGCCGCAACTTCTACCCGCTCTATATACACCCAGTGATATTCACATGCCACACCTTCTACCCACTCTATATACACCTAGTCCAGTGACATTCATACGCCACAACTTCTACCTGCTCTATATACACCCAGTGACATTCACATGCCACAACTTCTACCCGCTCTATATACACCCAATGACATTCACATGCCACAACTTCTACCCGCTCTATATACACCCAATGACATTCACATGCCACAACTTCTACCTGCTCTATATACACCCAGTGACATTCACATGCCACAACTTCTACCCGCTCTATATACACCCAATGACATTCACATGCCACAACTTCTACCCGCTCTATTTACACCCAGTGACATTCACATGCCACAACTTCTACCCGCTCTATATACACCCAGTGACATTCACATGCCACAACTTCTACCCACTCTATATACACCCAGTGACATTCACATGCCGCAACTTCTACCCGCTCTATATACACCAAGTGACATTCACATGCCACAACTTCTACCCGCTCTATATACACCCAGTGACATTCACATGCCACAACTTCTACCCGCTCAATATACACTCAGTGACATTCACATGCCACACCTTCTACCTGCTCTATATACACTCAGTGACATTCACATGCCACAACTTCTACCTGCTCTATATACACCCAGTGACATTCACATGCCACAACTTCTACCCGCTCTATATACACCCAGTGACATTCACATGCCACAACTTCTACCCGCTCAATATACACTCAGTGACATTCACATGCCACACCTTCTACCCGCTCTATATACACCCAGTGACATTCACATGCCACAACTTCTACCCGCTCTATATACACCCAGTGACATTCACATGCCACAACTTCTACCTGCTCTATATACACCCAGTGACATTCACATGCCACAACTTCTACCCGCTCAATATACACTCAGTGACATTCACATGCCACACCTTCTACCTGCTCTATATACACTCAGTGACATTCACATGCCACACCTTCTACCCACTCTATATACACCCAGTGACATTCACATGCCACACCTTGTCAGCATTTCCTCATGTGATTATGAATTATAATTAACTATTGTGCTCTTTGCTGTATATCTAAGTGATTATTTCTCCTTATATTTAAGGAAAAGTACATATCTTAACAAAATATTAAGGTGATCTACTGTTATCTTAACTATATATATATATATATATATATATATATATATATATATATATATATATATATATATATATATATATATATATATATATATATATATATATATATATATATATATATATATATATATATATATATTTATATACATATAAATGTATATATAAGAAGTGGTGAGAATTTGGCTGAGCAGTGAGGAGAGGAGTAGGGGATGGACAAAACTGTGTGCTCAGCCAAAGGGTAAATTGTCCACACAAACACATCCATACCACGGTTACACAACCGGACATATACCCGCTAATCACACTAAGGTTTGCCAATAAGTTTGCACATTTATAAGAGCACGCTGGGCCAATGATGTAAGAGTTTTCTCACACAGAAAAATGTAGATAAATGATTATTTATCTTAACTGCTTTGCTGGCCTTTAAGTCCAGAATGACTGGCCTATTCAAATGTTCTTGTTTGGCAGGACTAAGGACCATTTTTTTCTGAAAAAGTATAAACAAATAAGTTTATCTGCATGCTTAATTATTTTTATTCTTTATAAATTCAAAACCCTGGATTTTTAATATGCTCAAAGAAGTACTGGTACTGGGGTCAAAAGTTCATGATCTGTGCAGTCTTTGTAATGATTACACTGTAACAAGTTGCAGCCCTACAGAATGTTACAAAATGATGCCACACAGTTAGAACAACTGTCCTTAATATCCCTACTGTCTGGTGCTGGTGGTGAATGTTGGCAATTTTCCATCTGTTAGAATTGAGCAAACTCCAATGCAATTGAGGATTTGAAGAATTGAATTATAATTTCAGTTTATCTATGAACCATTGAGATTCCATTCATTGGACCTGTTGGTGTCAACATTTCTATCTTTTTAATAGGTGTTTTTGGGAGGGATATTGGTTAATGACATGATATTTGAGAATATATTTGTTTGCCATTAAAGAAGGAAATGGATGGACCTGGCTTTTGGTAAATGAGATATGTGACACTGGGTGGGACTGAGTAGGACTGGATAGAACCAGGTGGGACTAAATGGGACTGGGTGGGACTGGACTGAGTGGGACTGGATAGAACCAGGTGGGACTAAATGGGACTAAATGGGACTGGACTGAGTGGGACTGGATAGAACCAGATGGGACTGAATGGGACTAGGTGGGAATAGATTGGGACTGGATAGGATCAGGTGGGACTAAATGGGACTGGGTGGGACTGGACTGAGTGGGACTGGACTGAGTGGGACTGGATAGAACCAGGTGGGACTGAATGGGACTGGGTGGGACTGGACTGAGTGGGACTGGATAGAACCAGGTGGTAATGGATTGAACTGGGTGGGAATGGATAGGACTAGGTGGGACTGAGTAAGAGTGTTGGCTAGTTGTAAACTTGACAAAAAACATGGACAGGGATTGAACTCAGGCTGCTGAGCTCTGAGACAAGCATCTTGCCACTTAGCCATGAACCTTGACATGTGGAATCGCATATTTTGTATAGAATATATATAAATCAAACACATCGCTTACATAGAGAATGTATACTGACAGTTTTGTTGTTATTTTTTGCAGCATGGAATGGTGCAGACATTTTCTCATCGTTACTTTATTGAACCATACACTAAGGAGAGTGCACGGTCGCATCTCCCAGAGACGGCAGCTAAGCCTCACATCATTTACCGAACCAAACAAACACCTGAATATACTTCAAAGACAGCTACCTCCACCTCCAGTACAGGTGAGTGCTCGTCTTATCTACAACATGTTACATGCTTTTAATAGAGTTAGAGCAGCCAAGCAGAATGTGGAGATATTTTGACAGACTTGGTACTCTCCTAACTAAGGGAAGATTCACATGATTGAATAATTAGTGAGCAGTCAATTTGAATTCTTATATTGACCATAAGTGCTAGGCCAGTGATACAAACTTCCTGATGGATGTCACCACATGGGGTGACTTTTCAGAGGCTGACGAAATAAGAATTTACTCTGAATAAAATAAAGCAGAACAGAGAACAATGATAACATAATTTACTTTAATTCAACATGGAAATAAAGAGGGTAAGAAAAATGAATATTGAATAATGTTCGATCAGCTCTCCACATGCTGGAGTCAGAAATGATTGCAAAACAGCAGAGATAACTTCTCATGTAAATGAAGAAGATGTTCACAGAGATTTTGATTTGAAACCAAATATCTTTGTTACCATACATAAGCTTGACCAAACCAAAGGTCCTACTTAGAAAAATCCTACATTTATAGGGACTCTGAAAGGAAAAAGGGGTAAAAAGAAAGAAAATATTCTCATTTTTGCTGGAGTCCTTGACCTGGGGAGAAAGTCTGAGCTTTATTGTAAGGTTCACAGTTTGGGATTTTAGAATTTATTCTGAAATATCATTGGTGTTAACTAAAGATATACTCATCAACATTCAACTCAAGATATACTCATCAACATTCTTCCTTTAGATTTATTTATTCAAAGATTATATTTATCATCCCTTTATGCTGAGAAGTGGGTTGAAGCACACTTGAAATTTCCTTGAAACTGCATTAAAATTTTGCAAATGTTGACCTTTGATTAAAAATCCAAAGAGAATGTAGAAACATTCTATTGATGGAGATTGAATAGAAATCTACATGGAATGTTGGCCTCAAAATTAGTGTAAATCACAGATTTTTGTATTTATAAGAAATGTGTTAGGGACGTCCATAGTAGAGTGGTACTTTGGTATTCTTGAGAAATACACAAGCTAAATAAAAGACCTGATATCAATTAATATACCAGTAAATGTATATAAATATTTATGTGTTTTTTTTTAATCTTTTAATATGTTTCAAGGAATATTTTTTAATAAGTTTAAAAGGACATTTGAAGAATAATTGTCAGATAAATTAAAAATGAACACTCTTAATTTGGGTTGATGTAAGGAAGTGTGTGTGAGATATTTATAACCAGGTGTGATGCATATGGTTGATTATCTTTCTGTACTGGTGTTCTGGTCTCTGTATGGAGGGTGTGCATGCTTTCATCAAGGCCTGTAAATATGATAGTTGTTTTCACGTCCTGTCCTGGTGTCGGACCATACACTGTGGTATATGTTAACTTTTACTCTGTTTGAGTTAAAATTGTTTCTGTTTTCTTTCGAATTTCAACTCATAATCACATATTTGGTAATGGTATCTCTCAAAAGTGAACATGAGGGCTTTGTAGCCGATGTGGTAGAGTCCAATTTTCACCACATAACTGAATTTGAGAATGATTTGAGAAAAACCAGAACAATTTCACTTATCGTTTGGACAGGCCTGTTGTGTGAACTTCCTCCAAAAATAAGCACCTTTGACCAGAATCTCTAAACAATTCACAATTTAAATTAGAAAATGGGAAAATGTCCAATTTTTTCTTAATATAAAAGAAGGACATTTGGGTTGTACAAAGTCAGACAGAACTTAGAATGTTGGACAGAACTAAGAATGTCAGACAGAACTTAGAATGTTGGACAGAACTTAGAATGTTGGACAGAACTTAGAATGTTGGACAGAACTTAGAATGTCAGACAGAACTTAGAATGTCAGACAGAAATAAGAATGTCAGACAGAACTTAGAATGTCAGACAGAAATAAGAATGTCAGACAGAACTAAGAATGTCAGACAGAACTTAGAATGTTGGACAGAACTTAGAATGTCAGACAGAACTTAGAATGTCAGACAGAACTAAGAATGTCAGACAGAACTAAGAATGTCAGACAGAACTAAGAATGTCAGACAGAACTTAGAATGTCAGACAGAAATAAGAATGTCAGACAGAACTTAGAATGTCAGACAGAACTTAGAATGTCAGACAGAACTTAGAATGTCAGACAGAACTTAGAATGTCGGAACTTCCAGTGCAGATTGTTGTCATTTTGTTCCCATTTTCTTTCTGAGTAAAAGTGAAAATAGCGTTTTCTCTTCTGGCATAGGGCCAGTGTAGTGCCAAGACGTGCTAAATGTACACCTGTGAAAAAACGACCACAACCGTCTGTGTTTTGACTGGGGACCTCACGCGGGTCAGGTGCATATAACCGCATGGAGAAGAAAAAAAATAAGCCGCAAGAGAAGTTTTAGTTTCGTATTCTTCTGAAAACATAATTGCTGATATCAAGTGTGATGATTTAAGAGAAATAAAATGAAATCTGTGATATATATCTGAACTCGAATATTTTTATATCTTTTAAAATATATATAAAAATACATACAGTAAAACAAATGATATCCTTTCTGGCTCTTTTACATATAATGTATTTTGAAGAAACTGGGATAGATAGATATAATAATTGCTTCTCTCCTGTTTGGCAAGCGAGGGATTGTTTATGCTGTGATGAGAAAATGTTATGATAAATACTATTTTGATCTTGGCTTGTGTTGGATGGGATAATTTTCAAAAACTGAGATAGGGCTGCAAAATCATGAAACTAAGGTCTTACCCGGTGCAGGTAGAACCACAGTAATGAGGTTCTATAAATGGCAAAAGTACTCGTCAGAAGGTTTTAAGTTAGTCCAAGTTCTTACAAAACTTAACAACAGGAGGGAAACACAGTAGCAAGAAAATGTGTGATGTTGGTTGCTCGTTCATTCAGTTAGACCTGACCGTTTGCCTTTCATAACTTTTGCCATGTAATGCTCAATCATTTCTAGTTGAGAATCAGTCACCTTGTCTGGATGATGAAAGTCAAAGAGAACTTTGTAATCAGAACCTTCAGGATGACTTGCCTGTTTTTCTCAGTGCATTTGGTGTACCTATCATTTGTTACTTTCTACCTGCCTTAGATCAGTGGAAAATAATAAATATATTACATTTAAAACTGACACAAAGATGAGCTTTTGAGGAATTTGTCCCTTTAAGGATCTTCAGTGATGGGGGAAGTTTTCTGTCATTACTTCTGTCCATCACCTTAGATCTCCTCTGAAACTATTGGTCAGAGTTCTGGGCTATGAGTAGGTAAGGTGTTCTATTTCAAGGGAAACAATTCTATCTATTTTCCATTAGCCACAGAATATTTTCCATTTTTTTATGATTTAAAAAAAAATATAATGGCTACCACTGAGTTGTCATCCATATTGAATAACATGACAAATATCAGCCAATGAAAATCCAGATAACAACAGAATTCAATATATACATGTAATGTGCATTTTGATTAGCCAAAATTATCATAAGAGAGGATATCTATCTTTTATTAGCAACTTGGAGGCATATGCACAAAATGTTTACAAACATCACAATAAAAAGCAGTGCTCAGCATGGCTCTAAGGCCATTGGCCTATGTTTTGTACTCTGCATGATGAAATAGATCACCAGTAACAGATTTGACAAGTGGCATATTTCACACTCACTAATAACACCAATGTTAATTAACATCATTGATATATGAAGACAGATGTTCAAATTGTACACATGTAAAAGATGACCGTTCAGTGCCTAGTTTTATGCTCATCAGACCTGTTCAGATTCTCCACCAAATGAAAGCATCCATGCAAGGCATAATATAAATTATTATTTTGCTAAGCAGCATACGTTTTGTTTAGTCCACCACAATGATAATTTCTTTCTGGCCTTTCCATAAAAAGTAAATTGTTTTTTTCCCCAAGCAATAGCAGGAATTGGATTTTTCCGCGTTTATCTATCAGTGAGGATACGTTGTTGATCAGGTCGTAACCCCAGAGCTCCTCAGCAGAGATCTGCACACAGACTGTGTGACAAGAAATGCTGAAGAATCTGCTCCGATGTTTTGTAATAGCACGCATGTTGAAATGTTCACATCTTCAAACGCCCTATGAGGTAGAGGGAGATGCCCTTTCTCCCCCGATGCTGGCATTTGCCATCCCCCTCAGCTGTTGGGCTATTGAGTTGAGTGGCTAACCCGGCAGATAAGCCCGCAATCTCAGAAATGTAAATAAATGCACTACAAATGCTAGCTATGTGTACTTGTGCTACAGGCCACCGACAACCTCTCTCGGGATAGATTCCGTCCATCGCGTTCCATTGAAAGATCACTAACCAGGCATGAGCTTTCCTAACCTGTCCTATTAATACTGTCCTGTTAATTGTCCTGTTGTGCCAAACATCAGTCCTGTTGTTTGGTTATAAATGTCACCACCCCAGAGGTCATGTTAAAGCATTTTGGTCATGCTTGAATCTGTTGGTCATGTTTGAACATTTTGGTTATGCTTAAATTATTTGATTATGCTTAAGTGTTTTGGTCATACTCAAATTGATTGGATCGGTGGTCATTCTTGAGGGTTTTGATCTTGATTAGATCTGTGGTCATGCTTGAGTGTTTTGGTCTTGATTGGATCTGTGGTCATGCCTGATTGCTTTGTTCTTGATTTGTTCTTCGGTCATGCTTGAGTTCCCATGTCTTGAGTGTTATGTGCTTTTCTGCAAGGCCTGTGATGGGTCACATGACGAACCAGCTGGACCAAAGATGACCTTTACAAAACCTCTGTGATATGCATGACCATGTAAAAAGATGACCTGATATGCACAAACTCATGCATATACATGATAAAATAGAAAGATGACCTTTTCATGTGCATGAACTCATGCATATGCATGACCAAACAGAAAGATGACCTTCTCATCTACATTAACTCCTGCATAATATGCATGATTATAAAAGAGCAACCTGACCTCATTTTGCTGAGACGTTCATTGACATGCATCAGAGAAGAGAAGCATGACCTTATGTAGATTAGCTCATGCATATGCATGATCAAAGAGAAACATGACCTATTTATGTATAAGAGGTCACAAATGTATGAACAAATAAATGTTAGAATTCTACTCATGACATCAAAACGGCTCTCAAAATTGGAAAGACTCTTTATTTGATTTATAAATTTCATTAAAACAATGATTACCACTGGGGAACCACTGGGATTAGGGGAACAAGTATTTCAACACAGAAACAGGCATCAGTCACAATTTATTGAGTCTGATTTTCAGGAGAACAGATACTAAAGGCTTTGAAGGAATATAACAGGGTTAGCCTGACATCATAAAAGTGGGGGGAAGAAATACTAAAGGCTTTGGAGGAATATAACAGGGTTAGCCTGACATCATAAAAGTGGGAGAAGAAATACTAAAGGCTTTGAGGGAATATAACAGGGTTAGCCTGACATCATAAAAGTGGGGGAAGAAATACTAAAGGCTTCTTCCCCCCACATCATAAAAGTGGGGGGAAGAAATACTAAAGGCTTTGGAGGAATATAACAGGGTTAGCCTGACATCATAAAAGTGGGAGAAGAAATACTAAAGGCTTTGGAGGAATATAACAGGGTTAGCCTGACATCATAAAAGTGGGAGAAGAAATACTAAAGGCTTTGAGGGAATATAACAGGGTTAGCCTGACATCATAAAAGTGGGAGAAGAAATACTAAAGGCTTTGGAGGAATATAACAGGGTTAGCCTGACATCATAAAAGTGGGAGAAGAAATACTAAAGGCTTTGAGGGAATATAACAGGGTTAGCCTGACATCATAAAAGTGGGAGAAGAAATACTAAAGGCTTTGGAGGAATATAACAGGGTTAGCCTGACATCATAAAAGTGGGAGAAGAAATACTAAAGGCTTTGAGGGAATATAACAGGGTTAGCCTGACATCATAAAAGTGGGAGAAGAAATACTAAAGGCTTTGAGGGAATATAACAGGGTTAGCCTGACATCATAAAAGTGGGGGAAGAAATACTAAAGGCTTCTTCCCCCCACATCATAAAAGTGGGGGGAAGAAATACTAAAGGCTTTGGAGGAATATAACAGGGTTAGCCTGACATCATAAAAGTGGGGGAAGAAATACTAAAGGCTTTGGAGGAATATAACAGGGTTAGCCTGACATTATATAAGAAGGGAAAGAAATACTAAAGGCATAAAAGTGGGAGGTGGGGGGGAGAAATACTAAAGGCTTTGGAAGAATATAACAGGGTTAGCCTGACATCACATATGTAGCAGCAGATGCTGGAAGCTGTCTGGGAAGTTCTTGCTCTGATCCTGGCTGTCTTGGTGTGTAGTAATTCTCACATATATAGCATCTGTTAGCTTTGGTTTGTTCCTGTATAACACAGGCAAGGGTGGGACACGTGAAAGTGGTAACACTCAAACAAACCAGATACACACTGCTCCGCTAAGTGGTACCAGACTAAACGTGGCCCAGCCTTACATGAGCATCAAAAGGTAGGAGGCCAGACTGAGCTGCTGCAACATCACGCCACTCCGCTCTGCAAGCGTCACGCAAAGCATCTGCCAGTCAAGGTCAAACACCCATCTGGTCACGCACAGATCTGGGTCACTGCTATGTGAATGCCACACAAAGTGTCTGCTTGTCAAGGTCAAACACCCATCTGGTCACCCACAGATCTGGGTCACTGCTCCGCAAGCATCCGCCAGTCAAGGTCAAAACACCCATCTGGTCACCCACAGATCTGGGTCACTGCTATGTGAACATCACCAAAGCATCGGCTAGTCAAGGTCAAACAACTATTTGGTCACACACAGATCTGGGTTTCTGCTCTGCAAGCATCTGCTAGTCAAGGTGAAACACCCATCTGGTCATGCACAAATCAGGATCACTGCTCTGCAAGCATCTCTTAGTCAAGGTCAAACACCAATCTGGTCACCCACAGATCTGGGTCACTGCTATGTGAATGCTACAGAAAGCATCTGCTAGTCAAGGTCAAACACCCATCTGGTCACACAGATCTGCAAGCATCTGCCAGTCAAAATCAAACACACACCCATCTGGCCATTCTGAAATGACATGTTTGTGTTTAGTTCAGGTGTGGCTCAATATGGCTGTGTGTTTGTCCTGCATGACTTCATTTTGTGTGACCCAAAATATCATGACTCCAGACATTCAATTTGTTACTTAAATTTGTCAGTCAGGAAGTTGTAGGTCATGATGTTAATACGTTAAGATGTGTCACAAAGAGCTGTTTTGTATATTTCGTCTCCTTGTCTATTGTCATGCAGGCCCTGCAGGTGTCATGCAAAGGGTAGATTAGTCATATAGATGTGTATCAACTCCTTAGGTCACTTGAAAGACTGGATTTATAAAAAAGTGGAAAAATGACACCTGGTTACCCACAGCAGTTTTACCCACAGCAGGTTACCCACAGCAGTTTTACCCACAGCAGGTTACCCACAGGAGGTCACCCACAGCAGTTTTACCCACAGCAGGTTACCCACAGCAGGTCACCCACAGCAGTTTTACCCACAGCAGGCCACCCACAACAGGTCACCATCAGCAGGTCACCCACAGCAGGTCACCCACAGCAGGTCACCCACAGCAGGTCACCCACAGCAGGTCACCCACAGCAGGTCACCCACAGCAGGTCACCCACAGCAGGTCACCCACAGCAGGTCACCCACAGCAGGTCACCCACAGCAGGTCACCCACAGCAGGTCACCCACAGCAGGTCACCCACAGCAGGTCACCCACAGCAGGTCACCCTGAGTGAAAGTGTTTTGTTTCAGAGATGATTACTGTTTTCATTTCAAACATTTTGCAATTTGAGTTTCAGACTTTATAATCAGAATCTTGAGGTATTTCAGTGTGATTAAGAACATCATTAAGTTGAAGACTTTGCCAACATTTTACAAAGTGATTCTTGGTATATTTGATGTGATTGAGGAAATCATTATTCTGAGGTTTACCATTAGCTAAGACAGAATTGACTGACAAGTCCTGTCACTAATATGGCTGATATTTGGAATTGGGACATTTAGTGTAATTAATTGATCTCTTGCAAACCTTTTATATTGCATATAACACAATTAAAAATGTCTGCAGCTTAATGCTTTTTCAGCCAGCAGTGTATGAATATGTTTCTTTGTATAATTTACTCACAGTTTCTCATTGAGTAAGAGAAACTGACACTCCAGCCAAGGGTATTGGCTTGAAGCCAACAAATTATCAGGCAACAAGGAATAATTATGTAACATTATCATTGCATCAACAAGTCCATGGGAAGTGCAATCCTCCTGTAGATAACACCACACACTGCTCTACTCCCTGTGGTAGATAACACCATACGATGCAGTGACTCCATACACTGCTCTACTCTCTGTGGTAGATAACACCGTATGATGCAGTGACTCCACACACTGCTCTACTCTCTGTGGTAGATAACACCGTATGATGCAGTGACTCCACACACTGCTCTACTCTCTGTGGTAGATAACACCGTATGATGCAGTGACTCCACACACTGCTCTACTCCCTGTGGTAGATAACACTGTACGATGCAGTGACTCCACACACTGCTCTACTCCCTGTGGTAGATAACACTGTATGATGCAGTGACTCCACACACTGCTCTACTCCCTGTGGTAGATAACACTGTACGATGCAGTGACTCCACACACTGCTCTACTCCCTGTGGTAGATAACACCGTATGATGCAGTGACTCCACACACTGCTCTACTCCCTGTGGTAGATAACACCGTATGATGCAGTGACTCCACACACTGCTCTACTCCCTGTGGTAGATAACACCGTACGATGCAGTGACTCCTCACACTGCTCTACTCCCTGTGGTAGATAACACTGTGACTCCATATACTGTTTTACTCCTTGTGGGTCCTACACTGAGAGGAGTTTCTTCATTAATAATATTGAAATATAGTTAGCTTATACTTTTGGCTAGCAAGTTAAAGTGGGTCAACAGATTCACATAAAATTATCAATTTTTACATTTATATTAGATGAAAAAACCAAAATGCAAGCTCATTTCAGATGGTGCAAGCAACAGTGGTGTGTATATCAGCTCACCCAGTGAGTTTGAAAAATCACACAAGGGTGACAACTATGAATTCATAATAGACTGATCTATTTCAAGATTTGTGATTGTTTGTTGCACCAGCTGGGCAAAATTGCTTCAATATTTCATAACACAAAATTATTAGTAAACTCTTTCAGCTGAAGTTATTGATTGTTATTTACTTTTACTCATAACTGTTTTCTGTTGAGTTAAACCATGTTAATTTATGTACAGTGAATATTTCATTCAGTGATTATTTGGCTATTTCAGTGATTTTTTGGCTATTATTTTAGTTTAGAGGAACAGATATTACATCCATCAATAAATAGTTAAATTAGCTATATATTCACCCCTGAAAGTTAGAGAACAACTGAGAAAAATGTTAATAAATATGATTATTTATATTTAATATTTGTATTATATCTAATATCTAATATATATATATATATATATATATATATATATATATATATATATATATATATATATATATATATATATATATATATATATATATATATATATATATATATATTTAGAATATATATATATAGAATATATATAGAGATATATAGTAAAGCCTGATGTGTGTAAGTGAGTGGTGGATGCAGCAGGGTAGGAGTTAACAGAGGGGGGTGTGTGGCTGGATATAGGGAGAGGAGTTACCCATGTGATGTAGACGGCTGCGGTGGTTTTTTGGCGAGGGGCTCAGAGCTCGGCTGACCTTCCTTCAGGGTGAGTGAAGGTGGTATTTCCTATGCTTTACAACTCTCGGCAGAAAAACTGGGCTGACATACGAGTCGGCCGCACTTAAATCCCTTCACTCAAGCAACCTTGCCCCCAATATGTGCTGAGACAAGCAGTTTAGTGTGGTTAAGAAAAGGTTTTACAAGGGTGAGAACCAAGTATTTTTGGTCGGTGATTTTTTCACTATAATGATGATGAATTTTGACGTAAAGCATCTGTACTTTTTTGACGCAGAGGCAAATAAATTAAAATGATTATTACCAGTTTGGGATTCCTGGATCGCATATGTGGATAGTCTTTTGATTTTTAGCAAGAAAATTATTTTTTCTTTTCAGAAATATGTCCTGGCAAACAATTCTAAACATATAAATCCATGTAATAAAAAAAGGAAGTAATTTTACTTTCTCGAAAGTAGATACTTGACCTATGCACTAGAAATGCACTTATTAGCGCTGTAAATTTTGAGGTAGGGAACAGACAGGTCCAAACCTATATACGTTCACGTACGACCCTGAAGTCATACAGAGCTGCATGTAGTTAAGAGTGTTTGTGTTCGTGCACAATACAGTGCTGTACAAAGTGTGATTATATTTAGTCATGACAAGGTTAATGTCAAGGTCATGCAGTCGTGCTAAATATCAAGGTCTTGTCAAGTTCAATGTCAAGGTCATTCAGGGCTGTAGAAATGTGATTAAACAATATATTAGTCATGCTAATTATCTAAATCATGCCAAGGTCAATGTCAAGGTCATGCACGGCTGTAGAAATGTAATTATATAATATGAGTCAAGCTCAATATTAAGGTCGTGCAGGATTGTAACCTCTAATATGGCTATATTTGGCCATGCACAATATGAAGTCTGTAGAAATGTGATGATATTTGATTATGGAACATATATATGAATTATATTTAAATTATATTGAGTCGTGCACAATATCAAGGCCATTCACAATGCAAAAGTCTTGCAGGGTCGTAGAAATGGGATCATATTTAGTCATGCACAATACCAAGGTCATGCAAGCATTCCAAGGTGTGATTATATTTGCTCACACCTAATACAGGCCTGCTTATAGGGGGGGGGGGTACATTAGATCATGCATGACTCAATACAATGAAGTCATGCAAATATTTATATGGTCATATACATTTCTGAAATATAATGACATGATAGTCCTGTGTGATAACTTTGGCCTCTATAATCAAACTGTTACCTGCACTGAGCTACAAATAGTTGTCACCCATAGTTCAGGAGGTATTTTTGTCCATTTAAGTAATTGCATTTACCTATGTTCAATTGTGGGTCTTATTTTGAGGGAAGAAAATTAGAATTGGAAATTTCCACTGCAATTTTTTTTATATAAAATTACACATATTTTACTGTTTCCCCCCCACTATAATCTACTTTATAATGGGGAAAATGAGGGAACGTATTGTAAATGTTTTGTGAGGTTGGTGAAGCAAAACCCTTCTCTATATAACTCTCTTTTAAACGACAATGTTTCATAATTTTTTTATAAACATCAAAAGTAACAACTCTCTGTCTCATGTGGATTGTAATCTTTACCCAGAAACTGAACCATTTTGTGCATCTAACCCTGTCATTTGAACGATACCCCAAATTATGCTATTTTTATTTTCTGCATAATTAAATGGTTGCCCAAGCTTACACATTTTATTGTCATATGTGGATGTTATGGAATGGTATCCGGAATGGTATCCGGAATGGTATCCAGAATGGTATCCGGAATGGTATCCGGAATAGTATCTGGAATGGTATCCAGAATGTTATCTGGAATGGTATCCAGAATGTTATCTGGAATGGTATCCGGAATAGTATCTGGAATGGTATCTGGAATAGTATCTGGAATGTTATCTGGAATGGTATCCGGAACAGTATCTGGAATGGTATCCAGAATGGTATCCAGAATGGTATCCAGAATGGTATCCAGAATGGTATCCAGAATGGTATCCAGAATGGTATCCGGAGTGGTATCTGGAATGATGTCCAGAATGCTATACAGAATGGTATCCGGAACAATAAATGTCTTGCCAGCATGATGGGGCCCCAGAGTGGATACCCCAGACTGTGGTTTTGGTATTTTGCCAGAGTTTACCACAACCAGACTGACCTCCCGCATGCCCCAGACACATGCTTTTTTTCCCCTTTACATGTAGTTTAAGGGTTTTAACCACCTCTGATCTGCTGCGGAGGTAATATTGATATGAATTCACCACAAGATTCACTTGGCAAATATTTAGAAATTTGATATAGATTTTATTTAGATTATTTCAACCCGACTCCATTTTTTTATGTTATCCACATAATATAAGGCTAAACCAAGATTTTTATTTTGTTTACAAATTGACATCAGGGTCTGATACAGATTGTCCAGGGAGATGAAACTTAAAGCACTGTATTTTTAATTTAATGCATTGTTTACATATATAATTTGTTGTGAATGTGGTATTGTCCTCAAACACGCTTTAAGCATGCCTTGTTTTGTAAACATGTTAAGATACAGGCAGATAACAAATGGTGTTTGACTAGCGACTCAGTTCGGAGGCTTGTATTGCCACAGGCTCATGTCTGTGAAACCTTTTAATGCATTCAGAAAGCAAGGTTAAACATATAACATTCAACATGAATTCGCCATTCTTGACACCAAAACAATAGAAGTTTTTGCATCTGTTGTGCTCGTGACAAAACATCAGACAAGGAACATCACATCCAGATGACCCACAAAAATGATCTATTTGAATTTTATTGTGATGTCTGTGCATACCTCTTAACTTGTTGCGATTACTTGTCACAATATATACATGTTTCGGAATGAGAGACGTTTTCCACAAGAATGGAATAAAACAACACAAAATTGTGTCAAGTATATTTCCAACGCCCAGGTTGTCATGCAAATGTGTCATCGTAAATCACAACAAAGATACCTTCTCACATGATTGCAATATACAAAAATAATTTTTGTTTGAATCAAAATATTTATTTGGACATCGGGTTATGATGATATAACATGTATAATGTCAATAATGGCATACAGTAGAAATAACCATAAACAGGGGAGATGTATGTGTTTTGTTTATGGCAAACCTAAAAATATATCGGTGAGGTATGTAGGACCATCTGGGAAATATTGATGTAAGTTATTATGGAGGTGTAGGTGTGAACCATACAATTGTCAGTGTGAAGTATGGTGTTGGGGTATAGGTGTCCAATATGTAGGTGTCCAATATATAGGTGTCCAATATATAGGTGTCCAGTGTAGGTGAAGTATGCAGGTGTCCAATATGTAGGTGTCCAATATATAGGTGTCCAGTGTAGGTGAAGTATGCAGGTGTCCAATATATAGGTATCAAATATTTAGGTGTCCAATATGTAGGTGTCCAGTGTAGGTGAAGTATGCAGGTATCTAATATATAGGTGTCTAATATATAGGTGTCCAATATATAGGTGTCCAATATATAAGTGTCCAATGTAGGTGAAGTATGTAGGTGTCCAATATATAGGTATCAAATATTTAGGTGTCCAATATGTAGGTGTCCAATATATAGGTGTCCAATATATAGGTGCCCAATATATAGGTGCCCAATATATAGATGCCCAATATCTAGGTGTCCAATATATAGGTGTCCAATATATAGGTGCCCAATATATAGATGCCCAATATATAGATGCCCAATATCTAGGTGTCCAATATATAGGTGTCCAATATATAGGTGTCCAATATATACCGGTAGGTGTCCAATATATAGGTGTCTGATATATAGGTGTCTGATATATAGGTGAAGTAAGCAGATGTCCAGTATATAGGTGTCCAATATATAGGTGTCCAATATATAGGTGTCCAATATATAGGTGTCTGATATATAGGTGTCTGATATATAGGTGTCTGATATATAGGTGAAGTAAGCAGATGTCCAGTATATAGGTGTCCAATATATAGGTGAAGTATACAGTTGCGAGCTATATATAAATGTTAATTACCTAGGAATGAATCGCTGTATGAAAGCCAACTTGTTAAATGTTTACACACATTTTGTAATGTAGGAGATGAGAACTGAGCGTGGGACCCAGCTGAGACTGTCCTCCGTTCACTAAAATCCTCTCACGAAACCCTCAAGATTGGTCATGAACCCTGCATGTTATTCTGACAATTGGGGTATAGTTATACCAAAGGTTACATGACCATTGACCCATGATATCAAAAATGAAAACATTTTTTTGTTTTTGTTTTATATTGAGTTGGTAAATCACAGCCTGTCTCTAGCATTACCCAGTCCCAAAACTGTGCCAATTTGCACTAATCATATTTTTCAAATTAAATCAACTTGATATGAAACAGAAAACATGAGTTAATTCAAAAAGAGAGAAAAGGGTATGTGGTTTTTGTATAAGCTCCATAGCCATATAATGCGATCTCATATTAGATATGAATCTGACCCAGGATAATATTGTGGTGATCTGACAAAACTGTAGTACTTGTTTCCTTAATTAATCTTGGCAAATGTTTATACAAACAATTTAGGACCTTCTAGTTTAGTGTGAGATACCACATCCTCTTTATCTTGTTTATAGTTGTTTTTACTGCCACAGGAGCTGGGTAAGAAGGAAGCATTACAAATATTCTCTGTCCATCTGTCCATCCATCAATATTCTTTTTAGTTTAACAATTCTGGCTGTTTGAATAGTAAATTGCAGATGTTATCTTGTCATAACAAATATATTGCCCCAATTAATCTATTATGATGAGGTCAGTTATGAGTAATAATGACCTTGACCAATATTTCATGGTCAGCTTAAGAGGATTGTATTTTATTCATGTGAGAATGGTAGGCACACAAAACTAAATGGATATTTTTTTGAGAAACTGGATACAAAGAGGACGGAGAGGGCAGAGGACGACCTTGCACTAAAAGGACCTTTTTATCCTGGGCTGTGCAAAAATATTGAAACCAACAGCCTGCTTCTCAAGGTCACAAAATTCAATTGAATTCACTAAAATACTTAAGATCAAGTGATATGCATTTAAACACAGCTGACCTCAAAAACTTTCATAACTATTAAAATAGATTCAGGACTATTATTTCTATCGGGCTTGAGCCATCGGACCCCCTAAGAGGTCATCGGACCCCCTACAAGGTCAGCATACTTGATATCACTGGGAGGAGACTCCAATTACAATTAGCATGTCACAGATACATTCTGTTCAGTGCCAAAAATGTTTGGGAATATTTTACAAGAAAACTGCCCAAAGATGGCGATTGACAATAAACAAATGGGAAATGTTTTTAACCCTCTAGATTTCACAACATATCATGATAAATGTTGCCCGTAGTGGTGTGAAGCTGGCTTTACGGATACAAATAATCAAGTCCTTAATGGGTCGGTGTCCACTTATGTCTGCCACTGAGGGCCACTTGTGCATGAAGGATTTACATTAGTGGTGAGAGTGTTATAGTTTAAGGACAGTGATAATGGTTAATGTGAATATTATTGAAGTTTAAAAGTCATCTAAGGCAACTTTCTCAATAAACATTGTGAAATAGGATCATGCTCTCTCTCTCTCTCTCATGAGTGTGGTGTGGGGAAGTTGAACAGTTTGGCCATGTTTATTTCATTATCAGTCAGGTGCAAACAGCAATGTGGTCACGCTAATATGGTCACGCTAATATGGTCCCTTTGGATGTCACAGTCAAATGCAAAGTCAAATGGCACAGTCAAATGGCACAGTCAAATGCAAACAGTTATGTGGTCACACATATAGAATGTTTACATATATAGAATGTACAGGGCATCTTTTTTTCCAAAGTCCAGTGCATTCAGCCATGTGGTCATGCAAACAGGAAATGTCTGAATGTCATATGTCTTTTTGCCACAGTTCAGTGCAGACACTAATATGGTCACATCGACTGGACTATGTGAGATTAATCCAGGGCTGTTGTTTTCTACAGTCCAATGCAAACCTCTATATGGTCACATGAATAGTTTGAGGGTGTCGTGAAGGACAAAGATGGCTGAATTATAAAGGTTCCTCTGTCATGGAAGCTTAGTATTTTTTTGGCCATCCATTATGAAAAAAGTTGTAGGTGGCCCACCACAGTCGTGCCACTTATCACATGCTTCAAAACAAAGAATAATGCTTAACCTTGTTTACATCCAGTGCTGCAATAATTTTGAAAAAAGTTCTAATTTGCACAGGCTTAACATAAACACACTGAGACATACGGTTGCCCTTCAACAGGGCCCAGAACGCCTTAGAATATACACACTAAAATCATTGAAAATAAATTTTTTCTAATAATTTACATGCATTTATCCATCGTTCTCAAACCAGGAGTCGAAGTATTCTAAAGATTCAGTGTTTAAATATGACAAAATGAGGTCACAGGAAGGAAGGTATGATGGAACACCATTTTGAGAAAAAGTCTAAAATATGTAGGTATTTTGGGTACCATCAAAGTTATCTTGCATTAGAATGTTGTAAAATGATCGTCATGCTCTCCTAGCTCATTCAAAGGGTTTTGAAAATTAAATCCAAATTAAAATATTGTATTTGGAACAATTCACACTGGATGACTTGGGGAGGAGAACCAATAAAAAGAAAGGGTCATTCAAATTTTGACAATTAATATATGTAGCTGATCCCCGTAATAATATGACATTCTATATTGAAGACTCTGGCCTTATAAGCAAAGGGAACCGGAATGTTTACAAATTGTCTGAAAACATTGTAAACACATGATAAAGCCTATAATGAATTAATCCTGGCCTGAGGCAAAAATGTAACAAATATGTGAAACTGAAAAGGGTCAAATGAGAGATAGGCTGTATATGTTCCCAAACATTTCAGTGTAAATAGACTTTGCATGTTTGTAGAAGTAACACCTGTTGATCTGGTTTGATATTTGGATTGTAAGCCAATCAAGGAGCTGCGTTTGCTATGGTGCAGCTGGGTCTAGCATTCAGCAGTAAAGTTCAGGACCAGATGTTATTGGTCAGTGATGGATGGGGGTATATCTAGGCAGCCAAACTACACCCCACCGCCTTGAACTGATAGGGGAACATTGCCGGGGCAAGAACCCTTCAAACCCATCCAAGTACTACCAACCTCCCCCCTTTTCCCAGGTCACTAAAGACCAACTGTGTACACCTGGTTTGCAAAAATTGACTTTGTCTTGATAACAGCTCACTAACCCTTACCTTTTACTATGGCCTTCTATCTCTTTGTCCAAGTATATGATTTCCCTTCAAATATTTCTAATCATGTATTTTAACTCTTATCACAATCAGTTGTTTTGTTATTGTTACATTGATTATTACATTGAATTCCATACAGAAATTGTTTTTCTTCAAATGTTGAAAATTTGTTTTATTAATTTTATATGTTGTACAAAAAATTTAATAGATATGGAATCGGAAAATTGGATCCATTTTAAACTTTTGTGATGAAGAAATAATGATGCGAAGGGGTCAGAGACACAAGCCGCATTGTAAAGAATCCTTGTGAAAGCTATCTTATTTGGAGATCTGGTTATTTGAGTTCCAGTTCATCTCACCACTTTGTAAATCTAAAGTCATCTGACCACCACAAAGGTCATTTGTGTTAGGACACGTCCATGGCAGCTTAATGGGGCAAAATAGACTGATAATTGTTACCAGTATCAGGGCAGAGGCAGAGATAACCACCACTTTAATTTGTAAAAGAAGACTGTACAAATAATACTCTGAGAGGGCTAGTATTATTTCTTTATCTCAAAAGGTTCAAATGGATCCAATTTTCTGATTTCATATCTTTTACAATTTTTGTTCAACATATTTTAAAACAGAATTGACAGCATTTGTATAAAGGAGATTTTTTCTGCCTGAAATTGTATTGTAAATAGGAATACATCTGAAGCGGGTATTAAACAAATCTTATTTTAAGCGTAAATGTTATAATGATGATTAGTATTTAACTAGATCAGTCATTTAATTTGTTCATTTGCCCTTATGTATTGAATGATTTATAAAGGAGGGTTTGATCTTTTGATACCATCATGCATCAGGTATGTTTACTGTGCGACTTAGGAGGAATCAACCACTATAGTAGCTGATCAAACTGTATAACTGACTAAAACATATGACTGACCAAATCCTACAGTAGCTGATCAAACCGTATAACTGACTAAAACATATGACTGACCAAATCCTATAGTAGCTGATCAAACTGTATAACTGACTAAAACATATGACTGACCAAATCCTATAGTAGCTGATCAAACTGTATAACTGACTAAAACATATGACTGACCAAATCCTATAGTAGCTGATCAAACCGTATAACTGACTAAAACATATGACTGACCAAATCCTATAGTAGCTGATCAAACTGTATAACTGACTAAAACATATGACTGACCAAATCCTATAGTAGCTGATCAAACTGTATAACTGACTAAAACATATGACTGACCAAATCCTATAGTAGCTGATCAAACCGTATAACTGACTAAAACATATAACTGACCAAATCCTACAGTAACTGATCAAACCGTATAACTGACTAAAACATATAACTGACCAAATCCTACAGTAGCTGATCAAACCGTATAACTGACTAAAACATATAACTGACTAAAACATATAACTGACCAAAACGTACAGTGATTGATCACGTTATTGTCTCATCAATTCATTGGACCAAACCATATGACTGGCCGAACTGTATGACTGACCATATAACTGACCATAACACAAATTAAATTATAGTGGGTGAATTTATTTCAGCATCCTCAAAGAGCAACAAAGAATTGCAATAAAGATGACAATTTTTATCAAACTAATATAAGCCAGCAGTGACCTGCTTTTGGTTCTGTTGATGTGAAATGAACGCTGTTAGCAAATTCATGGTGAAGCCTGAGTTTCCATTATCAGTCAGGTTCAAAGCCATTATCGGTCATGCAGTATCTTGAGCACAGCACAATAAAAACAACAACATCAAATGACATTTGACCTTATATCTTCACATTTATGAGTCACTAAACTAATGTTTGACCTCATATAATCACATTTTATGAGTCACCAAACTAAAGTTTGACCTCATATCATCTCTTTTTGTGAGTCACCAAACAAAAGTTTGACCTCATATCATCACATTTGTGACTGACCAAATAAATGATTGTCCTTAACTGAATGAAAACAATTCAACATATATGAATATATATGAATTCTGTAAAACCCAATTAATCTGCTTGTGATAAAAAAAATGTTTCACTTTGTTTAAGATAATTGAAATCAGGTTCATTACTCAGTGCATTTGACCGCAATTTAAGTAATTTTTTTTTCAATCTTAACAAAGCTCCATTGATTTCAGCCTGCATAAAATGCTAACCCCATGGACCTTAAAAGACAAAACACACTTGAGAGGTCCCTGAACCCGAGACAAGAAGTCGTTTGTGACCTCGTATGTCTTGTGAGATCCTTTCTTTTATCGGTACATGAATGTCATTAGAGGGCAGGGCTATCTCATTTGTAGCCTGCTGTTCCAGTACAGGATGTCTTGTGGTGGTCCTAAAACCAAACAAAATGTGTTTACAAATACTGGCCAGGGTGAAGGTTCCTGTCTCCGTGGAAATACTGCCCCATTTAACATGGAGTCCTGACATATATGTGAACATATGAGTTCACACATCCAGTTATCTCATCAATTGTGATTTATTATAAAGGACCTTTGGTAAATCAATAGATGCCATTGCTTTACCCTTTCACTCCAGTATTGTTGGTAACTCAAAGCTGAATCAAGCACAAGTCTTAAGACATGGCTATTATGTCAAGTAAATATATAAACCCTGCATGACTTTATGAGGTCATTTTCATAATGACCTCACTATGTCATTGCTGTGCATGACCTTGTTGGGTCATCAGATTAAGGTGGAAGTTGGGGTTGGAAGGTGGTGAAAGTCTTCAACATGCGATACATTATTTTTACCATATTCACACTACATTATAGTTGTCTTTAAAATAATCTTTCTTGTTATGCTATGCTATCTCAATCTCTTAGAATAACTGATTTTTGAAAGATCAAGATATGTACAGCACAGTTGCACAGTTTTTGGCATTAGACGTCCTCATCTTGGCTCACTGAATGTGTTAAATGTCATCAATGTGTTAAATGTCATCAATGTGTTAAATGTCATCAGTTTGTGTCTCAATTCTGTACAATATGTGATTTTCCTTATGCATAATGATAAGTGTCATATAAAAGATGTGGACTGGTTAATAAGTGAAATTTTTGCTGAGAACAATAGGCACTGGCGTAACTGTCCCAGCAGGTGACATCCAGGTTTCTCCAAATCTTACTGACAAGAGGAGCCAGTGGGTGAGGAAATTAAAGATGTCTCGGGGAATTCCAATTTGGGATGTGTGAAAAAATGGTACAATCTAGTTGTTGTATGTACCCCTTGTATGTTTCTTCAGTCAAGTTTCTTTTGAGAAAATCTTTATTATGTTATTATGTTAAAAGATTTTGATACTTTTTCACAAGTCCACTTAATGAAAGTACAAATAACATTTTTAGCTGCACAGTATCATAATTCTTAAAAGAAAATAAGATCTTTCTTGTTTAATTCAGCATGTGATATGAAACTAAATTTGTCATACTGGTCAGTTGACCTTGACCTTGGAGGTAAATGTATACATGTATGCATGTGTTAGTAAATAAACACACACCAGCAGCTGCTTCTCCCAGCTGGAGCTCTGTTGCCATCGGCGGTTGCCATGGAGAAATTGAAGTTCCATGACAGGGCAGTATATCAAATTTAAATCCCAGACTGATATTTCAGATTTCTTTAGAAAATAAACCCGAAATAAAAATATCATCCAGTCTTTGTGATGATTTAATTCACTGCAGGTCAAAAATGGTGAGGACACATATCGATTAGGGTTAGATGGGAATTTAATTCAGGAAGTTTCCATTGTTTAAGTTTACGTTCTTTATGTTATAAGGACAGTTGTGTTTTAATGGATTTTGAGGTCGTTCACCTGCTCACCTCTCAGGTGACTCGGAGTCTGGCTGAGTTATCGCTCTCTGCTAAACATCCATGTACAAGATGAACGAGGTCACAAATGACTTCTCATCTCAGAGTTCAGAGACCTCTGGAGGATGTTTTGTCTTTTCAGGGTCTGTGGGGTCATCGGATCATGCAGGTTCAAATTGAAGGAGATTTTGACATCTGACACCTTAATACAAAAATGACTGAATGATTGCAGTCACATAGAAGTAAAGTTCTGGACAAAATAACATGTGTATTAGAGTATAAATTGTTTCTCCTGAAGATTCAATATGGACGTTATTCTTAACAGTTGTTAACCTGCTGGGTCTAAATTCACTTTAGTCATCATTCTGGGGCTAAATTCACTTTAGTCATCATTCTGGGTCTTAACTCACTATAGTCATCATTCTGGGTCTCAATTCACTTTTGTCATCATTCTGGGTCTAAACTCACTTTAGACATCATTCTGGGTCTAAATTCACTTTAGTCATCATTCTGGGGCTAAATTCACTTTAGTCATCATTCTGGGTCTTAACTCACTATAGTCATCATTCTGGGTCTAAATTCACTTTTGTCATCATTCTGGGTCTAAACTCACTTTAGACGTCATTCTGGGTCTAAATTCACTTTAGTCATCATTCTGGGGCTAAAATCACTTTAGTCATCATTCTGGGTCTAAACTCACTTTAGTCATCATTCTGGGGCTAAACTCACTTTTGTCATCATTCTGGGTCTAAACTCACTTTAGTCATCATTCTGGGTCTAAACTCACTTTAGTCATCATTCTGGGGCGAAACTCACTTTAATCATCATTCTGGGGCTAAACTCATTTTAGTCATCATTCTGGGGCTAAACTCACTTTTGTCATCATTCTGGGGCGAAACTCACTTTAGTCATCATTCTGGGGCTAAACTCACTTTTGTCATCATCCTGGGGCTAAATTCACTTTAGCCATCATTCTGGGGCTAAACTCCACCTGTGACTTAATTGTCCTGAAAAAAATTGATTTAGCAAATGACGTCATGGATGGTCATTATTTGAGTACATATTGTTTGTCATGCAATCTGTATATTTTAGTATGATTACAAATCTACATGTGACTTCAAAACTCAATATTGTAACTAGACTCAAATTCCATTTATTTGGCTGAAAATGTGTACATTTTAAAGAAATAAATCACATAATGACGAAATACTCTGGCAGACAGCCAAGGAGACCCACTTGAAAGCAAAGTTGGTCATCCTACCACAATCATAGGGGCCACCCTGTAAAAATCCAAGATTGATTTACGTTCAACTGCATTATTTTACGTTCTTAATCCCATTTTTTACACATTTTAGTCAATGAATAGAACTATAGTATACTACTTAATGAATTCTTTATATCAATTAATGTATTGATTTTAATCTGAAATTATCTATGTCATGAGAAATTGGCTATTTACTATTTACTATCGGTCCTAGTTAACCCCTGAAGAACGGAGCTGATCTCAAGTGTATTGGTTGGCAGTAGGACTAACCATTTTTTTCGCTCGCGTTTGTTTTGCCTTTAGGGCTAGATGTTCGAGGTTTTGACTGATTATGCTGTAAGTCTATGGAGCATACCCCGATTATCGGTCCATGGCGGCCATGTTTTGCCTAAAAATTTCTGCATTCACCGTCAGATAGCGCTTTTGTTTGAGAAGTGATTTGTGAGTGCGTGGCAGAGTACGAAGATTTTCGTGGATTTTGCCCAAGGATTTTACCTTGGGTTTTTTTGGCCTTGGGATTTTGCAAACTTACGCGAGCTTGATTTTTTTAAATCAACACTTGTAAATTTTAAATTACTATAATTTATAACCATGGTTATTCAGCATGCTCAATGAAGTACTACAAGTGGTTACAGGTGGTTACAGGTGGTTACAGGTGGTTACAGATGGTTACAGGTGGTTACAGGTGGTTACAGATGGTTACAGGTGGTTACAGGTGGTTACAGGTGGTTACAGATGGTTACAGGTGATGGAGGATGTTTTTGTCCTTCCCGACTGTTAGGGTTTAATACGATTGGACATTCCGATTATTTTTTGTCGTGCTGTAGAAATTGTTACATTTTTGCATGATGTTGAATTAATCAATCTGATTGACACATTTCTGTGGAATGTCCCCGACTAGCCAAGTTCATTGGATCACATTACCAGTTTTGTTTTTGTACTTTTTGAACTTTAAGATAAGATGACCCATTTCCTTCTTTTAGGCATTCTATCCAAAAATATCACATCACCAAAAAAGTTGCCATTACATGTGATCAATGAAACATAAATTTGTTATTAATAAACATGAGCTTGCATATTTCACAAAATTCTCAATTCTTTCGACAAAAATCCAATTGAGTTTGTAATTTTGTTTTAGAGTTTTTTCTTTATAAATGACTGAGGTATACAAAAAAGTGGTTGCCCCGAAAAGGTCACTTGCCCTGATAAGGTCACCTGCCCTGAAAAGGTCACCTGCACTGAAAAGGTCACCTGCCCTGAAAAGGTCACCTGCATTGAAAAGGTCACCTGCACTTAAAATGCAACTGAACCACATGTGGAGTTTAACACTTGTGCATTCCTGTGCATTTTCTTGAAGTTTATCTCTGAGTTAGTGTACATAATTGAGACAGAATATCAGTAGTACTTTTTGTCTCATGTGAAAAGGAACATTTCGTATGATGGGTTCTTTAAGGTGCCAACAACCTTCACCTTTGTTGTACCACTGAAAGAAGAATATAAGGGATTAGATTGGAATATATCAAAATTAATTTGAATAGAATAACATAGATTAGAATATGTTAGATAAGATTGGATGAGAATAGATCAGATTATATTAAATAAGATTAGAATAGATTGTGACAGAATGATTTAGAATGTATTAGAAAAGATAATACATTAAATCAGAACATATCAGAATAGATGAAAATAGATTAAAATTGATAAGAATAGAATAGATGAGGATAGATTAGAATGAATTAGATTGGATTAGAATACCGGTAGGTTAAAAAGATAATAAACAGGATTAGGTCAGATTGAATAAGGACAGATTCACATCCCATAATCCAATGGATTTATAAGGAATGAATGAATGGCACATCATCACATATTAAGGTCACTCAGGGCCATTAAGGCATGTATTAAAAACTACTGTAAAAGTGGAAGAATGACAAGTTTAAAAATGTACAATAAACAATGACGTTGCAATAGAAAATAACAGTAAAACTGAATGAATTCCAAGTTGCATGTAAACATGTAAATTGGTACATTGGTTATCACAGAATATGTTATACAAATATCACTACCCTATTTTTGTTTCACAGTTTGTGAACTACTTAAGAAGCAAAATATGTCATGTTTGATTTTTTTTCTCGGTCACCCCATTTGAGAATCTCATCTTCCTGTATTATTAGTACATGACCTGGGTGCCCTCAGCAATGACTTGGTCACCTTTATACAGATCAAATTATCACCCCATAGCCTTATATATCTGCAAATGTACTTTAGATGTATTCATATCCTCAGCTATAATACCCTAAAGTTGTCAGTGATGAATGAAGCAAAACACTACTCTACTTTCCTGATCGCAGATCGGTTTTAAGACGTTAGCACTCCGCCTTAAAGATAGGATGGATTATATGTCAGATTTCTAGACCAATCAGAGTCCAGATTGCTAACATGCATTTAACTTTTCTTGATCCTGATTGGCAGATGGAAGGCACAATTTATGTCAGTTAAAGTCTCCCATCGGGCGCATTTGGTAAAATAATAGATAAAAATTCATGATTTTTGGTGCACAAGATGAGTATTTTTGACCAAATTTAGAATGATATAAAATACAGGGCAGTAACGACCAAGGTAGTGATGAGACTGAACGACTGGCAAATAGATGCAACCAAATAGATATTAAAATATGTGGATTCTTTTCAGAATCTTAGATAGTCACAAACATTTGTGACCTAAATATGAGTGGATATTGTTATACACACCATGGTGTCATTACACAGTGACCTTTGTCTGACCTCAAATTGTCCTAATTATGTATGACCAATTAGATGCCTGGACTTGAATTTTTGTTGAATATCTTTAAAATCAATGGAGGGCAGCACTAATAAGTATGGATGTAGTGTTTATGTGGAATATTAGAATGTCTTGAGGTAGAAAATAGAAATAAAGAGACGTATTACGTGATATACAAATAAATATGTTCAAAAAGAATGTTTCTCATTTTTGTTTCAGAAAATATAGACACAGTGATAAACATGTTGAAATTTAATTCATTTATTTCTTTTTTGTTTCAGAAAATTATAAACACACAAAATGGAAACACAAATCTCCCTCAAAGTCCTCATATAATGACATTGTAAAAAAATCTTATTTCTATTCACCATCACTATCTATATCATTGTCATCATCCCCATCAGAATCTCCATCAGAATCCCCATCAAAATCCCCATCAGATTCCTCATCAGAATCACCATTAGAATCTTCATCAGAATCCTCATCAGAATACCAATCAGATTCCTCATCAAAATCCCCATCAGATTCCTCATCAGAATCCCCATCAGAATCCCCATCAGAATCCCCATCAGATTCCTCATCAGAATCCCCATCAGAATCCCCATTGAACTCAGGACCATCCTCCTCCTCCTCATCGTCGCGGGAGAGTCATCACCGACAGAAGCGTTCTATGTCGTGGGATCGCTACGTGGAGACGATGATTGTGGCGGATTCCAGCATGGTGGAGTTCCACGGCAAGGATCTCCAGCATTACATACTCACACTCATGTCCATTGTAAGTGATATCTTCTTTTTTCTCTCAATTTTTGTTATTCCATATCAGTTTCACAGTAAATCTCCCTTGATTAAACATAATTAATGTGTCTGCCCTTGGCAAGATGTGGATTTAGAAATATAGTCTGACAGCTGTTTTTTTTTGGATTTAGAAATATTTCAAAAGATTTTAATTTTTAAAAAGCTGCATTTGTGATTGGGCCTGTTTTGCTTATGTAACCAGCACTCAAAGACTTAATGTGCCAAAATGATGTGCCAAATAAATATATAATTGAATTCAAACACCTACATAGTTGCACATTTGTGACCTAAATATGAGTGAATATATGCTTTTGCACACCATGGTTTCGCTGTCCAGTGACCTTTGTTTGACCTTAAGTTTTACTAATTATGCATGACCAATTAGACGCATGAACTTGAATTTCAGTTGAATATCTCCAAAACCAATTTACCCGCGTTCTGCAAATATTGCTGTGACATTGACTCACTTTTCAAGGTCACATGTTCCCAAGATTGCATAATAAGTAGAGTGCAAACATAATATAACAAATCAGATTTTCAATGGAAATATCTTCATTTTGGAACTAACTGATGTTGACAATTAATTTTAGTGCAACTTCACATCACCTCAGGTTAAATGTTCCAAAATGATGGAAAACCCCCATTCACTTCCTGTCCTGTGTGTTGTTCAGGTCACGTTTGTATCATAGACTTAGACTTTTCTACACACGTAACTCATTTTTTGTCTCCAAGATAGGAAACTTAGATCAGACATTAAAGGCTGTAATGGGCAAATCATGCATTTCCCGTTTGTCCTGTGCACGTTGAGGAAGCCACAAACCACCAGAATGCAGAGACAGCTGCTGGGGAAATTACTCACTTCCAAAGTCGTGTACTCTCCAAACCTATCTTTGTTTGTGTGGATTATCGTTTCTAAGAAAAGGACAGATGTGTTAGATTCTGACGGTTATTTTATGAAGTAATTATTTCACATTCAGATCCAGTTTTACCACTTGACATCCATTTATTATTTATCTTGTGCACATTAAATGTTACCACTCAGATTGAATCTTTCAAGTAGATTTCTGATCTGTCGTGTTTATGTATTTTCCTTCCTAAACATTAAAAAAACATCTTTCATGAATTGGATTTATAGGTAGATTTAGTTTTTATTAGATTATTATATACATTCCCATTAATTTTTCATAACATATCCAGTTCCATTATCAGCATGACATTTTTTACTTTCAAGTATCTGAATTGTTTCCCCTTTTTGGAGATGGACTTATCATCAAAGTCTCTGTCTACTATACATTCTATAATTCCATCACATACTTTGACCATACTGTTGCATGCTTGAGAGCATACAAATCAAAAATCCCCAATTACTCTTTGAAAAGAGTGGGGCAACGAGTCCCGGTGACAAAATTCCCATTCTTTGGTGTGCAGCTTCATCCCAATGATCAAGCAAACTGTCCGGCTCTGGGTATGCTCTGATGCAGATGCCAAAGTCCTTAGCAGACGTTATTTATAAACCAATTTGAACTTTTATTAACGTCAATTTAAAAAACCAAAAAAAAAAAAAAAATTCAATACGTCATTTGGATGGGATATTTAAATGATAATATTTACCATGTATACAAAGCTAAAAGCACATCTTATGGACATATGTTATAAAGTAGGTTCTTTAAAATATTTTATGCGGACATATTGTATTGAGCCCGAGCCTATTGCATTGAAATTCAATCATCTTAGGCAATAAATGTTCTATTTGAAATTTAGAGATTTTTAGAGATTAGATATTTATGCAAGCAATTTAGGGCTGTATTGAGATGATTGCACTTGTATCTAGTATCATCGCCGACTTCCTTTTAAAAGGAATACTTATTTTAACTGTATTTGCAGGTACATAGTATTTATAAGCACCACAGCATAGGGAATGCAGTGACCATTGTTGTTGTCAAAGTGCTAGTGTTGGAAAGCAAAGAGGTAAGTAAAATGACACATTTATTTATTTGTCACTCATGATATTTACTCCATATTTTTTGCATTCTTGAATGATAGAGTTGTTTTACAAATCCTGACAAAATAGAAGCATATTACTTTTAATGAATGGGAAAAACCAGGAGACATTTTACCCAGCAGGCATAGCTAATTTGTTGATGATTTGATGATTCCAATTTGGCTGATGTGAGATAAAACATCTGACATTAAAACAATGCCACACACAGATCTTAAAATATTCTGGGTTTTTATGATAATCATGAAAATGACTGGTACCCACACCATGTATTGATAGATAAAGTAAGTAGCGAGTTATCTGACCCCCCAGGACATGCAATTTCATCAGGTGGTTGGAGTCTGATTACAATACGATTTGCCAATAGCTAAAATATTTGGCTAGGGTTATTGCTAATGGTTCTTGCCATCTGCCTTTCTCTGCTGGTCTCCTATCACATAAAACATATCTGTCATTTCTGGTCATATTTATATACACACACATTCGTCTCTGCTGGTCTCATATCTAACAAAAACCATTTGTCTTTACGGGTCACATATCGCACAAAACATATCTCACAAAACATGTCTGTCAGTCTTGACTGGTCACCTATCTCATAAACATATCTGTCTACACTTGTCACATATCACCCAAAGTATATGTTTGTCTCTGCTGGTCACATATCTCACAAAGATGTCTTGGCATTTACCATACATACAATCTCAGCTTAGATTTTTAAGTGGTAAAGACATTTTTTAAACATTTAAAAAAATGAACATGTGAAGATGAGGAGTCATTTTATTTTGCATTCATAATAAAACAAATGTTGTGATCAGAATTAGAAAGCAAATTTCATTAATGATTTTGAAAAATACACAATCTTGGCTGAGAAAAAGACGAATACAGACATCGATTGTATTCCAAGCAAACTTGTCTGCAAATCCATATTACAGAATCTTTGCATCTTTAAACATAATGAGAACCAAAAATGGCCACATTGGTGACCAAAAGAGTCATGCAAAGGCCTTGCATGACTGTACATCCGCCCTTATAAGAGTGATCAGGCATGATCTGCAAGAAAGTACCAGAAACAGAACTTATCACAGCATACGTATTGCGGCCAATCATTCCCGAAACAGAGAAACAACAAATCTATTATTCCTAAATTGCTTTTGACTGAAATTGATTTATCTCATTGACTGAGAAGACAAACGTGGGATATTATGATTACGGGCAGTTGATTTTTTTTTATTCTTTAGAATATTAAGGAAATAGAAGTTCTGATATCAGATTAAGACCTTTTATTATTCAGAAGTCACAGGCTGAGATTTTCTGAGCTGAGATGTGTGGTATTTTTGGTGCATTTATATGGTGATTAGTAAGTTAATAGGATGACCATACAAGCCCCTGGGGGCACGAGAAGGTCAAAGTTGGTAACCTTCCACATTCACGCTGATCAAAGGCTAAATTAGCCATATAAATACTGGGGCCACCCAGGTGACAAGCTGTCAGACGGAAAGAAGTACTCAGATTGCCGCCAGCCAACCAAAACCACAAAATTACCTCGGAGAGATTGTGCCAAAACAGACCCAAGATCACAAGGTGTCAGACCTAATAAAACCTTTTATGATTTCTGTGTTAAACATCAGTATCTGTGACTGTAATGAGGACGGAAATGGTCGACGCAAAAGGTCAACTATATGCAGTCATTTAATTCCTGATTTACATTTATCCAATTTTGGCTTTTGATTCGGAAAAGTAGAACTCTGTGAATTTATTTATCTTTGATTTAAGATGCTATTGAAGTATTGTGATTATTAAAGGCCAATTTTCAGCTAATTCTAACCATTTAGAATGTTTGTTAATAAGTTCTTTGCTCTTGATTTCTTTGAAATGATCTGCTTCGTTTTGTCAGAACTGAAAACCACTTTACAGCAAAACTATAGACTAGAGTCAATTCTATGTTTTGCCTAATTACAGGATCACTGAGACTTAAGTTTTATATAATAATAAAGAGTTTGATGTCACTTCCTTTGAGCTGTGAAATATATTTTGTTGAAATAACATCTAAGAAAATGATTTTGACACTTGAACTGAACAACACAACTTTAGGTGAACTCAGTAAACAGCAAAATATGCCACCACCAGATGACACCACTAAATAATCTTCTCTGGGGCTAAAGAAAGGACAGATCAGTGCATTACTTAAAAAAAAAATATTTTTGTACTAAAAAGGACTTGGAAAATCTATAAAAACATCTGTACTCTTACTTATTTGATCCCATTTCTGAAAGATGATTTTTGTCAGCAACTTTGTCAGCAACTTTGTCAGCATCATTGTCAGCATCATTGTCAGCATCATAGTCAGCAACCTTGTCAGCATCATTGTCAGCACCTTGTCAGCATCATTGTCAGCACATTGTCAGCATCATCGTCAGCATCAATGTCAGCATCCTTGTCAGCATCATTGTCAGCATCATTGTCAGCATCATTGTCAGCATCATTGTCAGCATCATCGTCAGCATCATTGTCAGCATCATTGTCAGCATCATTGTCAGCATCATCGTCAGCATCATTGTCAGCATCATCGTCAGCATCCTTGTCAGTATCATTGTCAGTATCATTGTCAGCATCATTGTCAGCATCATCGTCAGCATCATCGTCAGCATCATCGTCAGCATCATCGTCAGCATCATCGTCAGCATCAATGTCCACATTCTTGTCAGAATAATCGTCAGCCTCCTTGTAGTTATTTAATTCTTTTATTCACATTCAATCACATTGCATTGTGAGTCTATGGAATGGCGATTCAGTCTTGCGGTGGGATAAAAACTTTAATGGGGACTTTTTTTCACTTACATTTAAAGTTCAGCTCTTCACATTTGGTATGGACATACATCATGATGTGTTCTAACATGGACAATCATAAGTTTGTGTCACAGAGAATATTTTGCCCACTAAATGTGCAGGAAATAGATAGGCTCTGTGCTTTTACTTAATCACAGATATACATGACTTGATACATTTTTGAAAGTGACTGATAAAAATGAGTGTAGTTTTATAATCAATCAAAGAAATATGCGAGTGCCATGAAAAAATATTAATCATTTTCTAGTGTCTTTTATTTTCTCACAAAAAAGTGGTTGGTACTTAGGTTACAGTTTAATAATGCCCTCCACAATGGGTACCAGTCTAAATGCAGCCCGCCTCTTATAAAACTCTTCATTTCTCAATAAATATTGAAATCTTATCTTTAAGAAGCAACTTTTTGTTTGTTTCAGGCATGTGGTGATTGATAAAAACTTAACTTGTCTGGGTTGAACATTCTCAAGCTGGGATTGATGCAATAAAGATTTCTGATATCTAAAGCTTGTGAATGTGATAACTTTCAAACAAAAAGAGATAGCAAGAAGAAGCTCACACTTTGGAGAACTGATTTGATTTTAGAATATTGCAAACTTAGTGACCAAAACGTTGAAATGAACCTCTTTTTATAAGTTATAAGTCAAGAAAAATGAAATTGAATAATTCTGAATTTTTCCAGAACAATTTGAACTTGACATTTAATTTGAATTTTTGGGAAAGATTCATGAACATCTCATTTTAAAAGAATTTGAAAATTTAGAATTTTTTGGAACATGCAAAAATTGATGGCCATCTTGAAATTTGCTGAAAATTGGCCAGGAATATTAAGATTTAACTCTTGTTATTTGAACCTTCTGAAATTATTGGTTATATTCAGTTTCTACTTCTTTCTCCAGATGTGATAAGTCCTTCCTGACCTATAATTTTTATTCATTATTCTATTCATTACAATTTTTCAACACTACGATTAAGTCCATCATATGTTTTGCTTTATTTTACAGGCTGGCCCCAAGATTTCCCACAATGCAGCTAGCACACTTCGTAACTTTTGTTTATGGCAGCAGACACATAATGACCTGGATGATGCGAGCCCCAAGCATCATGATACAGCCATCCTCATAACTCGGTAAGTATCGCATCATGATACAGCCATCCTCATAACTAGGTGAGTATCGCTGCATCACGATACAGCCATCCTCATAACCAGGTGAGTATCGCATCATGATACAGCCATCCTCATAACTAGGTAAGTATCGCATCATGATACAGCTATCCTCATAACTAGGTAAGTATTGCATCATGATACAGCCATCCTCATAACTCGGTAAGTATTGCATCATGATACAGCCATCCTCATAACTAAGTAAGTATCGATGCATCATGATACAGCCATCCTCATAACTAGGTGAGTATCGCATCATGATACAGCCATCCTCATAATCAGGTGAGTATCAATGCATCATGATACAGCCATCCTCATAACTAGGTAAGTATCGCATCATGATACAGCCATCCTCATAACTAGGTGAGTATCGCATCATGATACAGCCATCCTCATAATCAGGTAAGTATGAATGCATCATGATACAGCCATCCTCATAGCCAGGTAAGTATGAATGCATCATGATACAGCAATCCCCATAACTAGGTGAGTATTGCATCATGATACAGCCATCCTCATAACTAGGTGAGTATCGCATCATGATACAGCCATCCTCATAACTAGGTAAGTATCGCATCATGATACAGCCATCCTCATAACCAGGTGAGTATCAATGCATCATGATACAGCCATCCTCATAACTAGGTGAGTATTGCTGCATCACGATACAGCCATCCTCATAACTAGGTGAGTATCGCATCATGATACAGCCATCCTCATAATCAGGTGAGTATCAATGCATCATGATACAGCCATCCTCATAACTAGGTAAGTATCGCATCATGATACAGCCATCCTCATAGCCAGGTAAGTATGAATGCATCATGATACAGCAATCCCCATAACTAGGTGAGTATTGCTGCATCACGATACAGCCATCCTCATAACTAGGTGAGTATCGCATCATGATACAGCCATCCTCATAATCAGGTGAGTATCAATGCATCATGATACAGCCATCCTCATAACTAGGTAAGTATCGCATCATGATACAGCCATCCTCATAGCCAGGTAAGTATGAATGCATCATGATACAGCAATCCCCATAACTAGGTGAGTATTGCATCATGATACAGCCATCCTCATAACTAGGTGAGTATCGCATCATGATACAGCCATCCTCATAACTAGGTAAGTATCGCATCATGATACAGCCATCCTCATAACCAGGTGAGTATCAATGCATCATGATACAGCCATCCTCATAACTAGGTGAGTATCGCATCATGATACAGCCATCCCCATAACTAGGTGAGTATCAATGCATCATGATACAGCCATCCTCATAACTAGGTGAGTATCGCATCATGATACAGCCATCCTCATAATCAGGTGAGTATCAATGCATCATGATACAGCCATCCTCATAACCAGGTGAATATTGATGCATCATGATACAGCTATCCTCATAACCAGGTAAGTCTTGATGTATCACGATAAGCATTTAACCAGGTGAGTAGATTATGATCTATGTAGCAATGCTGACAAGACTGTAGAGACTCCATGCAGTCAATGGAACTTCACACCGAGCAATGATCTATTGCAGTGCCACCTGGTGTGAATAATAGCTGTTGTGACAATAGAGTTTCATTCATAAGAGCATTGTCCCTCTCAGATCACTTGATTAATTTAGTTGATATCAAGGAATAATTTTTCAATAACTTTAATGACTGCTTCTGCTCAGATGGGGACAGTTATTGTTGTGCATGAATAGACATTGTGATATTTTATAATATTTCATCATAAATTTCTGTAACATTATCTGATGAACTCAACTGAACCACATCAAAATCAGGCACTCCTATAATTTTTTTCATGAAGAAAACAACATTAAGATATATTAGTATGAGTCATTATGAGTCTAGATGCATAATATTATTGTTCACACTACAGATTATTACAGTACCATTTGTGACATATGTCACAAGGTATCTTGTCAGAAGTACTACCTGAAATTCTTGCATAGGAATGATAAATTTAAAAAGAAACGCTAAATCTATGTTTTGGTTGCTTAGTTTGCAGTGAAACAGTGCAGCAGCCATTTGCAAGATAATGATAGTGAGATGAATATGAAATATTAAGCTTACTGCTTCCTGTGCTCAGAAAGACTTTTGCTCATTATAAATACTAGATATTTGCTCATTATAAATACCAGATATTTGCTGATTATAAATACTAGATATGGGTAGTTCTATTACCCAAGGAGCTTTTTTTTCTCTTTTTTTCTTCTTTGCTACAAAGCTGATCATAATTAAAGCTTATAGAATGTTAAGTTAATGATGTAGATGAAAGTATAAATATTTATATTAAGCATCTCATGGCTTTTGGTCGGTTACTATGTTGAGTTCAGAAATTGTGGTAAATTTGTTTCTTTAAGGAAAGAAACAAAATTATTGAAAGTATCAAAAAGTCCTTTTAACTACTTACAAAACTTGTAATTTAATTGATGACCTTAACTATATATGCCTGTTATATAAATCTCACTTTCAAACTTGCAATAAACAAACCTTTATTTTCTTTTTTTAACCCTGGGATTATAATGGGATAGGCAACCATGATACACACAGCAAAAGTCAAATTTATTTCCTGCATTCTCTATACATATGCTAATTAAGTTGAGACAGGCTGGTCTGGCACTAAACATCCTAGAACTGGCCATGGCCGACACCAACATAGGAACTAGTTTGGTGGTTTATCTATAAATTTATTTTATATATGTATGTATGTGCAGTGACGTTTTGTTCACAAATATTGTGTGGAGCGAATGTTGTGCAATAAGTTACTAGGGCTGAGGGTTGATGCATCTCTGATGCCTATGTTTAAATCTGAGAGTTCCATATTATTTATCTGTTAATCAAAACAAGTATTGTGGTATAAAACATTTATTGAACACCTTTTAGAAGAAAAGATATAAATAAAATACAGAAAAAGGAAAAAGGTTTTGACAGAAAGTATGATTTTAAAATCTTTTTATGGGTCATTCAAGAATGGTGTCGGTCAAGGTTGACTCTGGTGTTTCGTATGCCAAACAGGCCTGTCTGCCTTGATTTTGCATGTGTTTACTGAACACATTTAAATTTAACTTCAGGTAAATAACCATAAATGAGATGCCATTTCTAATCCTTCCTCTTTCACCTCAGATCACCATAACCACATTTTCCATTGTTGTTCAATGTTTCCATGCATGTTGCATGCATACAGATTGGTAATATCACTTTTTTTGTTCTTGCAGACAAAATATATGTCGTTCAGCTACTAAATGTGATACATTAGGTAAGAAAATGGGTTGATAGAACATATCCTATATCGTTTTTTCTATTTGTGTCAACGTGATTCTTTCCAAAAATTAAAAGTGTAAGAAAAGTTTCAAAATGAAACCGAAGAAACTTGTAGACGTCAATACCTTATAACTACTCTATGTTTTGCGAGCAGGACTGGCCGAGTTGGGGACGATGTGCGATTCGTACCGGAGCTGTTCTATCAATGAAGACAATGGGCTGAGCGCAGCATTTACCATCGCTCACGAACTTGGACATGTGTAAGAAAGTTTACTATAATTACTTTTATCATCAAATTAAAAAAAAATCTAGATCATTTGAAATTTGAATGATAAATTCAAAGAAAAGTGATTTTCTATCCCATATAGACCTTTTCGTTTTCACCAATCTACAAATGAGAAAAGTGAAATGCATGATACATGCCTAAAAAAATAAAAAGGGCCTGGTTGCCTGGTTGCCTGGTTGCCCTGGCAATGATGACATCATAGATATAGCAGTTGTCTCTCAGCTTCAGAGTAATTTCTATAGAAATATTTTCCCACTGTAACCACTTTAAAACTTTGAAGTGAAATGTGGAAAAAATGATTCTGTGATTCTGTGATGGTTTTGGCATCTCTGACTTCCATTAAGGTTCAACTTGCCGCACGACGATGAGAAGAAGTGTAGTCAGTTTCCGGAGCAGAAAACGGGGATATATCACGTCATGGCTCCCACTCTGGACCACAATGCTCACCCCTGGACCTGGTCCCGATGCAGCAGCAAAATGCTGACCGAATTCCTCGAGTAAGTCTCCAAGCAATATGTGTCTGTGTGTAAAATGCTGACTGAATTCCACGAGTAAGTCTCCAAGCAATATGTGTCTGTATGCAAAATGCTGACCGAATTCCTCGAGTAAGTCTCTAAGCAATATGTGTCTGTGTGTAAAATGCTGACCGAATTCCTCGAGTAAGTCTCCAAGCAATATGTATCTGTGTGTAAAAATGCTGACCGAATTCCTCGAGTAAGTCTCCAAGAAATATGTATCTGTGTGTAAAATGCTGACCGAATTCCTCGAGTAAGTCTCCAAGCAATATGTGTCTGTATGTAAAATGCTGACCGAATTCCTCGAGTAAGTCTCCAAGCAATATGTATCTGTGTGTAAAAATGCTGACCGAATTTCTCGAGTAAGTCTCCAAGCAATATGTGTCTGTGTGTAAAATGCTGACCGAATTCCTCGAGTAAGTCTCCAAGCAATATGTGTGTGTGTAAAATGCTGACCGAATTCCTCGAGTAAGTCTCCAAGCAATATGTGTCTGTATGTAAAATGCTGACCGAATTCCTCGAGTAAGTCTCCAAGCAATATGTGTGTGTGTAAAATGCTGACCGAATTCCTCGAGTAAGTCTCCAAGCAATATGTGTCTGTATGTAAAATGCTGACCGAATTCCTCGAGTAAGTCTCCAAGCAATTTAATCACAAAGTAGCAATGATCTACGTTTAGAGCATTTAATCACAAAGTAGCAATGATCTATGTTTAGTGCAGGTTATGGAGAATGCCTCCTGGATAAGCCTGTTCAGACTGCGTACTATGCCAAAATGCTACGCCGCAAGCAGAAGGAACCAGGAGAGATCTTTGAGGTCGACAAGCAATGCGAGGTGGTGTTTGGCAAAGGGTCGAAGTTGTGTTCTTATATGGTAAGTTGCAGAGGCTTCCGTAGTTCTGACATTTACCTTAGTTGTACTCATTATATACTTATTACTGTAATCTTTCAACTCTGACTAGGGAGGATGGGGGGGAGGATATCTGGCTCAAAACCAAACGAAATTTTAAATGTTTAGTCTCAAGTTTATTCAGGCCTTTATTTGGCCATTTGTGTTTAAGGTTTCATATAATAGTCATATTTATTTGTAATATATTTTTTCAAATTACATGTACCTGATATATATTCATTAGAACATAAGATGCTTTATTTAAATTATAAGTATAATTATATCTATTAAGAAATTGCAACACATTTGTATCTACCTATTTCATAACTGATATTTGGTAACTTCCCAAAATGAAATGTACAATTTGCACAAAAACAAAATATTACATTTGATCTGATTAACTCTTTATTGACAAATATTTATGTTCACAATCAATTGATTTTCTTGGATAGATTTTGAAATTAGCAAAGGCACAAACTTGACATTCATGTTGGTTTAATTACCTATTATTATAGAAAAATGTTGTTATAAAAATCATTATTATTTACAAAGTATTGTTTAAACCCTTTAGTTTAATAGAAAAGATCTTTGTCAATGTTTGAGGTTTTAACCGATTAAGCTGTTAGTCTATGGAGCATACATGTATTATCGCTCATGTCAGCAATGCCCAGTTTCTGTCAGATGGCAAGAGTGAGAAGTGATCTGTGCATGATATGAGGAGTATGAGGATTTTCTTATTTTGCAAAATCTGTGCGAGTTTGATTTCTTAAAATCCAGCATTATTTGTGTGTATGTTTCAGCCGACCTGTAAGCGGTTGTGGTGCACGAGCCCTAAGGGAATCCAGGAGGGCTGCAGCACGCACCACATGCCCTGGGCCGACGGAACCAAATGCGGCATCAGAAAGGTACCTCATTCCTATCTCAAACACAAAAGATCCTCAGAGTGTAGATGAATAGCAAGACCAAAATAATGCAGGCAGAAAAATATAAAAAAATATCTCAAACAGAAGATACCTTAACCAATAAATATTCTTAAAGTCTACACATAGTAATGCAGGCAGAAAAACATATATATTCTGGAAAAGAGATCAAAACAGGGAAGAATTTTATGACAGCAGATTTGTGTAAGAATTGGATGTCACCTTATCCTTAAAGTATTTATGAATTGAAGTTTTTATGAACTTTTTCCTTGCATAATATAAATGTTTATACCCCATACTTTGCGATTAAATGTTATTACCCATCATATTTCCCCTACATTAAAGGGATTAAGCACCGATTTTGAAAAAAACGTTTAAAATTCACATATTGGTGATAAATGATGTCTATTTTGTTGTCTATTTTCTATTTTATTGATGCATCCCCATGTTTGCCTATTAATTCTATTTTAACAAGACCCTAATCTATTGCCCCTTTATGAAAGCACACTTCTTTCTTGGAGTCATTTTTATGTGGAGTGTGACCATAGAGGCACTGAAAGGTAAAATGACGTCATAAGAGTATGGCAATATGCTTATGACGTCATCAAAGTTATTGTCCTTTGAATAGTGCCAGAATTACGTCAAACAGTGCTACCCTGCTTTAAGCCTCAATTGAGGTCAAACAAGTTCATGCTACCCGTGTTTACCCGTCACATGCAGAGTGCAACTCTTATGTCTTATTGTAACTTATATTATTACTCTATTAGAACTTTAATTTGTGATGATGTTCATATGTGGCTAAGCTTTCAATTTCACCGAATTGTAGAATTGATGCGTAATCCCTTTAATGTTTGTGCCATTTGAAAGTAGATTTGAAAGTACCAGTATCCAAATCCTTCAGGAAAACTTTGTCAACAAAATCAACAAAGTGTTAGTGTTCTCCAATCACCAATCGGCAAAGCCCAGATAGGTGATCTGGAGGGGTTTGTTGAACGTCCAAGGTCTCTACCAATTTCAACCAAAGAAAAGTTTGGTGGAATTGTTAGAGCTCAAGTGAAGTAAAAAGTCGCCAGCTGCAAAAACTGAGGTAAACCCGTTTATACGTCAAAATTGAACCCGTTTCAACTGCCGTTAAAACGGGTTTGATTCAATTTTTGCAGCTGGCGATTATTATCAAGTATTTATTTTCTTTATTTAATGTTATCCAAAAAATAATCAAGCTTTTTTGAGAGATTTTAGACATAATCATACATAAAATATGAATTATCACTTAAACACTTGGGTATTTAAAAAATCACATCTGAACGAGATTATGACCAAAAAGCAAAAATCTCAGACCTCTCCAGATCACCTATCTGGGCTTTGCCGATGGGTGATTGGAGAACACTAACAAAGTGTCCTACTCCTAATCTGGTGCAGGGCAATGACCTTTCATCATAATAGGGGTCATGTGATAACCGGCAGTTTATGGTAACTCCGGCATTCTTCTCTCAGTGTTTGTCGCACATTTCTCGGTGAGATGCCAATTGGTTTTGTGGAGTAAACTTATAGATGCAGATAATATAATTGATTTAATTTTATTTGATTTGAGAAATTGGCAGTGCCACTTATGTCAATCATTCGGCTAGTTAATATTTGCTGACACAAATAGATTTCCATATGCACACAAAATGATGATGTTAAACCCATGGAAGGTTCTAAGATTAGGACTTGAAGTGACATAAACAGTGCCTCTATTTCTCAATCGTTGATTATTATATTATTCTGAAAGATAGATGGCACAGTGTAAAAACCGTAACGGTTATTTCTGAAAGTATTTCTACACTTGTTCTTTATTGTTATCAGTTTCTTTGATCTTGTTCTGATCATGACATATATTTTTGTTATAATTGGAAGTGGTGTCAACATGGCGAGTGCGTTCCCAAGAAGGAGACCACACCCATCGACGGAGGCTGGAGCAGATGGCATCGCTATGGCGACTGCTCGCGCAAATGCGGAGGAGGAATAAAGAAGGCGATCAGACTGTGCAACAACCCAGTGTGAGTTATCTCAATGTCTTGACATGTTGGAACCGCTACTCTTCTGTTTTGGAGTTGCTTTGAGATCATCAATGATAAACATCCTGTTTGAGTTGGGCTACCCCCCTCATAGCAGCCCGAGGTTTATCGTAACTGGTAATGACTTCATGAAAGATCTGTCCTTAAATTATTCTCCATAATTGCCTGTTTATATTATCCATACCCAGCAAACAATTATACGTTTTGAAAACGTCTTGAAAACGTTTTGGTTTGGTTTCCAAAACGTTTTGACAAAACGTTTTGAAAACGTAATTGTGTAGACACTCCAAAACGTTTTCAAAACGTTTTGACAAAACCTCTTGAAAACGTTTTGACAAAACCTCTTGAAAACGTTTTGACAAAACCTCTTGAAAACGTTTTGGCAAAACCTCTTAAAAACGTTTTGACAAAACCTCTAGGAAACGTTTTGGCAAAACCTCTTGGAAACGTTTTGGCAAAACCTCTTGGAAACGTTTTGGCAAAACCTCTAGGAAACGTTTTGACAAAACATCTTGGAAACATTTTTGATAAAACCTCTTGGAAACGTTTTTTACAAAACCTCTTGGAAACGTTTTGATAGGACCTTCTTAAGATATTCATTAAACCTTTCTGAGACCTTCCTACAACCTTTTTGAGAATTTCCCACAAGTCATAACAATATATTTTCATCTTACCTCTAAATTTGTACAAAAAGAACATAGAAAAAACATTAATTTTCGTTTTTTTTTAAATATTTATTATCATTTTAGTTTCTAACTCAATGTTACAATGTATTTCTACATATATCTGATAATTGTTGAAAATGTCCATGATTTCTGATAGTGTGAGGTTTGTGAGGAGTCCTCTTCAGATGAGTCCAGACATGAGGAAGCTGGTGTGCTGGGAGCAGACCCTCTCTTTGCTGCACCTTTCTGAAACAGAAATAACATTTTTTTAAGATTCATTGTCAAACTTTTGATACCATAAGAAATATTCCTTTAAATATTTAACATACCATATTCACCAAACAACCCCCCCCCCCCCCCCCCCCAAAAAAAAAGCCGATTTTGTACAGATATTCTAAAATATCCTACCTGATATTTTGCCCCTCCAACTTGGTTCAAGTTTGGGGCATTCTTCATTGTTCTTAGGCTTTGCCCCGAAATGGCTATTGTCCTTCATGTTGTTTCAGATAAATCCTTCGACATGCTCCTGCAATTATTAAATTCAAAGATTTAAAACGTCTTCATAAACAATACAAACATATCATTTAAGCCATAAGATATGAATATAAAAAAAATAAATTACACAATCTGAAAACATGTGGTTTAAATATAAATTAAGTCAAATTCAGTGACTCGATTAAGTCATAAACTTTTAGAGACAGATGTATAATGATAAAAAATAATAGAGCCCAGAATTCTTTAATTGTGCCAAACATTGTATGTGAGGATATGCATAGATTTGTGAATTGATTTTTCCTATATTTATCACACTTCACAGAAGCTTGAGTGCATGTTGGGGTTGGCAGGCCAGTACAGAAATAGCCACATGTGGGTCACAGCTTGTTGGCCTAACTGGGGTCATACAGGCCTGGTGAGGGCACAAGGTGCAACCCTCCCTTATGTAATTGGGTCAATACAGTTCACTGATCTTGCACCTATTATCGCTCAAACACAAGAGAGCGCCCTCTTTTCACCACTTCCGGGAGTAATGTTTGGGCAGTCAATTAGACATATTTTCGCCCATGTAAACAAAGCCTTTTAACTGTTTTTTCAAGGAATATAATCATCAGGAGATATTAATAATACATGCAAACTGTGAATAATAGTTTGTTTTCTCAACGGGACACACAAAAATGTTTTAATGTAAAGTATTTCCCTATTAAATGTGCATCTGAAATATTCTCTGTTTTGTTCAACGACTTAAATTCAATATGGCGGCCAGTAAGCAGGAAGTTCATGTTCTGCACATGCTCAGTTCAAAGATCAGCAGAAGGGTTGTGAACTGTATTGACTAAGCCAAATTAGATGCACATGTAAAAGATAAATACTCAATGTCTTAACTCAGCATTTAAATATATATTCATGAATGTTCATGCCATAAGTCTCACAATAATTAACACACTCATGTACATACCTTAATTCCCGAATTGTAGCTCTAAAACAAAGATGTGGCCTTGAGTCGATGTTTGCTGTTGGAGAACCAAGTCTTCACTTTTCAAATTTGAGTGGTGACAGAGTCAGCATTACATACACTTATAATTCAAACATTCTGTATTGGCAGTTATTTCTTATACAGGTGTATGTATATTACCTGACCTGAATGGTATAATTATTAATCATATCATCATGTAAAATAACAGCAAATTTAGTAGTGTTAACCTATTTTTCTAATTCTAATATGCAGTAAGAATACGAAAATAATATGTGCAGGGGTGTGGAGTAGGACTCCATCTCATGGAGGTGGAGGGAGTATTAATAACCAACTAACCCAGTCATGTGTACATTGGTTTGAAATAACTGTCAAATGGACAACTTTGTAAGTTGTTGGAAGGATTCAGTATAATATATGAAAATATTACATCAAGGTCAAACATTGTTGTCATGTTTTCTTAACATTACCTACATGTGTTATTCTTAAAACAATAAAAAATGTGATTATGACCTCACCAAATAACACCAAAACATTCAGTTAAACTATTTCATGCCAGTTTCATAATGTCACTTTCCATAATTAGTGTCCAACATTATTAAAACATTTACCAACCATAATTTCTGAAGCTAAGCCAAACCAAGACCAAATCAAAACGTTTTGTATATGTTTTATCAAGACGATTCCAAGATGTTTTTGAAAAAACGTTTTCAAAACGTTTACAAGACGTATTTTATAGCCTAGCCAATCCAAGACCAAACCAAAACGTTTTGTAGACGTCTTGTGTTTGCTGGGTATCCACTGCCAAGTGAAGAGTCAGCTTCACTTGAGTCACATAGGCCCCCTGCCAGTCTCTCCGACCAATGATTAAATATAGTGGAGTTGTACAGATCTGGTTCCGGTAAAGTTGTACAGTTCCGGTGTGTACTTTTCAATGGGGAAAAAAAACAACATGGAGATCGGCAATCGGCCTATGGGCACTCAGAAGAGGTTTGAACAATTTTTGGTTTGGCAGGAAGTAAATCATTTGATCTACATTTCCAGTTCTCCAACATTGAAGAGTTATGATTCACTTGTTTTCCTGCTAAAACCACAGTGTGGTTAGAAGCATGATCCGACATCCCTGTATTCACTGCTGCCACAAGCTAAACAGCACAGAGATGCTAAAACATTATTCTCATGGCAAAAATTTGTCAAACTTGGGAAGCACCCCCTTATATTTGATAGACTTCCCCTTGTCATAACTTTTAAAAAATCTTTCTGGAAAAACAACTGAAAGTTTCAGTATTTGATCAACTGGTCTGAGGATATAGAATAAATCATAACTCATAAATTCACAAATTGATGCTGTTGTTTGGTGTGGTACATAATTATGCAAGCATACTTATATTTTCAGACCTCGGAGAAACGGCAAGTTTTGTGTTGGACGTCGTATGAAGTACAGATCTTGCAACATCCAGGACTGTGTGAATGAGAAGAAGACTTTCCGTGAGGAACAGTGCTCCCATTTTGATGGTCGTCACTTCAACATCAATGGACTGCCCCCTAGTGTCAGATGGGTGCCAAAATATGCAGGAAGTAGGAACAATTTGTTTTTTTTTTAACATTTCAAATATCTGTTTCTCTGATGGCAGTTGGAGATATTTTTTCTGATTTCACAGTGAAATGAATTTGCTAAAGTGGCTTTATATTTACTTACCTTACAAAAATATAGCAAAAACTTTTAATAAAAGATTTACATGTCTATTAAATTATGCATGTTTTTGTGTGCAGTTCACCTGAAGGACCGGTGTAAATTGTTCTGTCGAGTGGCCTCCAGTAGCGCCTACTATCTCCTGAGTGACAAGGTCGATGACGGCACAAAGTGCGGCCCGGACTCCTCCGATATCTGCGTCAATGGACAGTGCAGGGTGAGCTTACCAAACCAAATCATCATCCCAAAACCCAGAGATATTTTAAACAGAGATTGAAAACAGCAGGCTTGCCACCAGGTGTCAGCACGGTGCACCGTGCATCTCACACAAGCAACTGTTGTTGATCAGCGATAAATAGTTTTGCGTTTATTATTATTACACAAGTTCTTCCATTCTTGATGTCATTGATGTATGATTAACATAGATATGTGAAAAGTAAGTTGTTCTCGTAATAATTTCTTACAAAAAAGACATGTTCATACAAATCTGTGAGTCTGTGAATCCGGACCTAGGTCTGTGTCATAGGTCTACATATAGTATTTACTATGGCGGCAGTGAGATTGGTTCACCTGAGCGATAATGCAGAACTTCGGCTTGTTTCCAATCTCTGTGTTAAATGTCTCTACAAAACCCTATTATCTGCATTCCAAACCCTGTCCTCAGCATTCCAACCCCTATTCTTTGTATTCCAATACCCTATAATATGCATTCCGAACCATATTCTCCGATTCATAAACCCTATTCTCTGATGTTTTAGTCAAACAAATCAATGTGTCACATGGTGGTAAAGATAGGCTGGTGGCTATTGCTCTCAGCAAAGGTGTGATAATTAATAGTCATACTCTGCTAAACAGAGGTAGTTGATTCTCTACCTACCTCTGCCTCCAAAGCCTATTCAGTGTTTATATGAAACAAGAAATATGAAAGACCCTGAAATTCATATTTCATGATATTCATGATCTGCGGCTGGTAGTGTTCGCTAATGAGGTAGGTTGAGGATCGACTTTCTCTGTTGAGGTGAGAGGAAACAGTCAAGGAGATGTTTAGATTGTGGATGGAATGCTTTGTTTTTCAGAGAGCTGGATGTGACAATCGGCTGGGGTCGCGGGCCAAGCGAGACAAGTGCGGAGTGTGTGGGGGAGACAGCTCTTCTTGCAGGACTATCTCAGGAACTTTCAACCAAGTAAGATATGGTAGGGACCTCACTTGCTCTCATTTATACAGCATGCATCCTCATAGCCAAGATTTCCTTATGAAAATATTAGTGAACTTGACCCACTTTTAACTGAGCCACTTCTGAATGACCCACTTTTAACTGAGCCACTTCTGATTGACCCACTTCTTCATGAAACACTTCTAAATGAAACGGCCTGATCAGGAAAATTCTTCACCAATTCCAATCAGTTTCTATCAAGCACCATACACAGAAAGTGTCTGGAAACCAGCGTTTTGTAAATGTCACATTTATCTTTTTTTTTTAAAACATCATGTCTTCCTCTCCCTGGCCAGAATATTCAATGAGATTGGAAATAAGGGGTGTCCCGCTACATATCCTCCCATCACAAAGTTTGGTGAATCACTGAAAAGCTAATGGTGTGACAAACTATGAAAGGACTTCAAAGCATGTTACAACAGTTTCTCTGGAAAATGTCAAGCAAGCAAAAATATGTATATATTTTAAAATAAGAATACATAAACAACTAAAGGAAGCATGAAAAAATATGATCATATTTCATGTACATGTTGTAAGAAAAAAATCATTACGCTTTAGTTTTTAACTAAATAGAGAGTTGTGTTATTTTGTTTAAAAAGATTGGATCTTTTCAAAAGTTTGAAAAAAAATGTTTTTTTTTCCCTCAAATTTTTCCATGATTTATTGGCATTTCAGGGTACAACCTGGTGGTACGTATTCCAGCCGGAGCCACGAACATTGACATCAGACAGCACAGCCACAACAACCAGAAGAAAGATGACAACTACCTGGGTGAGATTCATGGCATCCTTATCATCCATGTCAAGTACCAGTGAAAACTGAATATAGGTCACTAGGTCAAATTATGGCCTACTTACCAGTCCCATTGTCCCAAGGTCTCAATTTTGCGCAGCTGAGTTAATTTCTCTAATGGTTATTCACTTACCCCATGAGTTACTTGCCCAGGTGAGCTTCTCAATTTTCTGAAATTACTGCTAAAAGCTAATGCTGTGACAAATTGTGAAAGGACTTCAAAACCTGTTACAGCAGCTTATCACTCAAGCAAAAAATATATATTTAAAAGAACAAGGATATTGTTTTGCCATTCAGCCCTGCGGAAGGCGAGTGGCGAGTCGATCGTGAATGGTAAGTTCATCGTGAGCATGGCCAGGAAGGAGATCCAGGTGGCGGGCACGATGATAGAATACAGCGGCTCCAACAATGAAGTGGAACGCATCAACAGCACGAGGATGATCCGCGAAGAGATACAAGTCCTCGTAAGAACTCAACAATCCTCAAAATTGATTAAGTGTACAGTGGCGTAGAAACGTGAAGTTATAGATGTCGGGAAGTGATATTTTTTCGAAAGCTGTAATGATGTATTTCAAATGATGCAAAATAGTTGAATTTATAAAAAAAATTCGGGAAAGATATTAATGATAAGATTTCGGGAAAGATATTAATGGTAAAATTAATCAAAACCAAGTTCTGATGTTTTACTCTTTTCTGACTTGTTACAATGTAATATATTGAAGCTCCTTAGTAAATTGAAAAGTTGACACAACCACCATCTCAGACTAGGCCAAATAAAATACAGAAATATTAATGTTCAATTAATCCACAAAAAGAAATAACAAGATGAATTTGATTTGTGTAGACAAGTACTGGTTGATAACTGGTGTTATTGAAATCGCCAAATTGACATTCACATCTCATATTATCACAGGTGTTGTCCGTGGGGGACTTGAATCCGCCGGATATCCGATTCACGTACACGATCTCCATGAAGGGACACGTCAACTTTGTGTGGAGCAACAAGGGAATGTGGTCAAGCTGCAGTGATCTCTGCCAAGGTAAGAATCGCCCCCACACAAGATGATCACACTCACCACGAGCTGCTCGCTGGATGCTTCATAATAGGCGACTAAATGGAGGACAACAAACAAGTTTTATCTTCCATCTTGGTGTGTTATAATGACCTACTTTGTATTGAGCAACAGGAACCCCAAGTGCTAATAATAAACTATTCTGTCAAGCTCAATTAGCAGGACAGACTGTAATGATGAATTAGCAGGACAGACTGTAATGATGAATTAGCAGGACAGACTGTAATGATGAATTAGTAGGACAGACTAATGATGAATTAACAGGACAGACTGCAGGGCTGAATTAGCATGATTAGCAGGACAGAACCCCAGGCTGAATTAGCAGGACAGTCTGCGGGGCTGAATTAGCAGGACAGACCCCCAGGATGAATTAGCAGGACAGACTCCCAGGATGAATTGGTAGGACAGACCCCCAGGATAGATTAGCAGGAATCCGCCTGAATTAGCATGATTAGCAGGACAGAACCCCAGGCTGAATTAGCAGGACAGTCTGCGGGGCTGAATTAGCAGGACAGTCTGCGGGGCTGAATTAGCAGGACAGACCCCCAGGATGAATTAGCAGGACAGACCCCCAGGATGAATTAGCAGGACAGACTCCCAGGATGAATTGGTAGGACAGACCCCCAGGATAGATTAGCAGGACAGACCCCAAGGATGAATTATCAGTACAGACTGCCTGGCTATTTGATCAGTTTTTCTGTCTTGCATACTCCAAGCTATTATGTGATATTTTTTATTATGTGATAGCATCTTCTGTCTATTTTCAGGGACACGTCGTCGTCGGGTTGTTTGCCTCAGAGAAGATGACCATAGAATTGTATCTGACCAAAGATGTGAGGCCGAGAGAAAGAAAAGGCCGTCAGAAATACGAGAAAGTTGTAACAGCCACTGTTCTTTGAGGTGAAAAATTATACCCAAATATTACAAATAGGAAAAAAAATCAATGTCTCATTTTAAGCATCCATACAATCAAAATTCCTGGATTTGTGTTCAATTTCTATTTGTAGATGGCAGATCGTGGAGCAAAGTGAGTGTTCATCACGGTGTGGGGAGGGCGCACTCCATCGACGTATTAAGTGCCTTAAACGGAACCTCGGACAGAGTGAATACACTGATGATGCTCACTGCCACAAGGTGGCGCCAAAACCGGTTGAGAAGGTTGCCTGTAGAGGACTCTGCCTGCCCACACACTGGAAATATACTGACTGGTCCAAGGTAGTGATTGCTTCATTGTTGTTCATTATTCAACTCTGTTTCTGTATGTTTCAAGATATGTTTTACTTTCCAAGATATAGTGAAATATTTATTTTTAATTTTGTAGTGTACGCAAAGTTGCGGAGGAGGGAAACATCACCGTGAGGCAAGATGTGTGGATGTCAATGATGAGACTCTGGATGATTCAGACTGTGACCATGAGACCAAGGCTACCATTCAGTCCTGCAATGAAGAACCTTGCCCAATATGGGTGGAAGGAGAGTGGACCGGGGTATGGAGTTACATATTGCCTTCTTACCCCAATGTGGATAATTTGCTACACATTTTTCCAAATCAACAAAATTTATATTTATGACTGACCAGGAAATGCTCCATACATGGTTTCCGTTTTTCAACAATTAAATGAAAGAAAAGATAAATTAAATGTAATAAATTATATCATTGTTGATTCTTGCCAAATGAAAGGCTCTCATTGACATATTCTGACATCTGGGGCAGGATAAGAAACATAATTTAATAATAAACAGGTTACTCTGTAGGGTTGATAAATTCTCAGCATATTAGGTCAGCAGCTAAGTGAATTGGTTTTTATGGCGATATATTTTTATAATGTAATTCAGTGCTCGGTGACATGTGGGTCCGGCTTCCGTCATCGCCATGTATGGTGCAAGCAGGGAGGAAAAACGATCAGCAAAACTTTATGTAACATCAAAGATGAACCTCCAACCAAGATGAACTGCACCCACAAGCCATGCCCAGCCTGGTATACCGGGTACTGGGGGAAGGTGAGCACAACACTGGCCTCGCAGAAGAAGACGGTGTGACGTCATTCCTATAGCTTAGCATTATGAAAATTATGTTGTATTTAGTAATCATATTTACAAGAAAGATTATATTACACAATTCTGATTTTTGGCTGCAAAATTAGATTGCCATGTGCACATCAACTTATGATAATTAACACAAGTTTGTTAAGACTAGGGTTGACACTAATATATACAATGATGAAATATCTTGATCTTTGATAGAAAATGTTATTCTAAGAGATAGAGAGGACGCAATATAAACATTTCTATATTGTTAGTTGCCTGTTGAATAGGTTTAACTTTAACTCAAAATGTTTGTTCACTGGTTTTCTTACACTTTCTTCAAGGAAAAATGCATAGATTTCTGTATTAATGACACTTTTTATAATGGCAGTGTTTTAAAGATTTCAATATAAATGGCGCCTTTTATAACAGCAGTGTTCCAAAGATTTCTATATAAATGGCACCTTTCAAACAGCAGTGTTCCAAAGATTTCAATATAAATGGCACCTTTCAAACAGCAGTGTTCCAAAGATTTCAATATAAATAGCACCTTTTATAGCAGCAGTGTTCCAAAGATTTCTATGTAAATGGCACCTTTTATAACAGCAGTGTTCCAAAGATTTCTATACAAATGGCACCTTTTTTAACGGCAGTGTTCCAAAGATTTCTTTATAAATGGCACCTTTTATAACGGCAGTGTTCCAAAGACTGCGGCAAGGGTTACAAGCACCGTCCAGTGCGCTGTGTCTCGTCTATCGGCGTTCTGACGGTGCTGAAGGACTCGGAGTGTAACGCCGCCATCAGGCCGAGGTCGGAAGCTCTGTGTATCATGCCACAGTGTATCACCACCACGGTATACACCACCACCGCACTCCCACCCACGCAGGAGACCAACAACCTGCCAAATTCACAGTGGAGAACTGGCAGCTGGACAGAGGTGACCTTGAAATTATTTTTTTATTAAACATCATTCTTCATTTTGAGTTGAGTTTCAGGCCCCTAATCATGTCCACCTGGGACTCAAACAGCATAAAAAAGGTCCTAGTGAGATTGTACCAGTCAAGTTTTCATTATATTTTCATTAAAAAAAAAATCTATTTTTAATCGTTCCATTTACAAGTAGATGGGCACTAAAATAGAGAAGGAGAACATGAAACAATTCTCAATCTATATTTGACATTATTTGAAATAGAAAATAAGAGTAAAGAAAATAAAATCTGATGTAATTGGGATGGTAAAGTTGATAGAATATTTAATATATTGCAGTGTTCAGCCACATGTGGTGTGGGACGGTGGGAGAGATACGTCAGTTGTCGAGACGAGGAGGGAAACATCGCAGACGAGAGCTACTGTGTTCACCTGGACAAGCCGGCCTCAGTGGACGAGTGCATCGCGAGGCCGTGCGGCGAATGGAGAACTGGTCACTGGACAGCAGTGAGTTTTATGTTGTTTTTATTTAGTAATCAGTCTGTCTGGGTGTGTGTGTGTGTGTCTGTGTGCTTATTACCTCTTTTGTTTGTTTGTTAGTTTGTTTGTTCCAGTGGAACTGTGTTACATATTTAAAAAGTTTTCATGAATTAGATAGCAGAATACACATGCACAAAAACTAGGTCATTTGGTCAGATATCAACCAGTGTAATGCATAATGTATTGAGGGCTGCAACCATATCTACTATTATTGTTGACACCATAGATTATTACAGTTCCTTTTGTGATATTTGTCACAAGGTATCTAGTTTAATTTTGTTTGTGAATTTGTGCATGAGTTTAGCCTATTGTTTTTTTCTGAATCATAGTGCTCATCTTCATGTGGGGAGGGCAAGGAGACACGCTATGTTGCCTGCGTCACACTTGACGAACTTGACGAGCAGATAGCCACGCCCACCCAGTGCGACATCAACGTACAGCCAGACACGGAACGAACATGTAACAAGGAACCATGCCTTGACAGCCGCGACCTTGACATCTATAGCATCACGAGCAATACCGTGGAGGAGACCAACCACTGGAGGGTTGGACCTTGGGGCGGAGTAAGTGTTGTTTTCTCATACTGCAGTCGCTTTAGGCCCTGTTCATCCTGCGGTTCCTTAAGGCCCTGTTCATCCTGCAGTTCCTTAAGGCCCTGTTCATCCTGCAGTACCTTTAGGCCCTGCAGTCCCTGTAGGCCCTGCTCATCCTGCGGTAGCTTTAGGCCCTGTTCATCCTGTGGTTCCTTAGACCCAGTTCATCCTGCGGTAGCTTTAGGCCCTGTTCATCCTGTGGTTCCTTAGACCCAGTTCATCTTGAAATACCTTTAGACCCTGTTCATCCTGCAGTTCATTTAAGCCCTGTTCATCCTGCTGTTCATTTAGGCCCTCTTTATCCTGCAATTCCTTTAGGCCCTCTTTATCCTGCAATTCCTTTAGGCCCTCTTTATCCTGCAATTCCTTCAGGCCCTATTCATCCTGCGGTTGCTTTAGGCCCTGTCCATCCTGTGGTTCCTTTAGACCCTGTTCGTCCTGCGGTTCCTTTAGGCCCTGTTAATCTTGCGGTTCCTTTAGGCCCTGTTCATCCTGCAGTACCTTTAGGCCCTGTTTACCCTGCAGATTCTTTCCGTCACACAACCCTTATACGTGTTGTTGCTGTTGCAGTGCTCCAGCACCTGTGAGGGAGGGTGGCAGCAGAGGAGAGTGCTGTGTCATGATGAGAACGGTGCCAGCGAGGCCTGCGATGACAAGCAGAAACCCAAGGACATCCGTCCCTGCAACAGCGGACCATGCCCCATGTGGAACTTTGGAGGCTGGGGAGAAGTAAGTGAAACTGAATTATGAGTCTTATTATATAATATATGCATCTAATATCATCATTTTAGACATAATTTTGTCATAATTTTTTTAGCCTGTGTTCGTCAATTTTTGTCTTGCTTGTGACAGTTGTTTTCAGAATAAGACATCACATTCTGTCAGTCCATCTGTCCCTCAAGATTTTATTTCCATGTCTTTTTTTCCTGATGAACATATATATCATAAACTTGACTAAGTTTGAGACTCCCTCTTCATATCAGGAATGGAGACCCACAGCATAAGAAAGGTCCATAAGGGATGGTAACAGTCAAATTACAAATAAGTATTGAAACGAGGGTTAATCTTTCAATTCCAGTGTTCGAAGACGTGCGGAGGGGGCATCCAGGAACGAGTTGTTATATGCCAGCTTCCAAACAGCCAGGAAATGCAGGATCATAGCTGTGATATTCTGGACCGGCCCAGCAGTACACGGAGATGTCAGACCCAATCCTGTACTGCTGGCTCCGACAACTCATGGACCTCCAAACCTTGGTCACAGGTAGGCCCCATGACAGCCTTCCTTGAAATTAGGTTAATTTGAAAAGTTAAACATAATAATTTTGAAAAATTAGATTTAAAAGAGAAAGGGGTGGTCTGTGAACGCATTGCTCTTTGAAGAACATTACTACCTCTGGTACCCAAATCTTTAATAATGACAATTAGTTTACAGTGTGTGATATGATTAGATATATTTTATATTATACATATATTATACAGGGTTATACATATTTAATTACATCGTTGTAAATTCACATTAGTGAATAAACAAAATAAGATTCTTCTCTTGGCAGTACGGTATTAGATTTACGGTTGTTACTGCTAACTTTTTCATTTTGATAGTTACAAGAAAAAATCAGATAGATTACAGTGATGGTATAAGCATTTATTGTTGCGTTTTTTTCCAGAGAATATAGGCCAGATATATCTCCCATTTTTTTTTCTTTCTTATGTTTTTTCTCATGTAATATTATCTAAAAATGAACTAAACACAAACTGGCAAAGGCTTCAATCATGATTTGTCCTGTAGTGATAGACATTAATCTTCTAAATATTGCATTTATTATATGATAAATTGCATAATTTAGAAATCCTGAAATAATTAAACCATCGTAGTTCGTAATGGATATGGAACTGATAATGACAAGAAAATAATCTTTCTAGAAAACTAAATGGTTGTAATATCAATATCTTATCTTGGACCACTGAATAATTTGTTAAAATACAAAACACAGGTTATTTAGAACAAATTGATAATATGCAAATTATATTTATAGCTAGACAGTGATTCAGTAACGGCTAAATATCACCTTTCCAACAACACAAATAAAATGAAAGAAATTGTTTTTTTAGTATTAAATTAAATCAAAATATGACATATAACTGTGAGATTACTTTGGTTCACTTTCAGTACTCTGACTTCAGATATTTAAGCAAAGCCCCAACTGAGGTTGTTGCTAATGGCAACGGAATGGTAATGTACTCATTCCCATGGTGATGACCTAATTTCAGCTGCCCTGACCTAATTTCACTTCACCAGATGCTTTTGCATTGCTATTCAATTTTTTTCTTCTTTATTTTGAACAAAAACGCCTCTTAATGTTAAAATGCATGTTTGTTCTTATTAATCTCAATAGAAGCAAAAAAGTATGATAATTTTAGTTAAAAAGCATACTGCTATTTTTTGGGCTGCTAAAATTTAACTTGATATGAAGAGTTCAAGAGAAGTCTTGATAGATTAATTGAATTGAAATAAAATTCTAAGGAACTAAAAAATATTTATCCACAAAAAAACTTTCTAATATAGCTCTAATATTGAAAACAATGAAATAAAGTGATGAAAAAAATGATGACTGGACATTTTGAATGTTTAATGTTGCACCTATCCACTGAATGGTGTTAGTTGCATGCTCATTTTGGAGTTTAATTTTTTTACATCATATCTTGTGGTTTGATACAGATATGTGGAGGAGTTGAAAGTTAGTTGCTTTTATGTCCTTGTAAGTCTAATGCTCTCGATAGTGTTATGTGAAAGGATTTACTCCTAGCTGGGAAGGGTATTATAAAAAAAAGCATTGAAATTATTCCTTCTTGTCAACCCTTAACATAATGGAAGGACATTAACAACCATCATATTATGAGTGAAACATGTGTGAGACTTGAGTTAGACACAAGTGGGATAACAGTGAGGAACAAGTGAGACTTGGGTGAGACTTGGGTGAGACTTGAGTGAGACATGAGTGAGACATGAGTGAGACATGGGTGAGACATAAGGGGGATATAAAAGGGACATAAGTTAAAAATAAAAGAGAAATAAGTGAGACATGAATGAGACATCAGTTAGAAATACCCGAGATATTAGTGAGACATCAGTGAGAGACATACTACTAACTTTGTTATTACCAGACTCTTTAAAGACAATAGTATAGATCCTAGCAACACCATTGTTTTCAAAAGATCTGCTTTGTTTTCAACTTTATTTATTCACTGAGTGGCAATTTTACATATCCCATTGGTTTAGTTACTCAAATATGTAAAGTGATAAGCAATGACCTATTGACCTGAATATTGATGTCCCTTTGCTGTGATCTAATGCTTGGTTCAGCCTGAAATGAATTATGATCCTGGCACCCAATGTTTGGCCTCATCAATTTAAAATAAAGCTGTATTAGCATAATTATATATGATATATGTTTATAAATATATATAATTTATCTTTATTTTTTGTTTATTTTTTCAGTGTTCTGTTACATGTGGCACTGGGTTGAAGACCAGACTAGTTCAGTGCAGGAGTGCGGACGGTGCAGCCGTCGCTGAGGACCTCTGCCAGGAAGAGAAACCTCGGCAAGAAAGAGTATGCCGACAGGGAAAATGTCCACACTGGGTTGCCTCAGCTTGGGGAGAGGTAAAAATCCAGGAAAAAAAACTTTGAAAAACTAAATACCAGAGGTTTATTGATGTAGGACATAGGGTTGAGTTTAACATTCTTAGCTATTTATGGACTGAACCTGTGTGGCCATTAAGCTTTAAGGTTTCCATATGTGCATTACCTCATGCAATGCATCATGCAGAGTGTCAATTGTTTTCGCCTACCATACTGAGCAGTGCAGGTGTTTCCATGTATGTGTATTGCTGTCCGTGATGTCGTCCGTAAGCATAATGACGCATAGCCTTTCACAAAGGGTCGCGATAGAAAATCTGATGCACAGCTTTTTCAGTTTACAAGTCTATTTTTTGTGGCAAATTAGAATTTTTGCAGTTTCACTACAAAACTGGCACATACATGTGAACACCTCATGACGCACTGCGTGACACACTGCATGACACAATGAATGACACACTGCATTACAGGCTACACATATGGAAACACAGCTTTAATGATGACTGTATTTCTTGAATATGTTGTATCTCTTAAAGATCTTGAAAGACAATAATAAAATGTGGTTTTATTCCAGTGTTCAGCTACATGTGGAGCTGGTGTCAAGACGCGTAATGTACGCTGTGTTAAGAAGCAGCATCGTGGTGTCAACCCTCGGATGTGCGCCAATATCACCAAGCCGGCCACCACGCATACCTGCCGACAAACTAACTGCCCACAGTTCCAGTGGACCTCCAAGCCATGGTCCCAGGTAAACACAAACTCACTCAATACTACACAACATGTAGCTGCCCCAAATGACCCTGTTGTCAGTTAATTTGAACTTTCTATCACTATCATTAACATTTTTTGACGATTTGTCTCTCTTATTTAGAGAATTCTATCTCGGGGTGGGAGAGCTCTGAACCAATCTGGGCGGTAATTGAAACATATCTGGGTGGTATGATGTCATACCATTGTTCTGAACCAATCTGAGCCGTTATGTTATATAATGACTTTTTTTATATCTCATAAGAGCATCAAAATCACATAATAATCCTCACAAAATTTAACAAATTTTGTTACAGTTGAGTGTATAACAGTGTCTGTACATATGTACATATGTACCCATTTAAAAAAACAAAAAAACTTTTTGAATGATGACCTACTTCTATCCATTTGACCTTTGACCTTTTACTTCCAGCCATGTTGATTTTGTCAATAATCTATCTTTTAAAGGGGGAATTTCAGCCATTTTTGGAAGAGTTTTTTTCCATACTTCATATGTATGCTAATTTTGCATTTTGCTTTTCTCTTTTGTCAGTGTTCCAAAACCTGTGGCCCGGGTCAGAAGGTCAGGAAAGTCTTCTGTGCCAATGTGACATCAGGTCAAGAGGTCAGGGAGAATATGTGTGACATCAGGCACAAACTGAAAGATCAACGGCGATGCAGCGACCGGCCCTGTCCCTACCTGTGGCTTACCCGTGACTGGTCCCAGGTCGGATATCAACCACTCAAATAATTTTGTTAAAAAATTTTTTTTTAATGGAATTAAAATGGAGTTTTTAAAAAAAATTTCATTAAAAATTGTGGATTATGTATAGCTGACTTTGTAGAAATGTGAAAACAGGAAAAAAATAGGCAGCATGTTTTTTTAAATATATTCATTTCTTTTCACCCACGAGACTGTTCTGTGTGTATTTTATGATGGACATTTTATTTTATTCTGGAAAACACATATCTCATAAAATGACTGTAATTTTACTAATAGGTGGATACTCATGCTATGATTTGTATTTTCTGATGACAGTGTTCTCAGAGCTGTGGTGTGGGGCAGCAGAGTCGGGAGGTAAGCTGCCACCAGGTGACAGATGAAGGCTGGCTATTGTCCAACATCAGTGCAGCATGCCCACAGGAAGACAAACCACCCATTGCCCGTCAGTGTAACCATGGCAACTGCAAAGCTCTCTACCAATGGAAAGCAGGAAAATGGCATGCTGTGAGTTACAATAGATAAATATATGGGGGAATAAGGACTTAAAAAATTCCTTTTTTCCCTGGAAAAAAAATAAAACCTGCATTTAAACCCCCACAAAGTACAAGATAAATGTTTTGTTTTTACGCCCATGCATATGACTTTGTATATGTTTTGTGTGCAGTGTGCAAGATCGTGTGGCCTGGGTGAGTCCCATCGTCGCGTCCATTGTGTGGACGTCTCGGGGCGCCACCATTCCCACCACAACTGCCTGGCTGCGTTCAAACCAGACACAGTGAAGACCTGCTATTCCAAACCCTGCTACGCCCGAAACTGCCGCCAACTCCGACGCACAGCCAACATCAAGAAAGACGGCAACTACAAGCTACAAATCAACGGAAAGCTAATACAGGTCTGTTACATTTCTTACTATTACTCTTAGCTTTATTTCAAAAAGGTTTAATGGTTATTGTCATTTTATAATCTCCTGTCCAAGGAACTCTTTTTAGTATATTAGCGCATGTTATTCAATAAGGGTGATACAGATGTTCTTTTCAGACATTGTTCTCTAAATATAAATAACAGTACTCTCAGCATGTTATAACAAGCATCATTTTTCGAAAACGTACATTAGATATGATTTTGCTGTTATACCCCTGAAATTGTTTTTAGGTGTATTGTCATCGCATGAGAAAATCAAGGCCCCAAGAATACCTAACCCTCCCTAGTGGCGAAAAGGAGAACTACTCTGAAGTATTTGATAAAAGGTAAATGATCTTTCTCTTGACAAAATGATTTGATTTGATTTGATTTATGATGTTGGCTGCTCCACTTATGTCTCATGGGCACTGAAGAGCCTGCACATTATGGCTGATATGTAATGTATTGGTTTGGTTGGCAGATTGCTAGACCCTCACACGTGTCCGAACAGTGGTCACCGTCCAGGTCACTGTGAATGTCACCAGTCACAGTACATCCGAGCTGGAAGAACTGCTTACTCCAAAGTCCGGCTCAACATTACCTCCTTGTCCCTGATCAGTAAGTAACCATCGTGGAGAACTGGATTTAAGGTTACTGGCAGTTCATAGGGGCTACTTTTTGATTGTGGCAAAGAATCAGGTCCTCCCAGTTTAACTCTGGCTAGAAAAAGTGGGTCCATATACCCGGTATATGGAATTTGCCTCTGTTAACTCTGTAACTGTAAAAGCTCAGGAACTAACTTTCGGGCATTCCATTTGACCCTGAAGGACAAACTAAAGTTGACATGAAAAAGCAGAAATATCGAACAGGCATTTACATTTACTGATCAGCTGATCCACATCTCAGCAAGTCTCTTTGAGGCTGTCAACCTTTGTGGCTGTCAACCTTTGTAAAATATGTCCTGTTTGTTATGGTTATTTATTGCTATACATATATAGGATTCATGGGATGTTTCAGTTGATGATTTCAAATTCACATCTACGAGAGGAGCCAAGCGCATTCCGTATGGAACTGCAGGGGATTGCTACAGTGCAAACAACTGTCCACAGGTAAGAAATTCCACTCATATGTCAGCAAATAATGTTTGAAGGTCAGCAGGGTATAGGTGTCAAGGTCAGCAGATAAGGTGTCAGCTGGTCAAGGTACAAACAGTCCATGTGTCACAGTGTAAGCAGATAATGAGTCAAGGTCAAGAGATAATGTGCAAAGGTGAAAGGATTCTATATTTCAGAGTCGGCTTATAATGATTTAAATTCAAAATGCAATAAGCTAAAACTCAAAAGGTAATTCACCAAATAGCTTGTAGTGAAAACATCCCACTGACTGTGCTTTGTAAAAACTATAAATTTGCATATTTCAGGGTCGTTTCAAGGTGGATCTCCGTGAGACAGGTCTGCGTGTTGCCTCAGACACATCCTGGCATCTGTACGGACACAAGCCTTCCAGTGACGTCAGCATGTCTCAGGTAGGAACAGGCATTAAACTTTGTGCAAAAACAAAACATTGTGCAAACCTGTTTTAACTCTTCACTTGGAATAATGTAAGGACAGATATTTGATATAATAATTATGAAATATGATAAATGTTGTACTGCTATGATGATATTTACCATGGATGATGTCATAGCAACTCCAAAACAGAAGAGCAGCGGTCCTAACATGTGTTGATCTTGTCATATATGACCATTATATTTCACACTGAGACAAAAATGGCCAAAAGTCAGGATTTAATTTCTGAAAAGTCCTTTTTAAGCCAGGGGATGTTTTTTGTTTGTTTTTTAAAACATTTTTGCCAATCATTAATTTCTTTTTGATACCATTTTGGAACTTTTTTCTTTCTGATGGAAGGATTGTGGCACGTATTAATGAGAAGCAAGATTTTTTTCTTGATGCAAGCTTTCCCTTTTTGCCACCAAGCATACATTTCTATTTGATATTCTGTGATTGAAACATGTTGTCTGATTCAGGATGGAAGTATAGTGGAAGGTCGGTGTGGTGGGTACTGCGGTCACTGCGGCCCCCATATACTGAACGGATTAAAACTACAACTAGCCCCATGATATAGGTAGGTCACATCCCATGATATAGGTCACATCCCATATATAGGTCACATCCCATGATAAAGGTCGGTGTGGAGGATACTTTGGTCACTGCGGCCCCCATATACTGAACGGATTAAAACTACAACTAGCCCCATGATATAGGTAGGTCACATCCCATGATATAGGTCACATCCCATATATAGGTCACATCCCATGATAAAGGTCGGTGTGGAGGATACTTTGGTCACTGCGGCCCCCATATACTGAACGGATTAAAACTACAACTAGCCCCATGATATAGGTAGGTCACATCCCATGATATAGGTCACATCCCATATATAGGTCACATCCCATGATAAAGGTCGGTGTGGAGGATACTTTGGGCACTGCGGCCCCCATTTACTTAACGGATTAATACTACAACTAGCCCCATGATATAGGTAGGTCACATCCCATATATAGGTCACATCCCATGATATAGGTCACATCCCATGATATAGGTCACATCCCATATATAGGTCACATCCCACGATATAGGTCACATCCCATGATATAGGTGCCACTATCCCATTATATAGGTAAGTCACTCATGATATAGATGAGTCTACAGAATAGAATCAGTGCAAAAGACGAGCTGCCAGATTTGTGTCTGAGAGAGAGAAACAGGCACTGTAACAAAGATCTTGGAAGACCTGAAATGGGATTCACTAGCAGGTGAAGGAGGACTCAGAGACTGGTTTTATTGAACAAGGCTATAAATGGTGAAATCGCCTTGAAACTATAAGAACATGTCCAAATGAAATCAGCTTCTTCAAGAAAAAACCATGAAAATCACTATATAGAAATGGCGACAAGCTGTGACTCCTATAAATACAGCTATTTCCCAAGGTCTGTGTCTGATTGGAAAAAACCTTCCCCCATCATTTAACCACATTGGAAACAGTTAGCTCGGCGTCTTTCAGGAACTCTCTTGCCAGAGTATAAAGGTTGTTGTCTAGTAGCTGGTTTGCACTTTTAGCGGGATGCCAATTGGTTTTGCCAAGTAAACTTACAGATGTAGATGTAGATGAGTTGCATTCATGATAATATGTTAGTGCTAAGGAATGGAATTTATTTTTCCAGTAAATGAGGATTTGGTAATTGTAATCTATAAATTGTGCTTATTTGCACAGAAATTATATAGATTAATTTGTTGAAAAGACCCTTTTGGACTCATTATTCTATAGTGTTTAATTTATGGTGCAACTTCGTCTTGATGGAAATGATTTGTGAATAATGTTGTTTTTGCTCCAATTTTGCAGGTGAAAATTTAGGAAATTATTGAAATTAATGATTGAACCCAGGGATTACTACCATCTGCCAAGTCTGAAAGATACACCCTTGATTAAGGACAGCCTCTGCAGCCGTATCCATCACATCACCATGGAGACAGGGGCATGATGGGAGTTATGGTCATATGGAAAAGATATGTTTTAATTAATGATTACCAAAACCATTTTATGACATTATGACATCACTATTATGGCATCAAAAGTGATTAATTATCTAGAAGTGATAATTATTTTTGAAAATATTGTAAGAAGGTCATATAAGATCTTTGGTTGCACAGCTTTTTTGAATATTTAAAAGGGGGAAGGTGTGAAGCAATTAATATCAAGTTCTATCTGAGATTTCATCTTTTAGGTTTCTTTCATTGTTCAGACTTTAAACCCTTATCATTCATCGTATCATATCTGCATCAAGATTTTATCAGTTTCAACCAAATATTTATTTGTTCCTGCATAAAAATATTGGCCATATCACATGTCGCCTGAGATTGTATGATCAAATGGAGGCAAGCGATGGCCCTGCGTGACCTCATTTGGTCACGGTTATGCAGGACTGAATTGATGCATGGCTCGGACTGATTAGTATAATATCTCTCTCATACTATCTGTAAAACATTGGTTGTATATAAAGAAAATATTTTGTATGGTATTTTTATATATATATAGATTTATATATATTGATAATGTGATATTTATTACTGTAAAAATTAATAATGTGTCGAGGTTAAATCTACACATGTTTAGTAGCATGTGTATCTTGCAGTTCACAAAGGATGTTTTACAAATTTAAAGTTATGTCATAGATCATGTTATTTATTTATGTTATCTAAATCCAACCCTTATCTCATTTTTCATTTATTGTATTCAATTTTACTATCATACAAACATACATAACTGACCCAATCTTATACGACGAGCAGTTGAAATGTTGATCCTGGACAGTGGCGCCACCTATGTTTATTAGTTTTAATGTTAATGTGTTTAGGGAGGGTTCAGAAATTAGGATTTAACTGAAAATGAGGTACAATTTCTCAAATATGTCAACTCTGAGCGAATCTTCTATCTAATGATAGTGAGAGTTATTATCTTAAGCCCCCATTGCCACTATATAAAGCCTGTAGGAGTGATAACCATCATCATGTGCCTGCATTTGAATCTGATCAGAGCCGAGCCTGTTTGATAATTGCTAATTGCTGTTATCATGGGTTTTTTTTTTATAAGATGCTAAAATATAATTATTGCCAGTGCCAATCATAATTTATGGTTACACTGTGACATGACCTTGAATATGGATTGATCCAGGATTTGTTTCCTGTTCCGTTCTCACTCGCATTATATATTTAGTCCATTTTTTAAAGTGCTGCCACCTGTTGCTAAATCACTGCCACATTGTTTGCATTTAAATGAGTTATAAAAGTTGTGAGTGATTTCAGTGCCCCATATTAAGTCATAGCTTATGTTGCTAAGTCACATGGCTTGTTGAAGTGTGTATACGTCACAAGTAGGGACCAAAAGTGTTTGGTTAATTGACAGAGATTTTGATGGAAATATAGCACAAAGCCCCCTTTGTCAACAACAAAAAATTAAAAAAAAAAGAAAAAAGAAAATATTTCTCTGTGAGTATGATTTATTGTTAAAAAGACATTAATGGGTTATTAACATAAGTATGTTAGGTTATGCAAATATAAACATATACATGGTGATATATATTCTACCACCGGATGGCTTACAAAAGTACATTCTCCCCATATATGGCATATTTTCACACACTACTTTTGACTGAATGACCGGAGCAAACTGTCCCCGGGAAGCAGGTAAATCTGACCATTTCCAGATATTATTCTTCAAGTCTTTTAAGAAAGAATGACAGGTAGAAAACTTTACAATATGCTAAAACAAAAGAAATTTTAGAGAGCAATACAATTAGCTGAAAAAAAATGAAACACCTTGATGATGGGTTTAATTTGAAAGATTTTCACCTTTAAGGCAGTACAGAGAAATTAGTTAGAACTTTTTGATTGTTGGGGCTTAATTTTTTAAAGAAAACTGGACTTATTTGTCTGTGTAAAGTGGCCGGGCATGGCTTAAAATGATTTCATGATACTGGAAGTGACTGTTGCCATGACCAAGGGAATAATCAGGTGGCTGAATAATTGAACTCTGGTATAGTCATAAGCGCTGGGCCAGTAATCATTGAGAGATGGCCCAGCATTGCTGGGTAGCAATCTATGATTAAAGTGTAGTCTTATTTATATGTCACTGTCTTGAATACACTGAAATATTAATATTTTCACAAAAGCAAGTATAAATGACATTGTGGTCCAGTTAAGAAGGGTTATATTATCATGTTCAGGACAGGGGGAGGAGAAGTGGCGAAAATATGAGTTTTATAGAAATGGTCCACAATTTTGGAATTTATGTGCATGTTTTGATATGAATGGTTGATTGAGGGTGTTTTGATTATATTAAGTTTGTATGTTAATATACATGGGTGTTATTTAAAGTGATAATATCTACTGAGAGCAATTTGAAACACTCCGTCCAGTGGTGTCACATGTGGCATTTTAGGCTGTATATTGCTGATAATAACACACTCCAACCAGTGATGTCACAAAGATATACAAAATGGTGCCCCCTAGCGGCATAAAGTGCCCCCTTGTGGCTATTTTAATGGAAACTCGCCTTGCACAGGCCATTTAAATTAAAAGTGAATTTTTGAGAGCATTTCTTCCTATAAAGTGATTCGGGTAAGGGAAATGCTACATATAAACTCAGGTTGGCACCAACTTAGAAAATTTGTTTACAAAAATAAATGTTCTCACTCACCAGTTGTTTGATTGTGAAGATGTCATTGTACAGTAAATGAATTTTAATGAACATAATTCTGTATGTAAAGCTTATAATTTGCATGGGACCACGTGTTTTATGTTATGATATACCTCATTTCCTGTTTAAAAAATCATTACTGCAGTGTTAATGTTGCTAGCATTTGTGTTTTTATTACCAAATTATACAGTGATGATGTGTATTGTTTTGGACTGATATATGATGTTTATAGATGTATATTTATATAAATAAAGAAAACTTGTATAAATGGAGATTATATGTAAATGAAACCCTTTGTAATTAATTAACAAATAATTAATATGGACAGTAGCTCACGTCAATGATTGGTTGAACATTTTACAGGTAAAGCCCAAGCCAATTATATGGGGCTTCTGAGTATAAGTGAGCTCTGTATCTTAAAAATACTCATTAGAAATGAACATATTAATGATGAAATATTTGTAGCCAAAATCCTTTTATCCTTGACTATATACCAGTATTTTATATGGGAAAATAAACAGAAGCAAAAATTGCTTGTTCAAAAAGTAAGTTCTGTGTTTAAAATTTTATTTATTTTTACAAATAACAGTATTTTAAAGATATTTGATTATAAGACCAAATTGGACGGCAGAGGATCCCATTGAATTTATAATTTGTGCCTTTCATGCACACTTGTTGAATCTAAAATAAGTTAGATTTCCTCCAGCGATGTTCAAAAGTTGCATTTTTATATTAATTTCTCTGATTTTGATAATCACATGTTTTATTCCCCAACATGAAAAAGAAAAGTCTCACGGTTTAAAATTCTTAGATTTTGTTTATTACAAGTGTAAAAAAAACAAGTCCCAATATTGGATAATTAATGTAAGTTTTCTTAATCACATTTCTAAATTAAGCAGTAAAAGTTAAGGCAGTGACACCTGGTGGAAACCTTCCGGCATACAGATGGCAACACTATCGACGGGAAAACACAATATGAATTCAGAAAAAAAAACTCGAAAAAAGCATTATTTCGATGTTTTCATTTATTCCCATTTTGAGCAGTATGATTTCATGAATATTATTAAAAATAAACAGTAATATGGCTCAGCACTGTGACAGATTTAATTACAAAACCAATAGAGGAACTTAGCGCGAGTATAAGCACTTAATGTATCGAGCTCTCTCAATGGAAGGGTCATGTTCCCAACGTTGGTCTTTATATAGTGTGTACTGGTAAACATAGGATGGTCATGGTCCTGAGGTTGGCCCGTTTATATAGCAAGATCATTCCACTGAGGTTGCCCATTTATATAAGAAGGTCATTCCACCGAGATTGGCCCATTCATATAGCAAGGTCATTCCTCTGAGGTTGCCCATTTATATAAGAAGGTCATTCCACCGAGATTGGCCCATTCATATAGCAAGGTCATTCCACTGAGGTTGCCCATTTATATAAGAAGGTCATTCCACCGAGATTGGCCCATTCATATAGCAAGGTCATTCCTCTGAGGTTGCCCATTTATATAAGAAGGTCATTCCACCGAGATTGGCCCGTTCATATAGCAAGGTCATTCCACTGAGGTTGCCCATTTATATAAGAAGGTCATTCCACCGAGATTGGCCAATTCATATAGCAAGGTCATTCCACTGAGGTTGCCCATTTATATAAGAAGGTCATTCCACCGAGATTGGCCCATTCATATAGCAAGGTCATTCCTCTGAGGTTGCCCATTTATATAAGAAGGTCATTCCACCGAGATTGGCCCGTTCATATAGCAAGGTCATTCCACTGAGGTTGCCCATTTATATAAGAAGGTCATTCCACCGAGATTGGCCCGTTCATATAGCAAGGTCATTCCTCTGAGGTTGCCCATTTATATAAGAAGGTCATTCCACCAAGATTGGCCCGTTCATATAGCAAGGTCATTCCACTGAGGTTGCCCATTTATATAAGGTCATTCCACCGAGATTGGCCCGTTCATATAGCAAGGTCATTCCACTGAGGTTGCCCATTTATATAAGAAGGTCATTCCACCGAGATTGGCCCGTTCATATAGCAAGGTCATTCCTCTGAGGTTGCCCATTTATATAAGAAGGTCATTCCACCGAGATTGGCCAATTCATATAGCAAGGTCATTCCACTGAGGTTGCCCATTTATATAAGAAGGTCATTCCACCGAGATTGGCCCGTTCATATAGCAAGGTCATTCCTCTGAGGTTGCCCATTTATATAAGAAGGTCATTCCACCGAGATTGGCCCGTTCATATAGCAAGGTCATTCCACTGAGGTTGCCCATTTATATAAGAAGGTCATTCCACTGAGATTGTGCATTTATATAGAAAGGTCATTCCAAGGCCCTGATGAATAATGCACTTATCGAAATTGACCCTGATGTATTATGGAAGCTCATATGAAGGTCATGTTATTTGGGTCGATCCTGATGTACTAGAGATATGTGCAATAAATTAGTTTGAACATGAGGGCCCAATGTTTGAAGAATTATATCATTTGCAATTTTGAAGTGTAGGGAGGTAAGCCTTGATTCTGAGGGGAATATATTTGGGAGCTCTTATTTGAAAACTTTTCTTCTTTTGCAGAATAACCAATAATATTTGATGAAATTATAAAAAAAATAACGTATCGGGAAGTGAGCCATATTTCTGATAGATGATATTTGGGACTTCTTATTTGGGAACTTTTCTTTTTTTGCAAAATAATCTCCTTATGGCCTTGGTGAATCTCTTCCACATTGATGGCTTCTTCTGTTTAGATTCCACAGCCTTACGATTCAACTCAAACATTTCTTCCAACTCTTGTTTCATTGCTTCATGTGCACGTTGGCAAGCCTGAATGGATAAAATAAATTATTTTGAAATTTATATCAGTATCCTATCAGTTGGTGTCTTTGTAATCCTCAATCAAACTGTCATAAAATGAAAGTATGATCGTGGATGTAAATAAATTCATTCTGAACATTTAGAAGTTTTTTTTACAAAACAAAGTACATACCTCCAAAGGGTCGATCTTATTTTCAGCATTCACTCCGGTACCTTTGCCATCGATCTCAGATAACAGATCATGAAATCCCAAGCCCTAAAAATGATCAAATAATACATATATTGGTATCGAATTTCTATTTTGCATAGCACAAGTTGTTTTATCCTCCTCCGGCTTTTTTTAATGAAAGGCTTCTCCAATAACAATTATCATAACATTCTAAAATGGATTTGAATATGATATATATAAAATATCAAAAGCACCTACCTCCAAAGGATTGGTCTTTGCATCCTGCTTTGTATCTTCTTCATATTTTCCCATACCCTAAACACACATTTAATTAATTGTTAAGATACGGTATATGCTTATGAATGTTTGAAATAAATGACATAATTTCTGGAAAAATTACTGTTTACAATAGCAACCGTGCTTGAGATTTTCAAACATTTCTAAAAAAAATGATTTCCATACAGCCGATGACAACAGAACTGCAGACGACAACAGAGCTGCGGTTCCATTTTCAAATCCCTTTTAAGTGCAGATACACTCAGGAAGATATTCACATTAGTTTGTTTGGCTTTTGAATTTGCTGATAAGGTCAAATAGCAATATCAGTAATAAGTAGTCTGAACTGAACCGCATAAATTAAACTGCAGCTTAGATGTCGTCGGCAGCGCTGTTGTCGTCGGCAGTGCTATTGTCGTCTGCAGCGCTGTAGTTGTCGTAGGCAGCTCTGATGTCATCGACTGCTCAGTTGTCGTCGGCCTTACCTGTTTGTAAGCCTCTCTGGCTTCTTCAATGAAGCGTTTCTCATCCTCTGAGAGGGCATCTTCCCCGCTGAGGAGCGGCTTGGTGTCGTCATCGCGGCCGGGGGTAGATCGCAGCTTCAGTCTGGCGCGCATAGCAGCCGATTCCAATGTGGCTCTCATCCTGGATATCTGTAACAACAACAGTATGGCATAGGTTAAAAAATAAATAAATAAATAAAAGAATTTGTATCCAATTTGCATTTTTGAGATTATATTATGATATATTGAGTGCGATAAAACAAACATTAGTATCATATTTAGAATATGTTGAAATGTTGAATTTTTATAAATTATAAAAAAGTAAACACCGACAGGGATGGAACCCCAGACATCCGTGTGGTCAACAGATGCTCTACCACTTAGCCATCCTTCTTAACACAGAAAATGATGACATATATACATCGTGAATGGTTCAGACTGATGCTTATAGTATGCAAGATGTCATCATGTTTCTCAGTGTTATTTTTTAGTTCTCAATACTGTTTACCCACCTTATCACTCTCTACTTTCAGCAAGGCCATATTCTTCTCCCACATTTCCTGCTTCCTGACGATGGTATCGTGGGCCTTGATTTCCTTGTTCAGGTACTGCCTCTCTCTGGTCATCTTCACCTGCAAAGTCAGTCCCAACCCTGAGAACCTTCTGTGGGAGAGGGTGAAGGGGGTGAGGGGGCTGAGGGGGTGAGGGGTGTATGTACAGCTGACCTGCAGGACAAAGACAGTCCCAACCCTGAGAACCTTCTGTGGGAAGGGGTGAAATAGGTGAGGGGGTGGGGGGGATTAGGGGGTGAGGGGGTACAGGTGACCTACAGGACAAAGACAGTCCCAACCCTGAGAACCTTCGAATTCTGTGGGAAGGGGTGAGGGGGTGAGGGTGTGCGGGGGGCGAGGGGGGTATGCACAGCTGACCTACAGGACAAAGACAGTCCCAACCCTGAGAACCTTCTGTGGGAAGGGTGAGATGGGTGAGGGGGGGTGAGGGGGATTGAGGGGGTGAGGGGGTGTGGGGATGAGGGGTGTATTACAGCTGACGACAACAGAGCGATGGACAGCTACAGAGCTGCGTTTCCATTTTCAAAAATTCAACCTATCAGAAATAACCACATCAAGTTCGGGGAAAATATCTGTCTTAATCACATATTGGCCAATCTCCCTATCTCCATGTTGTTTTCCTTCCCAAAGTGTAAACTAGAACTGTACAACTTAACAGGAAGCAAAACTGTACAACTCCTCTATATTCAATCATTACTAATGGAGATTGGTAGGGGCCTATTAATAAATTCTTTCCAGTGACTAGTCCACTGCAATCTGGAAAAATGTGATCGCCTAGCAAATATGATATGATATGGAAGGTGATCATATCTGGATTGGATCACGGCAGTGGTAGGGCTGAAAACCGTTTTTTGTCTACCAATCAGAGACAACCCTTGAGAGGAAGTCTCCATAGATACCATGGAGGGAGATTGTGACCAACAATGTTCAGCTTTTAAATTAGGTCTCCCTTCAGGTTAGTTGTACTGCATTGGCACTGTTCTGACCATCCCAGTGGTGACACCTAGGTTCCTTTGATCACGAAACGTGCAGTACTGACTTGGATAGTCAGTGAGTGGGACTTGATTAAAATAACTTGAGAGTTGCGCAAGAAATGGTACAATTCTGAACGTTACTTCAGACCCTGTGCGACACTCACAGCACAAAAAACGTTCACAGTGATAACAGTCAAGCTTAACGCTACCGGTTGATGTTTTCGCCTGGCACTTATAGATAACGTTTTAACTTGGCACTGATGGTTGATGTTTTAACTTGGCACTCACAGTTGCCGTTTTAGCTTGGCACTCACAGTTAATTTGGCACTCGCGGTTAACGTTTTAGTGTGGTTCTCAAAAAAGCATAGAATAAAAAAGTTGGATTATATCTCCTTGTAACATCTCTTATATATTCCCCCTCCAACCTCTACTAACCTTCCAACATAATAATGTTATGTAAAAAGTAAGCAAAAAAAATGAAATTCTATTTGTAATCGAGGTTTTAATGCCAACGCATTGTCTAGTCATCCATATTTAGATGTTACTAATTAACCAATTTTCTTTAGCCCCTTTGCCTTCCCTCCCATTAAAAAAATACAACCACTATGTTTCAAACCTGAATGAATAATCAAAGTCTTCTCAAACTTAAGGCGTAGTAGTATAAAAACTAGTGGTTTTGATAAAAGATAAACTAACATGTATAAGTCTATTGCATATTTGCACACGCATAACTATCCTGCACGTGCACGTGCCGTGAGACGCTGGAAGCTAATGCGGTTCTCTCTGACAATGTCTTATAACATTTGCTATTCAAATTTGGAGAAATATTGTAAAGATATTTTGAAATTTAGCTGAATTGAGTCCATAGCTACACAAAAAGAAATTGCTGAGGGAATTGGCGGTAACCGACATCAGATCAAAGGAAAGTATTTCATTTTCTGAAACAATGGGTTGCTATGGCTTCACGCCTGTAAATTTACTGCGGCGTCATAAGCCCGTTCTTTTCTTTAAAGTCTGAGAAAGGGATGTTTATATCGGAATGGAACTACAAGCATTTATATTATTATTGAAGTTGATAATAATAAAATCTATTTATATAACAAAACTCCAAATCTAGTTTCTTTTCTGGTCAAAGTAATAAGATGTGTTAGAAATGTAACATACATTTTGTATACAAATGGTATGATTATCCAGATAACATCCCGCATGTTGAATAACAGTATCAGTACAGAACACATGTATTATTGTATTTTGAAAGCAGCAGTGAGAATCAACTGTACCCTTCTTGTCCTGACTGCGGCCATCTCCAGCAACCACTGCCTGCGTTGCTCAATCTCTTGCCTGCGTTGCTGAGCCTTGCTCTGTCTGATATGGTAAGTGACCTTGGCGCGGCTGCGGAGGATGGGGAAGTCCTGCCTGAAAGCTGCATCCTTCTCTCTCAAGGTCCACGACTGACCAAAAGGAGCTGCACAACAAAGTGTCAGTGTTTAATCTGAATTCCCTGACACTCTTTATCTAACATTAAATGACTCTTATCGGCATTCTTTTTTAAAATCCAGGAATTGATTAAGTTCTTTTCAGGCATACAAAATAATGCATGTATAAAATATGATGATATTTATGTATATATATCACAGTTATAAGAATGCTTTAAATTGAATTGAAAATTTCATGAAATTTTTTTTTCATAAAATTTGATTCAACAAACATTATGTAAATGCTATCTCAACGCACTTTACACAGATTATACACTATATCGCAAACCCAAATTGAGCGACCCCCCCCCCACCCCAAAAAAAACCAAAAAAAACTCGATGAGGGACTTACTGTGCACGTGGTCTTTGTTTACAAGTGCTGCTTCCTTAGAGCGTCGCTGACCATTCTCCGCCTATAGAAAGACAACAAATAGGTCTAAATATTTGTTGAAATCATAGCTATACTCGGCATGAGTGTCTGTAGAATTTGGAACTTATCTTATAATTTGCAACTTAACTTATATTTTTTGTAAATGATGGCTATCTTCATAAAAAATGATTATCGTTTCATTGATTAGTTTCATCCACAAAATATCCTCAACAAAGAGATTTACTGTCTCATACCAATATACTCATCCTGACAAATATCACATTCTATCATTTCATCTTTGTACAGTTGTATGCATTCCTGTCATATGTATTGTGAAAAATCCCAAATAGAATATTAAACTGAAAAGCAGAGAAAAGAAGTAGATCTTGATGAAAGACAATCATATTTTTTTGTACTTGTAGAGTTTTAAGAATAGTTTCGGGATCATACACAATTGGCAAGAATAAAATGTTGGATTGGAACCGTGTACAAGAACATAGATAATCCAGTATGTCTTCAATAGCCGCAGTTCTGTTTTATTACAAATTGTAGTATTACTATTTAAGTTATGGGCCGAGTTTGTCACACGTGCACGTAGTACAGTAATAGCTAGTCTTGAATACAATATAATAAGGAACAAAAGTGTGACTTTCAATACTCAGTGAAACCGAACCAAGAAACAAGGCCCTAAATAAACCCGATAGACAGAGGGTCGACAGCAAGGTAGAGCAGCGCACACCGCGCATGCATTGTTCTGGGTTGCTAGGGCCGCGAGACAATAGGATCGGTTGTCGCACAGCCGTACAGCCGTTAAGAGCTGCGATGATTTTCAAGTTTCCAATGTTCTCAATAGCAGTTACTCAAATACTTTATAAATGGAAAAAAGAAGACGGAATACACAATGCAGATATATACGAGAAGTTGTACAAGGAGAACTTTCGCCCTTAGCCCCCCCCAACCTCACGTGGTACGCGTGACAACGATGCATAAAATGCCTGGAAATCCATTTCAGTGTATTATCGGCAACATAACTTCACGGACATCCGTTACGTCCGTAATTTAAATCTAATGGATCCGTTAAAAATAAAGTAAATTATCGTTCTTCTACGAAAACAGCCCAATGTGTGGTTATGAATGTTTGAAAAGTATACATTTTTGTTTTGTTGCATATGTTGAATTATTGTTTTGTTTGTTGTTTATTTGTAGTACTTCTATTTTTTGCATTGATTAAACATTTAATTTTGTTTCTGCACTTTTTGTTTTGTTTGTTTATTTATTTTCTATCCGTGTTTTTATTTTCTATTCTTTCACGTGGAGTACACTTTTTCCTGTTTATAATGTGCTAAAGAAATCTACCAGAATTACTTCTTAATTCAAGACTTAGGTATACAGCACACTTGGTATTGGGATTGGTCTAACCATGCTAACCTGGCTAAAGATTTGAAACATGTCTGGTGAGAAAAACTTAATAATTATGTTAACCTTGGACTATAATCCAAAATATTATAAAAACTTAAAATATTGTCCCCTGGATACTAATTGCAAACGCATATTTGTATATGCGCACACGTACACACGCACATATGCGACAAAAACTCACTCGCTTGATTAAGTGCGTGTGAAATTGGACCATCATGTCTGCAATATTCGCAGCAGAAAAAAAAACAAAAAACAAAAAACAAACCCCAAAACAACCAAAGCTTTCTTGTCACTGATAGAGGCTACTGATCAGTGAAAATAAGAGCCGACGATGTTGACACCAAGGTTGGACCTTTTGGGGCACACCTGTTGTGCTTATTTTTATTATCATTAAATTTTTAATTTCGGAGAGTAATATTTGATAACCGTGACTGAAAACAAACATTTTGACAACCACGAAACATATTCCGAATAAAAAAAATATATACTGCAGATGTTTAATCAATAAAAATATATTCTTGTCCAAAATAGAGAACACAAATCAATTTTCCAAAAGTTTAAAACACAATATCTTTAAACAAAATACTTATTCCAAACGATCATAACGTATACAGCGGGCAATACGGTAGCTTATTTTTTCTATAAATTAATAGAGGCAACAAATTGACAAATAGAGAACAAGAATCAACAAATAGAGAATACAAATCAATTTTCCAAAAGTTTAAAATCATACAGCGGGCGATATGGTAGCTGATTTTTAATTTTTGAAGAAGTAAAGGTTACAAATCAACAGATATAGAACACGAATCAACAAATAGAGAGCACAAATCAATTTTCCATATGTTTAAAAGTATACAGCGGACGATATGGGAACTGATTTTTAATTTTTGAAGAAATAAAGGCCACAAATCAACAAATAGAGAACACTAATCACCTAATAGAGAACATAAATCAACAAAGAAGGACCACAAATCAAGAAATAGAGAACGCAAATCATTTTTACAAAGAAATAGAGGGCTTACCCTTCTGCCAGCCTGGCCCGCCCCAGGCGCTATGGTTGGAAGGACCTTGTACGATCCTGCCATCACTGGAACATCCCTCCTGATGATGGGAACGCCAACCCAGGCCCCTGGATATTCCTCCATGTTATATATCCTAAAGAACTTTGTGAACAAAATATCAAATCGCTATAAATAAAATTGCTTCCAAATCTCTAACTCTATACGTCAGAGATGTGAAAGATCCCGCATTAAAATGATGATCAAGGGTTTATGCCAAGATCGAGGCCGTTGCTAGGACACGCGGTCACGTGACCGGAGGGCCCTTGCGCGCAGTGCCACCTCGTGGTCATTCGTAATATAACAGTAAATTAGTGAACAATGTCCTAGGACACCGCGGGAATCGAAGCGAAGCATACCCATAACTGTTTTCTTATTGATATTTCTCAGCAAAGGCCATTTTCAGTATCTTTTATCTTATTTTTAGAGCTAGCACATATTTTGGGCTATGAATTCAAAATATGATTTTATTATTGTCAGGTTATATTTCCAGATAGACTTAAACGTAGACACCAAAACGATACTGTACTCCCTGGTCAAAAACACTCATTGAATCTGGACCTTTCTCACCAAAATCTCACTTGCTTTGTTGTTTATATGCAAACCACGTGTTGTTTCTTTTGCAAAATATAGCCATGTTATCATCATAACCAGAGTTACAGAAAATACAGAAGGAAGCGGAAATCATTTACCACCGGGCCTAGTCTATAAGGCCTTGAGCAAGTCCAGGGCGTAAAAAACTATAATCATATGTCTATTTTTCTAGCCACCGACATTCCCGGCAGTCGTTATCCTTTTAATGCTGTGAGGGTCAACCAGAGGATTGTGTAAGCAGAGGATTGTGTAAGCAGAGGATTGTGTAAGCAGAGGATTGTGTAAGCAGAGGATTGTGTAAGCAGAGGATTGTGTAAGCAGAGGATTGTGTAAGCAGAGGATTTTGTAACCGGAGGATTGTGTAACCAGAGGATTGTTCAACTAGATCGTTGTGTAACCAGAGGATTGTGCAACCAGAGGATTTTGTAACCAGAGGATTGTGCAACCAGAGGATTGTGTAACCAGAGGATTGTGCAACCAGAGGATTGTGTAACCAGAGGATTGTGTAACCAGAGGATTGTGTAACCAGAGGATTGTGTAACCGGAGGATTTTGTAATCGGAGGATTATGTAACCAGAGGATTGTGTAACCAGAGGATTTTGTTACCGGAGGATTGTGTAACCAGAGGATTGTGCAACCAGAGGATTGTGTAACCAGAGGATTGTGTAACCAGAGGATTTTGTAACCAGAGGATTGTGTAACCAGAGGATTGTGTAACCAGAGGATTGTGTAACCAGAGGATTTTGTAACCGGAGGATTGTGTAACCAGAGGATTGTGCAACCAGAGGATTGTGTAACCAGAGGATTGTGTAACCAGAGGATTTTGTAACCAGAGGATTGTGTAACCAGAGGATTGTGTAACCAGAGGATTTTGTTACCGGAGGATTGTGTAATCAGAGGATTGTGTAACCAGAGGATTGTGTAACCAGAATATTTTGTAACCAGAGGATTGTGTAACCAGAGGATTGTGTAACCAGAGGATTTTGTTATCGGAGGATTTTGTAACCGGAGGATTGTGTAACCAGAGGATTGTGCAACCAGAGGATTGTGTAACCAGAGGATTGTTCAACTGGAGGATTGTGTAATCAGAGGAGTGTGTAGCCAGAGGATTGTGTAGCCAGAGGATTGTGCAACTAGAGAATTGTGCAATCAGAGGATTATGTAAAACATATTGTAGCGTTAACAACTACATATGATAATCATCTGAAAGTTATTTTTTATGTTTATTATACTCATAATAGTAATTTACTGTCTTGAAAAGAAAGCTGGTGCAATAAATCTATTTTTGTCTCAGTGAAATGAGAGCCAAATAGCTGTTCACTGATGTAGTTATATTTGAAGCTTCAGTAATGATCAATCTCACAACAATAGACGCTTTTTTAAGTCTTTATTGTGAGACTTTTCACAAGGTACGCCTTGAGGGAGAAATAAGTGTGAGAAAAATGTTTGTGTTTCAGGGAGGGCCATCCTCGAACGGAAATCAGCCCCTTGGGGAAGCCATAAGATATGGAGTGGTGACGCAGACGAAACGGAAGTGCAAGTAGACTATATGACCTTTTCGTTTCTTTTCGGCTCAGCGTGACTGGAAGTACAATCATTCTTCAGGTTATTGTGATGATAATGTCGTGGTAAAGCTTGATAAAGGATGAAAATATTGATATAGTCCAAGCCATAAGGCAGCATGATGTTTTAGAAAGAAACACCATTATTTACATCAAGCTAAAAATAACTCTACAGCGCGATAGTCTGTGACAGGAAGTCGTCTGCTTAGAAAAGGGAACAGTAGCCTGAAACGCTATTCACAGCATATCAATAATAGCCACGTGCGACATTTATAGGCAGACATGGAGAGGAACCATACTCTGCAATAATGACTTGTAGGTCTTGATAAGGGTGTCGCTTGACAAATTCACAAAATCACTTTATGTTTTAATCAAATCAAGATTATATTACCAGTGCCACAGTATGAGAATCTGACATTACTTGAAATTGAATAATTTTGGACATTGAGTTTACATAGAATAGTTGTTTTCTAGAGGCAAAAGCATCCACTCCAGATGGCATCAAATAAAATCTGTTAATTTCTGTTATGATTGCTTCAATTAAATTTCTTTGAAAATATTAAAATGCATATTCTACACCTTAAACATGTTTATAAACATGTTTATAAACGGTATGTCGCTATCTATCTATTTTTCTATTAGTTTTAAATAATGACATAACATTTTACAAGACAAGTTATCTGTGACGGCCCATCTATTTACAGGGATGGATATTTCACTTACTTAAAGTCATTTTATCACTGAACATCATGGTATATTTTGCTATCATGCCAATATTTGCAGTAATAAATAGAAATAAACTGGAAAGAAAAGGTATTTGAGATTGTAACGGGAATTTGTAACTTTATTTTTTAATTGTGATATGAATCTTTATTTTTTAATTGTGATATGAATCTTTACATAAAATTGTCTAAACTTGGAACAGATAAATAAAAGTTATATCCCCATAATCTGTGTAAAAAAACCCAAATATTTCATTCACAATATGCATTGCTCTAAATCGTGATTTTGATTAATCGTGAATTAAAATAGTTTTAAAAAAGAATTACGTTAAAACTTTCATATCTTGCGCCTACCTGGCGTTATCATAACAATGACCATGATGGCAACTTTGATGCCCCTATACCCAGCTTCACTAGGCCTTTTCAGTACAGTGTTATACTGAGCCCCACGCAAAAGAGAGTGATGTCCCTTTTGATCTTGAGACCTCGCGCCTCCATTCCTAATTACTCCATGTTTTGTATAAACTAAGAACTGAATAAAAATAATAACTCACCTACCCCTACAATGAAAAGAGCAAACCCCAAATATTGTGAAAATAATTCTAACTCTAAACTACTGGTCTAAGGTCTTAGCTTTTGGTAGGTAAGATGTTTTATTTTCATGGGACTATTTCAAGCTATTTCCATTAGATAGAGACTTCCTTCCATCTTGTCAAGGAATCTGCCACTTTGAATAACATGACAAATATCAACCAATGAGAATAGAGATAAATTCAATATGTAATTTGCATTTGATCGGCCAAAATTGCCATCTGCTGAAGTCTGCACTGGGAATGATTATTTATGAAGCAATTGTCAGGCATTTACAGAAAATGTTCACAAACATTACAGAGCAATGCTCAGCATAGGCCTAAGGCCACTGTGCCATGCTTTAATGGATCTATTAATATTAAGGCACGAACTCAAGCAATGGAAACATGTTAATAAATGCAGTAGTATGTTGTGTGTGGGCCATTTAAATTCTCAGCTCATTTACATAATGTAATCAATTTATATTACTACATGTAGTGAAACTAGGCCACCTAAAAAGCTCTATATTAAATGGGCATAATTCTGTCTTAACTGGGTGAACAGTCATCAATTTCAAGAATCCCACAAAAAGTTACAGTCTCTGCCAACAGGGGTCCCACCTGTCTGTGTTTCAAGGTCCCCATGACCCAAATCTAAAATGTCTGCTCCAGGTCAAAACAAACCCAGACATTCATCATAAATTTATTATAAAATTGACAAATTGTATGACCTTTGTATTCAAATATATTTACTCAAATATTTTATTCATTTCAAATTAATGTAAATATGAAAGGAATCTTTAAAAAAGATAAAAGAAAGTAGTTCGGCAGATGGGTGATCTGTGAAAGTAGTTCGACACAGGATGATCTGCAAAATAATATCTCAGAGGTACAGAATCTCTTAAAGCACCAAGTATGAGATGAGTACCTTATACACAAGTAAACAATATATAATTCTATTTCTAAACTAAGATATACTTTATTCCAATATCATCGCATTAATCGTTATCTCATGTTTGTGACTTATCAAGAAATATTGGTGATGATATTGGAAGATTAATCATGACACAAATCTGATTGGCTGATACCCTGATGTCTGGTCACGTGATTTCAGCGCTCCCATGTGGACCCAGAGTTAAAGACCTGGTCAGGCTTCGCGGGGCTGTATTTATATTTCCCAGGATATGGTTGCCGATTGGCATTATATCAGTAATCAGCGTAGAAATTGTCAGTCTATTTGGTGGGAACACGTTCCTTTAAATGACAGTTCTATCAATTCTGACCTGCCCATTCATAAGCTGGACTGTGTAGCTTTTTAGGGGGGCGTTCAATGTGGCCTTCTTTGCGATCTCGTACCCGTCCCTCCCCAGTCAGGGTCTCAGGAGACTGGGGGCAAAATGACTGTCAAACGCGACCATATTAGAAGATGATTTCATTATATGTGCACGGACAGCCTATCTAATGTAATAAGGCCGTGGACAGAGACAGTCCCTCAGACATGCCTAATCTCAAACCAAGTCCACCAAATTAGGTTGACCATCAGGGCCTAGAAGATTCACTGCTATGCTGAGTGAGCTAGATAAACGCAATCCATTTTTTTTTCACCGGCGTAGAGAATGAAAACTACTGGTAGGCTATTGCTGATCCAAGGATAAATAGATCTTGAACATCTATTACAAGGCTGGGTCTTCATCTTGCCGGGAGTAACTCACTTCTGCAAAACGCTTCCTCAACATCACAGACCGGTATGGATTACCTATCTCAAGGAAATAAAAGATTAATTTCATTGAGATAATTTCGCATACTTTCGATAATGAAATGTTCACAAGGAATGAGCAAGAATTTGAAATTTAAAATTTGAAATTTAAGGTTTTTTCCTAAAAAAATAAATGAATCGCTTCTGCCTGAGCCGTGACTGATTTAAACATATTTCACGCTGAATGACTTACCCAATTTTCATTGCAATTTGACAAATGCAGAGAAAGCCTTGGATCTGTAGCCATTGCTTTTTGCAATGTTTGTGAACATTCTCTGCAAATGACTGTAAAATGCTTCATAAATGATAACTTTTAGTATCTAACCAGCTTGTGACAACTGTAATGGATATAGTAAGGCAGCTGACTCTGTCAACCCACATAGCATGTATATAAAAGTCTAACTACACTTGGATTACCAGAATGAGGTACTGGGTGTTTCAGGTGTCGAGGATGTGAGACACGCTGAGATATGTTTTTAAAATCATCATCATTTAAAATATAGACCAATGGCCTTGAATGGGGAACAAAATCTGAGCCTTATGGAAAATAGATTGAATTGGTCCGCTGAATATACATCTTTCCTGCTGATAGCTGAGAACTTTGACCAGTACTTCCAGAGGAGAAGATCAAAGTTCAGAAAACTTCCCCCATCACTGTAGAAGCTATGCTACCAAGAAAAGAAACTTAGCCTATTTGATCGTTCAGATAGGATTCATCACCTGTAAATACCACATCTTATGTATGAATAGCTAAGAACTCTGCCCAGTAGGTCAGAGGAGAATATCAGACAGACAGGCAGACTTAATGATAGAAAATGCGGTCCACCTATCACTGCATAAGCTATGCTCACAAAGTCAGCACAGATAAAACTTAGAAAATATGAATGAATATTTCAAATTCGAATATATTTAATATTTTTTGACAAATTAGGCAATGCTGTTTAGGACAACAAAATGTAATATGCAAATAGTATTTTTTAAAAATGAAACACTGACATTTCACTGTCATCATCATTTATCAAAACACAACACCTTTATTTCAGTGTACAAATACAATGATACAATATACAATAAATAGTGTACAACATTTTTTTTGACAAATTGAGAATGTTATAATCGTCTCATTCAAAAGACTGTTAAATCACATTGTCCAAGTGTATATAAAAGTAATATTAATGCGTTTTTTATTTCATAAATATAGTGATGTGTTTTCAAAATATAACTTGCAGAAACAAATTTGGCAGTATTATATACAAAGTTCATATCAATCATTATCATTAATATTAGAGACATTAAATGGAAAATAATCCATTTTCTAATATAATATGGCTACCTCTATTACAGGAAATATTGTAGACACTGACCTTTAAATTCTTACTGTAAATGATTATAGTAAGACTTCTGTTAGTTAATTACAGTAAAGTTCATTTCAATATTCAAAAGACAGTGCCAGCTTCAGCATTGAAAAATTATAAAAGGACCCAAACATAAACTCAACTGGTACAACATTGAAAAATCGTTTTGATTTTAATTTCACTCAGAAAGGCACTGGCCTCTTCAAATATTCACCCATTTCTCATTGCAAGGCTCAGTGATTTGGTAACATTTGCTGGCCGTATAATTACAACATATGGTCACCATATTCGAGCGCTTTCTTATTGTTTACATTTGTTGGCTGTATAATTTTAGCATATGGTCACCATATTCGAGTGCTTTCTTATTGTTTACATTTGTTGGCTGTATAATTTTAGCATATGGTCACCATATTCGAGTGCTTTCTTATTGTTTACATTTGTTGGCTGTATAATTTTAGCATATGGTCACCATATTCGAGTGCTTTCTTATTGTTTACATTTGTAGGCCGTATAATTTCAACATATGGTCACCATATTCGAGTGCTTTAGTCTAAAATACAACCACCCAACTGAACCTTCACCAATCCCCCTTTAAATAAAAGTACTATATTGGACAATAGCCAATACAGGAAAATCACATGAAAATTTTATCTATGCTCTTTTTTCGTTCAGATGTGTTATTTCAGCTCAACATGAGACAGATTTTAAGGAACTGATGGAGCACATGTGTCGATTCTAAACGGATCAGATAATTAGTTTTTAAATAAGGAAATATTGCAAGGTTATTATCATAAATCCGATGAATAAGGGATTGAAATGGCAATATTTGCGAAACAGTGACTCCATTAGTTCAAGATAAAAGGATGAGATGATAACATCCATAACAATATCAGAACATATCTTGCTGAAAGGTTTCTTAGGGTTACAACTTGTTCCCTTTTCATTGCTGCAAAAAAAAATGTCCGACATAAATGATTGCCATTTGGAAAATACATTGAAATCTTAATACACATCCATGCCTATTCTGCCACACAAAAACATCACGTCCCCTTGTTCTGACTGTTAATGAATTAATATACTATCTAAAATGTTTATTTAACATTATTTAACGTTAATTCAATGCTAACAACAAACATATTTCAAAAACATAGGCCAATGGCCTTAGCGCTAAGCTGATCATTTTTGTAATGTTTGGAAACATTTTCTGAAAATGCTTCATAAATGATCATTTAGATCCTTTGCCAGAGCAGACTTGAGCAGATGATAATTTTGACGAATCAAATTACATGCTATATATTGAATTTGACTTCAACTTGTTATCTCGATTCTCATTGGCTAATATCTATAATGACAACTCAGTGATAGCTATTAGATTTTTGAAAAATCATAATAAAATGGACACAAATCTGAGCCTAATAAATAAACAGAATTAGTCCCCTGAAAATACAACATCATTCCTACTTATTGATAAGAACTCCGAGCAGTAATTTCAATGAAGAAGATCGACGATGACTGGTAGAATGACAGAAAAATCTTCTACAATCACTTCAGAAGCTTTGCTGACATAGTCAGCACAGCTAATAAACATTAGGCTGATTCTTCAGCCCAATTTCTATTTCTATATTGTTGAGTATTACACCGTGGTAACTAGTTTTATCCTTTATCCATTTAGGTTGATAATATCACGGCTTCCTTTGAATTATTGGCCTTCGATGTAAGGTAGGATTTAAGTATAACATTTAAAAAAGGGTAAAAAGAAATAAACAAAAACATATTTGATCCATATGATTGGTTCTGTACATGCCTGAATGTACAGAATAGGGTAAAATTATATAAACCTTTTTAATCGTAATTAATATATAAAAAGTAATAAAAATTGATAAAACGATTATCGCTAGCATCCATGAGTTTGAAACGGGAAAATTATATTATAATGATAACCATATATATGTATATATAAATAAATAAATATTAATACAATTATTGATATATGGATATTTATGATTAATCCGATAATTGGTGTAAATCCTGCTTTGACCAGTAAATGCTGAGGCACAGCCTGTGAATTCAGACAATGAGACTATCTTAGTAAGGCCACAGCGTGAAACTAATGGCAGTGATTATGTACAAACTTCGCTCAACTCTCACGATGAGACAGCAGAAAATCAGAGTTACTAAGCCCAAGAATACAGTAAAAGATATGCTTGATGTTTAATGTCCTGAAGAGAAATCAGCCATCGAATAGGGTATCATTAAATTTAGTGGCCATGGGTTGTGGCGCAGTAGTTAGAGTCAAGCTTATTAGCACCAATTCCTCTCTGGTGATCCAAAGGTCATGGGTTCGTTTCATGTTAGAGTTTCTCATACGACCTGAGGCTCGTGCCTAAAGGGTTAACTAATCGTTCTTGTTAATAATATTGAAATGATGTAAAAAAAAAAACCCCAAAATTAGAATTTAATTGGAAATGTTATTCCTCCATTGAATAACAATTTGATTAAGTCTCGCTATACACCAGTCACATTTGCACCGATTACAGTAAAGGAGTCCGGGCGATGGTTTCTTTTTGACAAAATAGATTGGCAAGTGGAGATAATCGGTCAGAATCGGATAATTGTGAGATATCGTTAATCGCTAATAAACTCCTGGCATCCGAGATCCTGTAAAGCCGGCCGATTCTTACTTCCCGGCCAGCAACGGGTACAAATGTGACCAAGGTATTAGTATGGTTTAAACTTGAGTCTCTTGTTGAACGCTTTCCTCTTACATTTATGTGCTTTTTATACCGGCCCCACTAGCACAGTTGGTAGAGTGTAGGATCTGTGCCTTTAATGGTAAAATAAGTGGAGGACGGGAGGTGGTGGGTTAGACTCCCACTTCCGGCAGTATTACTTTCACACTGGTTAAAAGCCTCGAAATTCGACCTGATATGGCCATAAAACTCTAAAACCAGGTGCGATGTGTTGTGATGTGAGATTAATATTAAGGTTCAGAAAACGGTAATTTCGTTTCAACAATGTCCTTTTGCAATATCAGATTACAGAACAAAAAGTCTACCTCGTAGGTGAAAACATGACTGAGAAGCTCCTTTTACAAAGTATCATCTTAAAACAAGCAGTTTTGAGCTAGACGAAATAAGCAGTTCCTAGTTTACGAGACAAGCAGTTTTATATCAGGAAACAATATATATTGGTTGGTCTTATTAATGTATTTTCCTTAAAGCTACTATGGAAAGTATTTTTCCCCTCATTTAATTTAGTGACTTTTTCACCTCTGGTGCTTTTTGTTGATGACTGATTGGACTTTCCTGCTATATGGGTAGATTTCCCATTGACAACATGTAGATGATCAAGATAATAATGTATATATCAACAATGAATGTCCAAGAGGGCCCGAAAAGTTAAGGTCATCCCCTGTTTCCATAGTAGCTTTAAGTATGTCTATGTTTCAAACAGCTAAGCTTTAAAGCTTATTTGATGGTTCCTACAAAAAGTATAAGTTTACCAATATTCATGTTAATGAAATAAATTCACAGCAGAATATTGCATGGAATAGGAATTTGTGAAGATTTATAAAATTTATGAAGTTAATTCACCATCTTCATTATAAAAGAATTACCAGAAAAGTTGAGTTCTATAGATAAAACATACTGTTTTTAGCTGAATGGACGGCTGGCCGAACTTCTTCTTTTTATTAATGGGCATTTATCTAAAGTCTCTATTTTATTTGATGTCCCGCATCTTTGATAATACATGTAATATATGTCTTTTTATTATACAAATAAACGAAAAGAATAAAGCAATATATACATATCGTGTGTCGGCAGTGGCGGATACAGATTATGACAAAGGGAGGGATGAGTCGGAGGTTATTTTGCTTTGGCACACCTTATTTTGTTCTTCCCTAGCCTAGAATGATCACCATTACTTTGTAAATGAAACATATATTTATCAAGTAATGTTGGAAAAAAGAAAAAGGTAATGGGTGAAATGTATACCGGTAAATCTCAGGTAGACACTAAACTTGGATCAAAAGGTTAGCAATACTTTTTGGTCTTGTAAACAGAAGAATCTTCAGAAGTGTATATAACATGTTGTTTTTTTCTCAAAGGGAAAATCATCCCCATTTTCAGTCTAGCCCGGTAGCCGGGAACATGTTTTAATCCCTTGACCGGCTTGTGACCGAAGTTGGTCCCTTTCAAGTCGGGTGTTTTCCTTAAGATAAAATAACATGTCATGAATGTAAAAAAAAATATTTAATGCAATACATTTAGTGATATAAAAACGTCTAACTACTTTATAATCTTCATTTTAACATGTTATTACATATGATAGTTTAATAATATCAATTATCTGTCTCATAATATTTACATTTATGATAGGAATATCATCTTCAGGGGTTCAATATATATAATATAAAAAACAAAACATTTTATGGTATTTGGACTACATGCAATTGTTCATAGAATGAAGTATAATAACATTCTCATAAAAATACAACATCCATACATAGCCAGAAAGATTTCATGAACACAAAAATATATTTTGGGCTGTTGAAAACCATATTAATTTAACACTCGTTCTGTAGATTTTACATAAAAAGTATCAAAATTGCACAAATGATATAAGTCATATATTTACAAACATATTCGTTAGTTTTCGACTTTATCAATGTTCAGTTATTCAATTTTTGCAGATTATATTTTAAAATGTTTTTCTTCCTTAAATGTCCATAGAAGCAGAAAACTATTCTTAGGTCTAGTCCCTTGGTACTGAGCGTGTGTATTCCGATCATTTTAAAACAAAATATATTGAGTAAGCAATAAATTAAGAAGCTCCTCAATTTTTAAAAATAATGTTAAGGTAAACACAAATACAAAACAAAAAATACAAATACAAAAAAAAATGCAAAATTGCAAATATGTGTTTAATTATATTTCAGTCCTCAGATTCAAACTTATAAAGATCTGTTCAAACCTATTCCAAGATTAAAGTATGATACTGCTTTTTGTTGTTTTCCACTGAGGTTTTTAAAGCAAACAGAAAAATAAACGAAGTAAAAAATACGAGGGCCCATGCTGCCTAGCGATTGCTCTTTGATCAACTTTTCTCTAAACAATTGCTCTTTAAGCAACATTTCTCTAAAGATTGTTCCAAAGCAATTGCTCTTTGAGTTACATTTCTCTAAACAAATGCTCTTTGAGTAACATTTCTCTTAAGATTGTTCCCAATCAATTGTTCTTTGAGTAACATTTCTCTAAAGCTTATTCACGAACAATTGCTCTTGAAATTACCTCATGGTGCTCTTGAAATTACCTCACGGTAGAAAAAGACTGAAAAATAAAATGGGCTTCGCATGCAAACTGGATCCACCTTTTGATAGCACAGGCGCAGAGGCCTCTCAATTGCTGAACCCAGGATTTTTGATCATGTCATCATAATAAAAATATCATAATTTGAAAATAATATTTTTTTTCAGAAGTAATATTCTTCAAGCTTACACAGATAAATCAAACACGTTGGTTGGTCAAAGTACTTTACTAACTGTGATCAAAAACTCTTTTGTTCAAATCGAACAATCTTCAAATTGAAGAGTTCACCAGCCAAATATATGGAGAGCTGTGGGTGGGTGAATATAATTTATAAGCTTTAAATATGTAATATTACTTCTTGTTACTTCGAAATATATTTAAGAATCGATGCTCTATGACTTGTTTTATAAAAAGATCTGGTTGGCCGAGTCTGGACCTACAGGTTAAAATATACAGTACACACAGCCAGAGTACCCGGATGTTGTGTCTGAGATTACAATTACATTATACCTCTGACTGAAAAAATACAGAGTTGGTGGAATAGTTATAAATATTTTGTAAGCTGTTCACAATAACGAACACAATCTCATGTACCAGTACATATTTCAGTAAAAAAAATATCACTTTCAACTCTGAAATCCCGCCATTCAACAACTAACTCAGTTTCAACAAGCAATCCCTACCTCTGGGGGTTCATAATAACAAGCTTAACTTATTGAACTTTCAATAATCAATAATTATATTATTTAAATCTTTGGTCAATATGTTCTTTTGACAAACTGTAAAAATGCCAACAATATCATTTCTTTTTTCATCATTCAGATTTCCTTCTGATGATCTTTCCCTTCCTTCTGGTCACCAAACCTTTTCTCTTAGTAACCAAACCTTTTCTCTTAGACACCAAACCTTTTCCCCTAGTCAGCAAACCTTTTCGCCAAGTCACCAAACCTTTTCTCAAGGTCACCAAACCTCTTCTCAAAGTCACTAAATCCTTTCTCCTGGTCACCAATCCTTTTAATCGATCTGATGTCCATTATCACTTCCTAGAACCTTCATGAAGCCTCTGCCTTCAAATAACATTCTGTGAGCATATTATCGCTCACACCTGATTCCTCTCTGTCTCCTTGCTTGTTTCTTCAGCCCAATTCAAAACATTCTCCATGGTATCTCCCCTGTCGTTGTAAAACAGACAAGGTACCGGATTACAGTGCAGACTAATTCATGCACTCCAACTTTCATCCATCTGACAATACTGCTACTATTATCATCATACGGGCGTCTCCAATCCCATAATCCTACTGCCCTGACTTCCGCTGGGCGATTCTACAGTGATCTCAATATCTTGGGGTGGAATGATCTTCTTGTGAGCAAGCTGTGGACCGTATTTGGTCACGATGGGGTTGGTTTCACTTGGCACAGTGTTGACGATGTGATGCTTCATGGAGTCCACGCTTATACTTGTGCCAAGTTTACCATTTGACGCCAACTGTTTTTGCTGCTCAGCTTTCGCTATGCGGTCTAACGAGGACAGAGAACTGGAAATGAGTCCAGCGTTAATATCTCTACACTTCATCAGCTGGCAGTTGAGTTTACACTGATCGCTTGGGTGCCATTTCTTGTCTTGTAACATGGCGTTCTTTAAATCTTCAGCCCCCTCAGCTTCCCCGCGTATGTGCTCGCCGTCGCCGCAGAAGCTGATGTTTCGCCGCTTCATCTCCAGCTTCAGGAAGATACAGCCACAGATGACGATAACCAGACATGGCCACACCATACTGTGGATGACGTCCTCCTTCGTATGCCTCTTCTCCACGATGACATCCTCCTTGTTCTTGGAGTTGTAGTAGCATTTGAATGTGGTTCCCTCGCGTTTCCTCCACGTCATTGCGTACCTCTCCACGGCTAACACATTGTCACTGTGCTTCTTCAAACATACACTGAACGAACACTGCAAAGATAAAAATCAATTCTTTAGATATTTGAATGTTTTCCTTTGTTATATAGTTTTCAATTGATCTCATATTTTTTAGTAACATCTCTCAATGAGAACGACCTTTTTTCTTAAAATAGATGTCGTGAGTTAAGGTTCAACTTGTTAAATATCACAATAATAGGGTGTTTGATACACAGACTGCAAGTGACGCTGCAATTTACTCGGTATTGGTATTATATTAAGGGATGAATCATAAACCAATTTAGTAAGGGAAAAGAGTGAAGAACACTGACGTTGAGGACAAACAATAATGAAAAAGAAAAAATGACAATCTGTTGTTAGGCCCTCAAGATATTTTGAGGCATATCTCCACCACAGCTTACGGTTGCCATATTTTCAGCGCTTTAACAGCATGGCTACCATCATCACAAATTAACTCAAAACATGAAAATGCATTCGCCCCTATGCCCATTTGATTTTCCACGATGGCAAAATATTTCCTTTCAAAGTTTGATATTTTCTTTAAAGACAGAAACTCGTCATGGGTCAACAAATGAATACAAATGGGAATATTCATTGCTAAAAAAGAATAATAATAAAAAAGAATAAAAAATAGCCTCTTTCGTATAATAAAAATGACATTTTCTTTCCATTCACGCCCCTGCCACCGTTACGATTCTTGGTTCATTCCCTAGTCTTTCCATGACCAGTAATGAGCTGTGTTGTTCTCAGAAAATAGCTAACTTAGTATCAAACACTCATTAACTTTTGTGGGCAATCTCCTCTTCCTATACTGTGCACTAACTAACTTTCTTATAAACAGTTATCAAAATACCTAACCTTGTAGAACAGGGAAATAGTGTTTGCCAAATAAAACATGACGCTAGATACAGACCAGATCTGCAGAATATAATTACCAATCTGATCTTAACAAGAAACCACTTTCGCCAAAATAGAACATAGTCCTACAATTTAGCTTTTGAAAATAACTTTTGAAAAAAGTTTTCTTACCAAAATTTACTGTGATCTTAGTGAAACAGGTTAGCTATTAATTCCCCGAGCAAAGAAACATATAGAGGTGAAGGTCACACTCAAGATATTTTAGAAATCTGCTTCTTTATCATCATATACCTGATGGCAGAACACTCATTTCATATCTGTCCACACAAATAAGAGAGAATCTGTTTCGCTAGGACCGCAGTAAATCTTAGGACCGCAGTAAATCTTAGGACCGCAGTAAATCTTAGGACCGCAGTAAATCTTCATGTGGCAAAACACCAGCAATAATAGCAAACCTTTCCATGTTAAGTAATCTGTAGAACTAAATGACTTGTCTCCTTCATTTCTTTGCAATCATTTATTGAAATTTTAATAGTGCTAAAATGTTGATGCATATTGATGTGTATTACAGCATTCATGAAATGAGGTTTTCAAGCACTTTTTCTTTGCATACTATAAATGTTTATACCCCATACTTTGTGATCAAATCTTATAATCCATCATATTTTCCATACATGAATGTCTGTGCCATTTGAAAATGGATGAGTCTTATGCTAAAATCCAAATCATCCTTTGGAGAACATTGTCAACAAACTTTGTATCGCTGACCAGCGATCGAGTGCAAACATCTGCTTTGTAAAGTTTTGTTATCTATGGGGCATCTTCAGATTGGGACAATGGAATGATTTGGCTTCCAGAGGCCTGTTTGTCCATTAATGTTTTTCCAATGGTACAGACCTAACACCCTGCAGACCACAATAGAGAGGTCACATACTTCTATACATGTGGCCACCTGGGCATCAAAAGAATACAGCCAGTACTTGGCACTTTCAGCAAAACATGATAACCAATTGCGATGTATTTTGGTAGATTTTAGAGAGATAGCTTGCATGTATCACAGTTCGTGGCCACATATCATTTAAGCATAGACTAAACCTCTGTAAAATTGCCTGTGACCTCTGTGGTTTCATGAATGCTTTAACACAATGATCATACATTGAGATCAATTTTACATTGGATGTTTTACAATGTATAACTTCCCAGACAGTCCCTATTTTCCTGCTTTTTGACATATGCCACTGGAGGGCTCTCAACTAGATCCTTAAATACTCTTAACACTTTCAGGACGTGAATTATTTGCTGGTTAAGGCAATTGAAATAAAAAATGAAGTTATGACCTGCTTGATGGGTTTGTTTTTCTGGGGACTTAGCTTTAGATCTTGTTTTCCTTTCATTAACGGCCTCCATTTAGAATCCTAGGTCTCTGAAGTCTCTGAAGCTTTTCCTTATCTTGTGGAGCAAATTATTTGTCAATTACGCAGAAAGCAATGAGAACATTAAAGCAAGGAGAAAAGCAGACGACATTGGGTGCACCAAAACGACCCGGCCACAATATGTTAGTCGTGGCAACCATATTTGGCAGGTCATCCACTAATACAAGGAAATGACCAATCAACTGAAAGAGTGACATGTGGACAGCTGAAGATGGACAGAGATGTTGGTTTCGTGTTTCCTGTTGACTTGATTGTGTCATTGCCAGAGAAGGATTTAGATTTCCATCGTGATGGTTATTGATGTCAGGGGCCAATTCGACATTCATTGGTGTTGAAGGGGGCCATTGTCGTAAACACCAAAGAGAGGCTGATGCCCCGGAAGTGCTGTTCGCTGGTGAACTAGGAACTGGTCTTGGCAAATGACTTAAATGGCTCTCAGCAGGGGATGCCAGAGGCTGCTTATCTGGCAGAATTCCTCATACAGGTATAATGATAACCTCATGTTTGCTTAATTACCATTCCCTATAATTATGCAGCCAGCCTCTATTATAGGTCCATTTCATGATATCTACTCATCCTCCCTCCTCAGACTTTATTGAGAGCAATAGAGCGGTTTATATGGTATACATTTCGCTGTTTACAGTACATCGTCAAAACTAATTGATATCTATATTATTCAACAAAGCAATACTGCAGGGCTTTGAGTAGCAATGATAGGCTTATAGTGATGATGAGGTTCATGATAACAACATCAACATCAACAACAACAATAACAACAACAACAATAACAATAATAATAATAATAATATTAATAATAACAATAACAATAACAATAATAATAATAATAATAATAATAATAATAATAATAATAATAATAATAATAATAATAATAATAATAATAATAATAATAATAATAATAATAATAATAACATGAGTGCCCAGTCTGTTCCATAGTCAACTTCGTTCGTGCCTTAAACTATCAGTAAGGTCTTTCTCAGTGTTCATATTCCCTGGCATGTTTGGTATTGTACCCATGTGTGTTAGACAGAGAAATAAAGTCTTTTATATCTGACCTGATCTGACCCGCAAAATAAACAGTTCATGTAATCTACCTACTTACGTCTTACACCTCCTGAATATTTTTATGCAGTATTCCTGGAGAAATCTGTGTAAGTTGTGAGCTTAAATATGAGACTGTACGAGAACAGATTAGATGACGTTCACTCGCTGAATATATAACCTGATCACTTGACAAAGCGGCAGTTGCTTTTTGTCAATGTAACTTTACAGTGAGCTTTTCATCTTTCAGTTGTAATACAAACAATGCAAAACCAACTTCTAATACCATAAAACTTCTGATCTACTTTTCCACAGACTGTTCTATTCATCAATTCCACTACCTGTGGGGATTCCTAGCGGATGGCTTTAGCTTTGTCACAATGGGTTTTGCTGCACTATGAGTCTTGTTGTCTTTGCCATTTTCATTGCTTTGGCTTCCAAGTTGCCTGAGTAATAGAGCTGATACTATTGTACTCCATTCATTCTATTATTAGATCTATTAACAAAGGCCTATCATATAATGCAGAATATATTCTAAAACCTTCTATAATCCCTAGTGTTTCTCAACATGTATGTATTTCAATAAAAAAGAAGGCAAAAATTTTACATTTTCTTGTAAAATCTCAATTGAGAACCAGTCAGACAGTATTTCACATAAAAGGTGCGAGACAGGTGAGGTAATAACATTTTGAAAAGGCTTACTCCTATTTACGCCACATGGCGCAGTGCGACAACGCCGTAGCGCCACACAATAAAATATTATATATTTAAGGTCAAGTAAAGGTCTCAAAGGTCAAAAGACCTTCTCACAGGAGATGACCATGTAGAATTATTACAAACACCTAAACGCACGTGTAAATCTGATGTTTATGCTTGCACTTGGCAAACATCTGGTGGCATGGCGCTGTGGCGCTGCGCCATGAGGCGTAAACTAGGAGGAAGTCGTGGTATGTTGCATAAGAGATCTATTGTATTATACTATAAACAGAAGAATGCATTTCCATATCTGCAATATCCTAGTGAATCCTGCCTGAAATTAATGATCTGAATCGAGTCTTAACCATCCCAGTTTTGCGCTTGGGATGCGATAATTATATTTGCACCATTTAATTGTTGTGATTTGAGGATTGTTGATAACTTTGAGTCAGGTCAGACAAGTGGGATGTATATCATCCATGGACCAATAATTGAGACCGTCCCATTTGACAAAGAGTCCACAGCAGATATGAAATGAAACTAATACTGTCAGCAGAGGCAACTCTTCCATTGTTATCTGTCAGGGCCGATGGGAATGAGTCTTTGAACACTTGTGATTACCTCAACCTTCCCCCCTCCCCCCCCCCCCCCAAAAAAAAATAAAATAAATCAATGCATTAAATTGTGCTCATAATAAAAGGCCTTTTTTGTCTTTGATATTTCCATAACCCCAGTGCTCAACCAATACATATACACTGCACTATCCTGACTGTAGTACCCTAACAATGATCTGTGTCATTTTGATAGCATACGCTGCCTGGAATAACCACAAGATGCTTTGCTCTGGAACAGCTCTTGGCGTGGCTATTGGCAATCACTGTTTGGTGTCAATCTGGGGTCAGATAATTGGTCAGATGTTCGTTTACTTGGATGGAAATAGCCAGGGTAGGCAGACAATACCAACTGATTACAAACTGTGTGCTTCTCTTAAATCGCCCATGTCTGACTCTTTGTTGAAAATAACGGTTTGAGAGGATCATGCAAATAGCAACAGTGATGGCCTTGCCCTTCTAACTACTAATAAATACTGACTAGGTGATGGGAGGTAGCTCAGTTGGTAAGATGTTTTTCTCCCATTTTAAAGGTCCGGGGTTCGAATCCTCGTTGGGACAAATACTTCGGTCATGCTGCATAGTCGAGAAAGGTGGATATCTGCTACGGAGTTCTTTCCCATTCCAGCCAGTGCTTCATGACTGGTTATAAAAGGCCGTGGTTTGTGTTACCATGTCTATGTGATAATGCAAATGTAAGATCCCAAGTCACTCTTCAAAAAGAGTAGGGCACTACGTCCGTGTGAGAAGCTTCTCTCTGACACAATATAGCCTAAATAGTGCTGAAAAGGTCAAACATATAATAAAAACAATCACTTAATAGTAATAACATGGAGTTAAATGTGTATCAACCACGATACAGTGGCAATATCTGTACCAGCAGCCTTTGCCTCCTCTTTCCTATCTTGAATAAAGGTGGATATTATTGGAAGAATATGGTTTTAAGGATGAAAGGTTTAGCTTTTCCACGAGGGAGCTTCATTTGTTGTGACAGAGTCCTTCTTATGAAAAAAGCAGGTAATACTTCCATGTTCAATTATGTTTTACATCTGGGAAGCAAGTAAGAAGATGGCCTGGTGGATATGGTTTGGTGGCAATGGTCTGATGGCAATGGCCTGGTGGCAATGGGCTGGTGGCAATGGTCTGGTAGCAATGGTCTGGTAGCAATGGCCTGGTGGCAATGGTCTGGAAGCAATGATCTGACAATGTCTGGGTTGCTTTGATCAATATAAACCAGTTTCACTTAGTAATTAAGTGAAGCTTGCTATCTATTTCCAGATTAACGCTATGATAACAATAAATAAGTTGATTATTTCTCTCATCGGTTCTGGAAGGATGCCTAATGTTCTTTCCCACATATGACACTGTGACCATGGAATTCTATGCTCCATTACCTTCACATCCGATGGTAATCACAAACCCACTAGTCTAATCCAAGGCCGAAACCTCGCCTTTTCTTAACTAAATTGTGTTCTGTCTGATTTCACGCCTTTCACAGCCCAGACATTAAATTGCACAGTTCAAGGGCTTTGTTACCATCATTTTTTATGTTAATGGTCTGTCCAAATGCTGATTGCTGAGGCCAACTCCTGAAATTTCATTGCACAATTAGACTATTTCTTATCATCACCAGTGAGGGCATCTTTCTTTCGATGCATTCTGGGATGTTTTGTTGAATTATTCTTCTAATTCTACAAAGTTTTAAAGCTTTTTCGAGCACTTTCTAAGCATTTTTCAAGCACTTGGTTGACAATAAACATAGAACTAGGCACTTTCAGCAAAAGGCAATAATCATGCCGAGTGTATTTTGGTTGATTTCAGGAAGAAAACTTGTTTGTATCACAGTTTCCTGATCACATATAATTTAAACATACCGCAAAATCTATGTAAATGTGCGCGTGACTCTCTGTAAATTGTAAATATAAACATATATATATAAGATATCCAGAAATAATCCCATTTCATTAAGATACTGACCTTGACGTAAGTCAAGCAGATCATGTACAGAACACGTGGCAATAATATTAATGTCTGACTTGCTTATGATTACAATAAATACTTCATAAGATAATCAGAACAATAGTCATACAATACCAGTTACCTCACGTATACCAACTTTTTTCCCTTGAAAACGTTTCAAAGTCTTGCTCTTTTTACAAGCTCCTCCTTCCCTTTATTTGGTCTTAAAATAACCAGAGATGTTTGTTTGCTCAAGCCTAACTTCTTTCCTCCAAATGCAGTTAGCAGCTATGATTTCTACCTATATTGGGTTGTCGTCCAGCCTGAAAATGTTCCCCGCCTTAGCCCCATGAAGATGATAAATGAGATAATATCAGATATGGAAACTTTCTATTTGCACACTATTAGGCGATGTGACAGACCATACTTTTATTTTCTCTGCATAAACCCATTTAAAATATCTCACGCACTTTGCCTATGTCCAGATTGGCTAAACTGATAAAAATAGACATACACAATACATGAGATTTATTTTTTCTGGCTTCATCTTTGTGTCGTGTACTCAAATGGCTTAAGCCAGACAATTATGAGGGCAAATTGTTACTATGAGCTTTTCCCATTTCAAATGAGCTTTTCCCATTTCAAATGAGCTTTTCCCATTTCAAATGATATTAATTATAACTGTGAATGTTTTATGGCCACACCGAGGCATGGCTCTAAATGAATCCAACCTCAGCAATACATCTATATATTATGTGTTTATTTCTAATTCTTTGTTTTTAGTGCCTCCACAGCTTGGCTCCCACCATCACAAATAATTCTATTGCTAACACAATACTCGTGAATGCATTCGCGACTCTACTCTAATAAACCTTTTAATCCCCCACGCCTCTTTCATAGTCCACTGCCTCACCTCTAAAGTCAGTATGTTCTCTTATCGGAAAATCCCACTCCCAGTTGCTATTCATACAAATATATATTTAAAAATGATCCATTCACATATAGTTATAATTCCCTTGTTACATTTCATATATACATATACATTCCCATATATATCCCTGATACATTTTAGTATAACTGGAAAAGGGTGAATTTGCCTCAGAATTCATTCATCCCCTTTCTCCCTAAAATCTTGCGACAGCTAATCACTATGACCTTCATAGTACGTATGCGATGTCTCTGTTTAACCTTTCCAGTTTCCTCTGTACATTTCACATATATAACACGATGTGTCTACACTGTGAGATGTGAAAGGTCAGGAAGATTTGATGCTTAAGGCAGTCGTTGCTGGAATAGCATTATCCACTGATGTACACATCTTTCTCTGATTTACAGTGGTCATCTCAGTGGTCACGTTACCTGGATAATGCAACAACTCCAACTAATTATGGGTTATGCATTCAACCATTAGGGGACAACCTTATTGCATATATAAATATATATATATATATATATATATATATATATATATATATATATATATATATATATATATATATATATATATATATATATATATATATATATATATAAATATATATATATATATATATATATATATATTTATATATATATATATATATATATATATATATATATATATATATATATATATATATATATATAATGTAGGTTTATATATATATAAACCTACATTACAGTTTATTTGATCAAAATATTAAGACCAAGCAGGCGAGAGTTTTCCTTGCTTATACAAAACCACAATCTTAGCCTTAAATATCAGCCAAGATTATCTTTTTTCAATTTAGTGGCCTTAGAATATCACAACAAACTGGCCTTATGAATTTCTCTTTTATCTGTCAAACATTATGTTGTCAGACGACACATGAAGATGCGTGTACCTATCAGGTAGCCATGACACCTGTCAATGTATATGTCCTGGCGGTTCCTTTGATCTCCCAATGTTTGATGTACACTTTTTCAGGTTTAATCAATCTCACCAGGTGTATCTAACATATGGTTCATATGTTGTGCTAAAAATAGGTACAACTTTAAATCATATAAAATACAAATAGGGGTTGACTGATAGTGTTTTAAAAGAGGTTTTAATAACACTTTTTGTTCTTTTATCTAATAAGAAATCTTAATGTCTTTGGGATTGGGCATAACTCAGTCGTATAACTTTGGTATAGCAATATTTAACAACATTTTGCAAGCCAAGCCTGTAATTTTCCGAAAAATGCTCGGTCAAACGCTCCAATTTGCTGTTCACCTTTTTCAATCTCAATACAGAAGCGCCACCAAGGGGCAGAGCAGCCTAAGACGGCCTCCAAACTTAATATATATATATATATATATATATATTAACATGTTCTGAGGCCACTTTTCTGAACCTTGACATCGTGAATAAGAAACTAGATATATGTCACTGGAAGCTTGTCGCCTGCTTTCGTATTCATATATTTGTGTCTGAAGCAGATTGGTTGTATTTATCCATTGACAATACGTGGAATGGCAAAATGTCACAGCATATCAAGTAGTAAACAGAGAAACAGAGAAAAGCAACATTGAAAAGCTGCACAATAGATTGGGATCTGATAGGGGGGAGGCCATTCACGTATGCTGTTGTCACTGACAAGACAAAGAGTGATCCACACGTGGCGCCCTCTAGGGAAAACTTTGACGTCTTGTTAGATTAACTCACTCTCGTCAAATTGGCCATCGGGTTTCTGAAAATATGGCTTGAACATGTGTCAAGATTATGGGCAAATTGTCATCACATTTATCAAAAGAAGAAGTGTCGGCAGACACTGAAGGTCACCGCGTGTATGATTACAACATCTCATTCTCGTAGCACATGACTCAATTATCTGGGTCAGGACAACCTAATTAACATGCGTGTAGATAACAAGACAATTCATTTAAATATAAGTTGTATTTGGATTGGGCTACATAATACTTCGTAATATATCTCATATACTAGTCGATATAATGAGTAGGGAAAGGTTCATTCATTTGCTTAAACCAAAGGATACATTGTACATAACTATAGGTTCAGTAAGTATAGTTTCAGTAAGTATATAGGTTCAGTAAGTATAGGTTCAGTAAGTATAAGTTCAGTAAGTATAGGTTCAGAAAGTATAGGTTCAGAAAGTATAGGTTCAGTAACTATAGGTTCAGTAACTATAGGTTCAGTAACTATAGGTTAACCCATTCAAGGAAGTGTATGTATATGCACATGAACAAGTTTTCATTGCAAACGTGCATAATGATAAAAGGTACATTGATATACTCTGAAAATAGATCACACCCTACATTAAAACTTACGATTATTCGCATCTCTAAATTTGTGCAATGCATTTTTTTTCGATGAGTTGAGAAATGCGTCACTGAGGCTGTAATAGTTGTGACACAGGAAAGTGGACTCAATCGAAGACACCAGCATGCAGTAATTAGGAAACCCAAGGATGTGCCATTCACAATGTTTAACAAAAAAAATGTCAGGCCACAGATGTCAGTTTCTCAAGGTGTTAAGAAACAATTAAAATACGACAACATCCTGGAGTGAGATTTCTTTTTGGTTTTCCACTTGATTTGATACAAATCCTGCCCTAACGTTTACATCGTCTTGGCCCAAATGCAAATTTTGCAAATAATGGACACAGTTGAATTTGCAAGTAAGTCATTGTGATATAAACCATCACCTAAATAAACCATAATTCCTCACATAGAAATACCTTGAACAATACAGCAATACAGCACCGTTCTGACGCTGATTCAACGTTGCAATATGAAACATGATCTTAAGTGCCGAATAGGTTTCTTTCACAAAGTACTAGGCTGACACCAAACTGAAATGAACAAGGCTTTTAAGTGTCAGTTTCCTGGCAAGACAATCATTATCTACAAAACTCTCCATCATTTAAATATTTATGTCCAGGTCAATTCGCCAGAGGGTTTTTCTGGACTCCATTAGACAGACATCTTATCTGTGGGGCACACATATTGTGATTAAAGGGGTGCCCCATGAGGGCGCCTTTCTTCAACATCAAATTAAACATTTATGGAGTTTTCTACAAAATGAACAAATGAGTGATCCCTTACTATGCAGAAAGCCTCTCAGAAAATTACAGTGTCCGTGAGCAGACAATGAAACTCAGTCTGGTTTGAAAATTCAATATATTAATGTAAAACTTTTCAACAATATCAATCTATTTAATGTTTGATTGAATCTGCATATAATAGGGAGTGGTGTTGATTGATGTGAACTATATGGACAGGACATGACCAATTGAATGTAAATGCTGAAAATAGGCGTCTAAAACGCTCCTTTTCCAGAGAAAATACTTTGAAAAGCGCTCTCTGTTATCAGCGCTACACAAATTTTATCATTATTATTTGCAACAGGAAACAACCCTGACAAAGATGATGAATATGCAGCTACCGATGTGAACCATGGAATTCCTAACGGAACTGTCTGTTTAGTGATCTATTACTCCAAGTATCATTATCAAATAAAAGGCTTTACTTCTCCACACTAGAGAGTGTTTTCCAAGAAAACCTGCATCACCCAAGAGAGTTGTCATGAAAGCCATAGGCGGCCCATCAAAACAACTGATTCTTACAGAAACTAATTAGGTTATCTGAATGTCAGTGAGCACAGCCTATACTCACACTAACATGGCTCTGCTGGATTATTAAAAATGCCACATTTGCCCCATTATTACGTCTTTGCTGGAATATACATGGATCAACTGCTTTGCTGGAATACACTTGGATTAACTGTCCGCTTCATCTTTTCTCTATCTATAAACTGTTATTACTTTCTGTTGTCTTAAATGTTAGTGATTATCATTAGGCTTGAGAGGGTAAATTACCTATAGGGGAGCATACATGTGTTTGAGTGTAATGTGCTTTATTGGAATCCAGACTTATACTCATGTATGAGTGCAATGTCCTCTGACACAATGACTCGGTGAGTCATGTGCAAAATACATGGCAACAGAAGTAATAATCTGGTAGACGTGATGAGAGTCAAGTCTGAAATAATTTGCTCTCCATATCCTTTTGTACCAATATTGACATGTAGGGATTTATCTATACAGAACACCAAGTGTGTAGATATCACATTAATGTATTGTTCACAACTTCACAATGTATTGCTCACAACCCCAAGAAGCATTGCTCACAACTGAACAATGTATTGCTCAGAACCTCACAACCTCTGATACCAGACAGGTCTGTTCGTAGCGCTGATAAATAAATGAACATATGCCACTTACGTTTTAGCTTTGAGATGTTCAAATGCAGACAGATTTTGATCGCCAACTCCCGCCATTGTTATTATGGACACCGTTTGTTAGTTGCTCTTTGAATAGTCAAAATAATCGCCCTTGTCTCCGACCTTTGTCTTGGCTGCCATGATTGGTCCCTAAACCGGACGTATGTACGGTGCTCATAGTATCATTAAGATTTTGTAAATTTTAGTGAAACTCATAAAATCAATATTTAAGCTAATACATCACCATATTTCTATGTCATCTTAGAATACCTGGCAGTAAGAATGTACAATATCGTATTTCTTACATTTCAATAATAAAATCTAGACTGAAAATTAGAAAACTATGTAAATGCAAGCGCATATGAGTTGCCAATGTTGGGGGACATATTTGAATTGAAGATGTACCATTTTTCAATAGTATTGGATGAATTTGTGCAAACTGTGTGATGATTTCTTCTTCTATTGCTTTCTGAGATGAACAAGAAAACAAGCCATCAATCAAGTTTCTACATCCTGATAAGCCTCTTGATTCTGTGACCTATAGCAGTCAGGACAGCGCCCTCTACCGCTAAGCCTGCTCCTAGGGATTGCTTCCCAGATGACCTTGACATGTTAGGCACCAAAACAACATTAATAATAGATATTTAAGATCAACCAGTCAATGAATCGATTTCACAATGAAAACGATAACAAGAAGTCTTGATAAGGTTGCGATTCAAAAGTGAGACGAAACAGAAATGCATTGAGGTTGACTTTTTTTTACCTTTGATGCCGCGTTTTTCTGCCAGATAAAACAACACCACTTGACTGTTATGGCCATGGATTCGTATGCTTTGAAATCAGGTTAACAGCTCTTTAATTTCAAATTAAGTCAGTATCTCTTCCTATGACCAGTTTCAGCACATTGTTGGGACATATAAGGTAACAATATCAATGAATAGCTGGGTTACCATTTTAGAGTTATGCCTCAGTCACATTTACATCGGGCATCGGCCAGGATGTGAGAATCGGCCTACCCTCCGGGAAACGGCCGACCCCCGGAGCGACTCCACAGGACTATCGCAAGTATACCACGAAACTACATCGGACGGTAGCCAATGCCCGTACGGTTATCTGCCGACCGATTACTCCTTGAACACCCCACACCTTTCCCCCACTGAGAGGCAACCTAGTGATTGCAGTGCGGCACCCGTTCAGACATCCCCTACCCTACAGGATGTCTAGAAACACTACAGGATATCTATAGGATGTCTAGAAACACCACAGGATGTCTACAGGATGTCTAGAAATTCCAATGATGTCACAGAGCCCTTAAATAGCCTTGCGATATGCCCACGAGACACTTACGGGAACCTGCTGTGTACTTCAAAATGAATTTTGGTCGGAAAATATCTTGGAAACGCCCTAACTTTTATGTTGCAGCTACAAATTCCTGGGGGCCCCGTACTCCGTCTAAAAAGTGTCTGATAGCGGCTGCTAATTGTCCGTTGTCCTCACAGTTCCATGGCTTGACGGCTGATTTTGTCCACAAAAAAACACCACCCGGGCACACTTTCATGCAAAAGTGACGGTTTATTACTGAACCATTATAATGCAGTTTCGAGGCAAAAAGCGTGAAGAAAACTTTGTTAATGACCGTAGATAATCTATTACAACAGACGTTCCTTCTCAAATTGTGTAATGATAATGAAGAAAATCATTTTACATAATGGAATTCTACTTCTGGATCTGTTAGCAAAGTCATAACATACGTCTGGCTTATTTGCAATGAAATGTACCGTTACCTACACTGAAGACTGTTATGTTTTCTCAAGCTATTTAATATTGTCCTCCACATCTATGATCAGTGTTGTCAGTCCTTGTAGCAGTCGGGCATCAAATGCCAAATTATAAACTTGCAGCTTCCAATTTCCAAAGAAAAAGACACATAACGATGCGAACTGAGACATAATACAACAGAATTAGGGTGAGCTTGAGACTCGGGGACGTTCTTAATAAATGGAAGTTGTCCCTCAGACTGGAGACATTCTCCGCGAAGCAACATGTGGGGTTTCCCTGATGAGACCACGGCCTCCTACCACCTGCTGCCCTGTCACGTGACGTCACAAGAACTAGATGTCACCAAGCTTTGCACTTTTGAAGTGTCGCTACCTCTGAAGAGATGAGCTTTAAGCCTTCTTAAAAACGTAGCCACCTTAGTTCGAGAAGGCCTTTCTATGATTGTTGAGAGTGATTTAATTATTGTATAGTAATTAAGCTGGACTCATTTATGTGTAACCTGCATTAAATTTTGAGTGAGTATTTCAAAAACAAAAGAACAATATATATATATATATATATATATATATATATATATATATATATATATATATATATATATATATATATATATATATATATATATATATATATATATATATATATATATATATATATTTGAAATACTCACTCAATATATATATATATATATATATATATATATATATATATATATATATATATATATATATATATATATATATATATATATATATATATATATATATATATATGCCACACAATTGCAAGAGCTCGTGTAGGCAAGTGTCTTCTCAATACTTAAAGGTTCATATATCTAGGTCAACCAATATGGCCGACATAAACGCTGACCGGAAGCTGTCATGTCACAGGGCAGGATGGGAAGGCCACGATTTAATGGACATAAACACCTCGTTGCACGCACATATAACATGGTAAAGCAATAAGCCTTTTTTACTGCAGCATCTCCGTTGTAGGAACATGTACACTCTTCTCTTTGAGAGGCGCAGTGCAATTAAGTCTGCTGACTTCCGGTTTCGCGATGAGAAGCCAATAATCCCTTTCAATAATCTTTACATATGAAGGCCCTCCTCGGGTTCTGAAAAGTAACGTGGTGGAGAGGGCCTATTGACCATATTAACACTACACCCGATATATATTACGGTATTTTGTCCTACTTTTACATGTGACAATGGCTATATATTATATATTTGTTAAGTTTTTTTCCTGTTTCTATAGACAGCACTGTGTTACAGTTTGCTCTATTACATCTGGTAAAATATATGTTGAAACAGGAACTGGAATAGGTGCAAAATGCATACACCACGGGCGAAATGCTGATATGCCACAAATATGCCTATAATTGCCACCAAACATGATTTGTTTTCAATCATAATTCATTTATCAATGCGCGTTCTTTTCGGCACCTACCGTTTTAAAAAAAGTACAGAAAGACAATATTTTCTTAAATATATGGGCCTACTTTGTCCTCTCTTCCTTCAGTGTTCACAAATAAAATTATCTCTATTCTATATTTGACCTTTCCACTTTTTGCCGTCATCTTCCTTCTTGACAAGTGTCTTTTTATTTCTTTGTACTTTTCTATTGTGTGATCTTGCAGGTCATTTCCTCCCTGCGCCATTTTAAGACGTCATGAGGCGGTATACAGATCAAAGGAGATGGGACATGTAATGTTACCTGCATCACCTGCCATCACTCACTATATTTCCCTTATCTTCCTTTAAATATCATACCTGTGTGTAACATAATTCCTCTGATTATATACTTCAGTGTTTTCAGAACATCCAATTGTTATTGACACCTTTATTCTGATATTGATAAATATCTTTGATGTGACATTTATTCTATGCGTATAATAGAGCTGAGATGAAATTGAACAACATTTGCAACTGAGAACTCGCTTTTCATGCATTTTCTGTCTGATATTCTTATAAAACTAGCAGTCAACAGCCAAAGACAAGATATTTTTTGTTTGCATTAACGACCTCCTCATCCCAACTGTGAATCATCCATCCCCATGTTGCCAAAATGAGAAGGAAACATATATGTACTTGAGCATCATCATTCAATCCATGATATTAATATCGGATCAGTATCAACCTGTATCAGAACGCATGATCCAATTATGATACACGGTGATGCCTCAATATTGAAAGGAACGTGTTTAATTAGTTTAATGTTGATTAGTTAATATGTAATATAACTCAGTGGGCTGATTGTCGATTTCCATGTTTTTTTCCGCCATTGAAAAGTACACATCGGAACTGCACATCTTTACCGGAAGCAGAACTGTACAACTCCTATATATTAAATATTGATAATGGAGATTGGCAGCGGCCCTATGGAGACTGACAGGGGACCCGTGGAGACTGGCAGGGGCCCTATGGAGACTGGCAGGGGCCTATGGAGACTGGCATGGGCCTATGGAGACTGGCAGGGGCCCTATGGAGTCTGGCAGGGGCCTATGGAGTCTGGCAGGGGCCTATGGAGACTGACAGGGGCCCTATGGTAACTGGCAGGGGCCCTATGGAGACTGGCAGGGGCCCTATGGAGACTGACAGGGGCCCTGTGGAGACTGGCAGGGGCCCTATGGAGACTGGCATGGACCTATGGAGACTGACAGGGGCCCTATGGAGTCTGGCAGGGGCCTATGGAGACTGACAGGGGCCCTATGAAGACTGGCAGGGGCCCTGTGGAGACTGTCAGTGGCCCTATGGAGACTGACAGGGGCCCTATGGAGACTGACAGGGGCCCTGTGGAGACTGGCAGGGACCTATGGAGACTGGCAGGGCCCTATGGAGACTGAGAAGAGACTTCATGTTCCAGTAGAGCTGTAGATATAATAATGATACAATATGGGAGCTGCTTAGCCAAAAGTTTGCACAAACTTACTCTGACGCCAATGTCACAGCTTGAAGGCTTTAAACCACAAATCAGTGTATTTTCTGTTTGCCCGTTTGCCTCTCTCTGTGGACACTTAGGCCTATGGCGGCTACTCGGCCCATAGCCTCTCAGAGGAGTCTCAGATATTTGGAACAGTAATGTCTGACCACCAACACCAGCCATGATGGAAGTCATGGATGGTTCTATTTTACATATGTATACTACTTGCTGGGTTATGTTGCATATATATATATATATATATATATATATATATATATATATATATATATATATATATATATATATATATATGTATACTACTTGCTGGGTTATGTTGCATATATATATATATATATATATATATATATATATATATATATATATATATATATATATATATATATATATATATATATATATATGTATACTACTTGCTGGGTTATGTTGCATATATATATATATACTAATTGGTGGGTTATTTCACATACAAAACAATTAAGCACTGAATGACCTCTACCTCTAAATGAACCCCCAGAACTGTTATCAAAATAGTTTGGTGGATGTAACCCCTTAATGGGTTTATTTAATACTCAGTTAAGGAGAAAACCTTGTAGCAGGCCGCGTAATTAACTCTGACACACATCGATGCTCATACATTGGAATGAATCATGAATAAATCATTCATAAATACTCAAATATTAAAATAAATATGATGAAATCTGGACAGAGATAATGCGATAAATTGCAACAGGATTTGTGAATGTGTGGTCTGACTAAATGGCCAAATATTGAGCTGAGAATATACCTTGTTATGGTTGTGGGGTATTTGCCAAGGTATGCTTAATATTCGATATCATAACGCAGCTCTTGGCGCTAAGGCACCCCCGACAGCACTAATCTCTGTTTACGGATAATCCGTAGGTTGATATGAGGCGGATTATCTATGTGGTGGCACGCCTGTCAGTTGTCTGCTCAGACCGGTGGCAAGGGGGTGTGTGGCTCAGGCCATATGGTGTTAGCCTACTCCCGTGGTGGACTTCTCCGGGTATCACTCCCCGGGGGAGGCTACACTCAGGGGAAGGCATTCCTCAGGGGGACACTCCTGGGGGAAGAGAATACTCAGGGGAGGACACTCTCCTCAAGGGCTGCCACATGGTGACCTACTCAAGGGGGGGGGGGGGGTGAAACACCAGAGGTTCCCTTCCCAGGGGGTCACTCCTCAAGGGGAGACAATACTCAGGGGAGGACACTCACTCTTTTCAGGCTGCTGGTCAATGCAAAACCTCTCTTTTACGTATTGACTGCTATCTCACAAGCAAAGCTTTTTCCCTGAACAGAATTGGGCAGAACTATTAAAACCTTAGAACAAAAGGTATTTATCATGAATATACATGTCATCCACGCTATATGTCATGTGACAAATTCATTTTTTATTTGGTCTTGTGTGAGTATTATTTCTCATTATTACTCATTACTCATTATTATATATAATGGGAGAAATTTAATTGTTTTTGATAGATTTATGTAATAAAATCATTTTTGTCTATGTCTAATGTGAGTAACTCATTGTGTTAAAGTATAATTATATCTAAGAAAACCCTTGATAAAAAAAATACTTCAGGAAATACATTACCCCTCATCACCCTTTGTGCCAACAGAGACTAGAGTTTATAAATTGTTTTTGTGTTTTAGGCAAACAAATCTTTAAAGGAATACAAAGAATTATTGATTCTAAAATGCCCATATCAATTTTCACTTTGAGTAATGTTTCCCATCTGGAAACTCGCTGTTATGATGCTTGGGATATCAGCGGACACACGACTCTAAGACTTGAGGTCAGTACAAAAAGACAGACGATATCACACCGACATCGATCAGATGACCCCCAAAGGTCAAAGTCAGCAGTTCAGGAACAACATATCAGCAGCCGCGGGCAACCGGAAATAAGGTTCGCAGCAACTCAAAGGCCTGTAAGTTGAGGGTTCTGAAAAACATCAGATGGTGATCTGGACAAGCATGATAGGTTGTGGGATCGGATTAAGGTATCAATACAGCTTGTTATGTTGCCTCTTGTTTGATTAATATTGTTAAATGTATATGGGCGTCTCCACTTTGTAATCAATAAAAAGACGTTTTTATGCACAGGAAGGAGTTTGACCTGTAGTTATTTATTTTGTGTCAACATCGATTTTGGATTTTTGCAGTTTCAAATAAAGCTTTTTAGAAGTGTTCCTTTTCAGACAAAGTTTTAGCTTTTCATCTTATTTGGTGTTTAGTATAACTCTAAAATATGAATCAGATTTTAAACTACATTATGATAAACTTACAATATTTTTGAGCACACCCTCGTTGGAACACATTTGTTTCCAGTTCTTTCATCAGATTTACATTGCAAAGTGATGAATTAAAAATGGCTTTCACTAAATGTTATTGCTTGTGAAGTATTTCTATTATGTGAATGTATTTGCAACTCAAGTCCCAGCTTTTATAAGATCATTTTACATATCTACCACGATTTCAAGTAAAATACCTTAATTGTCTGTAGTATGGTTATAATCAAGAATTCAATATCATCAGTGACACCAGCTTATTTCATATAACAACATATCATTGACGTATAATTAGTCATTTTAAATTAAATTACTCAAAATTAGGTTACTCAAAATTAAATAAAAAAGATGGCATGATCTGCAGAAAGCAGAACAAATAGTATTTATGACAATACTAGTAACACAAGGTGTTGTTTACTTCAAGTTAGAAGATTGAAATCGGGTGTAACGGCTAAGGCATTCGCAGCAATTGTGTTAACTGATGATGCTGTTAGCCAAGCTGTGAAAGCACTGAGAATGTGGCAGGCATAAGTTAGCCCAGATATGCCTCAAATTCTCCTAATGAAATCGGTGCAATAATTCAACCACAAGCCTTCAGCAGCTCCATGATCTAGTGCCAAAATGCGATGAAGGGAAATGCCCATTAAGAGATGCTATTTCTGATTACAGCTTCTCCCTTTGTCTACATTTCATTTATATGGACATCTTTGTCTTCCTTGCAATAATATTATGCCATATCTCTCATCGCATTACAGGTTCCTAACGACAGGGGGCGCATCGTTTGCAAAACATTTATCTGAAGCATTGTCTGCAAAGGACATAAAGACATGGTGGTATATTTAGTCCTATTATAATGCCAATGTTACGAATGCATTTTTGTATTTGATAATATTTCATTGAAGGTCATATCACATTTTATCACCTCTATAAAATGTATTAAATTCACACTGCATTCTGGTTGCATGACTTGCAAATTTGTTAATATGTTTTCACACATAAATCAAACTAAAGCAACATTTAAAACACTTGATTCCAATGATGCACAAAGGCATATCTGGTTTTAATTTAATCACAAAATTTATTCTTAGACTATTGGAGTTTCACTGAGCACAACTCACTACCTCTCTACTTGAAGTTGTTTACCAGATCACCAGAAGCTTATATGTAATTAGGACATACCATTCCATGCAACAAACACAAACACGAAGTAAGGGAAGACACTGATTACTTGTGAGTGATGTCACCACATTTGTGTCATAGATACACTGAGTGAGTATTCATAAAGGAAGTTGATCCATCTCTGCAAGCCTTACATTAAACGAACAAAAACAGAGAGAATGATACAGTGTAGTGTTTAATAAGCCATCTTATAACCACAGGACAAAGTTTGAATTACACTTAATAACTCTCAGATTGTAGGAATTATGTCATAATTAATACAGATTCCCGATCGTTTGAGCCTCTGTATCGAGGCAACATGCAAGACAATGACGTCACGGCTTGTGTGAAGTTGTTTTTCACAGTGTGAGGTCACGTGTTGATTAGCTCTTGTGATAATTGGTGCTTTTGTTCGGAGGCAACTTTCCACTCCTTCCCGCGTAATTAACCAAATTTATTGAGTCTATTTAAAACCTAAATCGTGTAAACTCACTAACCAATACTGCCTCAACGTCTCACTGTCTGAAGAAAAAACGTGCTTGAAAAATAATTCCAACTGTCATTGTCTATCTCTGTATTCGTTTAAAATAATAAACATGCGATTCTTAAATGTACATTTATTAAGATTGTATTCAAAACATGATTTAAATGTCGATGCTTCAAGTAGTACAATCCCGAGTTCTTCATGAACACCAATATGTTTATTGATGTACAAATATCGAACAAACCTGTAAAATATATCCGTAAAACGGTTTCTTTCTTATTCTGGAAGCATATACCATTTCAAGTTCCTGAAGCATAAAGGAAAAATTGCCCTTGACCCCATAAAATGACAGATTCCATTTACAAAAATAAATCGCCAATATAAAAGGTCAATGACACATGTGACCTCAGGCTCAATGATTGATTCGGACAATATTCTTGGGGACATTTTAACTGATAGGACCCAACTCCATGCAACTGACAACTTGAAGACAACATGTGAGGAAAGGTCTTTTCTGGTGAATGGTTTTGAATTCATAATAAGAAATTCTGGGTATTCAGATAAAAAATGACCAATTTTCACGGAAAAATGTGTAGCTTATTTTCAGTTTCATCAAAAATACATCTATTATTATTATATGAATTTCCCTGGAATATTCAAAATACTGGGTTCCAGATGTACTATTATTCGAAATTTATAGACAAATTATCCCTATGCTTTATTACTTGGCACTGTATCAAGCTTTATTAAATATGAATCGCTAGAATGTTATATCCTGTACTCAGATACATTTATATCTGTCCTCAGGGCTGTGAGAAAAAGATCAGTAAAATGTAAACTGCGAGCCAGAAAGGTACTATACTACACTATAAAGGGTCAGTTGTCTATGAAGCACAGAACAATAACACTTTATATTTCATAGAACTTACAACTAAGGCGGATGCTGATTATTAATGGAATTAAATAATTTGAGCATGATGTGTGATTGACATCATTTGTATTCAGGAATCCTGGGAAAATTATTATTTTCTTCCCTCATATGAGACCTTCCTGCACTTTGCATGTGGAAGACTCATAAGGAGAAATATTGCAATCAATAATCGAATGGACCCTGTCAAAGAACACCAGACAAATTTTAATGTATTTTGCCTTTTAGGCTTTCCTTTGAAGAAAAAAAGATTCTTATTAAGAGCAAAACTACTGATCATTTCAAACATTAAATCATGTTTTCATCCTGAGTTAAACCCTCTGGTTGACAAGATGCCTTCGAGTAATCATATTTAGGCTTAGAATCCAGAGCGAATTTTGTTTGTTTTAGAAATTGAATGACGATAATTGTTATATAATTGTCACAATTCCACCAAGATTTCTCTACTAATGATACAAAAACATGATTCCATTTCATGGAAATCAGAGTTTTTGTCTTCCATTACAAAAAACATTTAACTTTTTTGGTTATTGTCAACGTCAATAGTTTTGATGACAGTGCCTTTCAGCCAAGCATGTTGGGTATATTCCATGTGGAAGGAAAATATTTTCAATTCAGTGCAATGCGATCCATGAGCACAGAAACGTAGCCTGCAGCCACATTAGCAAAGTGGAAATTCATCCGCAAGCTACCCAGAAGCCATTGCGTGATAGAGATCATTTCTGGATCAGTAGAAAAAGTGCATCTTTCTGTTCCACACGGGTAAGCTTTCAAAACACTGTCCATATGGCAATGCGTTGATGAATAATTCATGTTAGACACACATGCTATCAAAATGGACAGGACGACACCTTCAGGATGACAGAAAGCCTCGCTCTCACAACACATCCGGGCACGAGGACTCGAATGCTAATATCGTCTGCTCCACCACATTTGATAAACACTCTATCCAAAGAAGGAATTCCATAGTTATAAACGAAACGAACGCTCCAAAAACCTCATTGGATGTAAGAATTGCTTCTCCATTAATCATCTTTTTCCTTTGATAGATAAAATTATCATACTGCTTTTTAGTATAAATCTTCATTGTGGTGATAACACAAGGCATTCCCATTATTGCCAGATTACATGGCACTAGTGTGGCAAATTAACCATTTCCTTCACCAGGATTAGACAAAGATGAATATCATAATAGTATCTTTTTTTAATGTTTTAATAAAAAGAATTCACCCAATTGAAGCATAAAAATCGTTTTGATGTCACTACAAACGGATGAGAATATCTATTACAACATGCACGATAACACATTATATTAAAGATTTCCAAAGCTCACAACTAAATATATATTTCTTTGAAATATATAAAATATTCTACAAGCTAATGAAGCTGTTTAAGACAGTTTCACACAAGTTTTGTAAAAATACAGGCCGAGACTTCAAATTGTCAAACTATTTAGGAAAATGCATTCCGTTTTTTATTTTGATACCATTGTCACTTTTATTGACTCGAATCAACTGAACCATTAATTCAACACTCTAAAAAGTCTGTAAAGAGGGCACCGGTCCTCTGCAGCAAAGCAAAGGTGAGGTGTCAGTCAATGCGTATATATAAATTATAATATAATTCTATAAATTAAAGTGTGACTAAAGGAAATTCCAAGAAAAGGCACATAAAAGCAGATATTACATATGCTAATATCACTTGCTATAGGCACCACTGCTTTGTGTCCACATATTGTTTGCTTGTATTACCGACCCATTGAGCCCATTCAAGACTATTTACGGTCATGAATGGAAGTCTGTCACCTCGACCCAATGCCCATCCCCTTACGAGGAGTGATTTGGAATATTTCTTTTACGTTATCACAAAGACGTGTATTCATCTTGTAACTAGTCATAGAAATAGCTCAGACCCAAACAAAACCCACTATTAACAATTATTGAAGCCGGAGAAGAAACTAAAGACGTGGAGAGCTCACGCTAACATTCTTAGAAAGTCCCCTTTCATTGTGTACTCTTAGATAATTGCATATTAACATTGCTGCTAGAGTAAGATGCATGGAACATAATTATCTGATTTTTATCCATTGTTGCTCCTTACCTTTGTAGCCTTAGAAATGAGTTTTCACAAAATCAAATCATTTGCTCAACTTTACAGAATTGCCACTCAATTCGGGGTCATTCACAGTGTAGTTTTGTATCCATTTATCTTCCCTGAGGACAGATGTTCTTTTAATTTATGAGAATTTGCATAAACAAATATTTATAAGTTTAATGATGAAATAGAGTTTTGATCTCTTAATATAGCAAACATATTTAATGACCCATTTAAATAAAGCTAATGAATACCATATACCCCTAAATGTCGCTTTGAATTGACAGTTTGGTGCTAGCACTGTACACAATTTATTAGTATCATTATTAATTTTAATATTTTTGTATAGTTTAATTATAAATTTCATCTGGTCTCTTACTGATATAAGCTTTGTGTATTAATCCAGTGTATAAACCCATTATTTGTTGAACTTTTGAAATTGGTGCCTAAAAATAGAAAAATACAGTGCCGTTTGAAAAGAGATAAAAAGAAAAGCTAGATTACGTGTGACAAGCATTGACATAAACTGACGTTTTTATTTGAACTCCAAAAACTAACATCGGTTAAATCCTTAATTGGTTAATTGGTGGTCACGTGACACTGTGGCAACCAATCAACGCTTTAGGTGCATGCGCCACTGTCCACCACCGGCACAGGCACAACTACACAGGTTTACCACGTGACTTGCCGGTAAAGTTTGTGGTAGATCATTTGTCAGATCCAATATGGCGGTCACTGTAAGGTGTGCACAAGCATGATATTATGTGTCCAATTCAGGGACCTAAATGCCAGAGTACATTCAATAAGATGGTAGATAAAGGAGGCTCGCTTTTTCCCGGGAGGCCCTGGCTGAACCAATTCTTGACCTAAAAATATGTGATTGGTTTTGACTGTTCCTGACTTTCCTCTTTTGATGTATTAGAGAAAAACTTCAAGAGTGGTATCAGTATTTCTTCAGTTCCGTTAAATCTAATTATATTGGTGTTTCCTATTTGAAAAAAAGAGTCAATTGTTACTAAAGCGTATTAAAAGTTAGCGATGCAGTGTTATTTCTCTCTGCAAAGCCCGGGTGTTCAATAATGTTCCTTAATGATGTAACGTCAGCCTTCCCAGAACACACACACACACACACACACACACACACAGATACATATATATATATATATTAGTGGCTCGTAGCCTTACTTATTCTTAATCGAGGTTCATAACCTTACTTGAGGGTTATATCCTTACTAGAGGGTCATATCCGTCCCTGAGGCATACAACCTGACTAGAGGCTGAGAGCCTTACTTGAGGCTAACAACCTTACTTAAGTCGCACAGCCTTACTAGAGGCTGACAGCCTTACTTGATGCTCCCAGCTTTACACATCAAAACGTTCAAATTTCTATTTACTGTTGACCTTTTCAGACAATGAACAAATGTATCATTTATTTTGGCATCTCCCAAAATACATTTAATTGTCAAACATTTAATATAGCATATCTGTGAAATATTAAGCATCTTTTGCCACACATTTCAGATTACCTGCCTTGGAGTATTCAAATCATTAAAATTAATTGGGACATTTTATCAAGACTTGTTTCCTTAATGAACTCACGTTCAGTAATCCTATTTCTGAAAAAGAATTTCAATGTCTAAGAGAACTCACTAATTTGAGCTTAATTCACAAGAAAATTTAATATCAAGAGTCAAACATGTCAAATCCCCCTGTATTATCAGAAGGAAAACCGCAGCATTGGGATTTCTGTTTGCTGCTTGCTCCTTAATTAACTCTCTGTCACTCATCTGACGTAACATCCAGATAAGATTAAATCTACCATAGCATCCAGATAAGATTTAATCTGTCATAACATCCAGATAAGATGTTATCTATCAGGTGAGATTTAGTCTACCATAACACCCAGAGAAGATTTAATCTACCATAACATCCAGATTAGATTTAATCTGTCATAACATCCAGATAAGATTAAATCTGTCATAACATCCAGATAAAATTTAATCTACCATAACATCCAGATAAGATTTAATCTGTTATAACAACCGGATAAGATTTAATCTACCACAACATCCAGATAAGATTTAATCTACCAAAACACCCAGATAAGATTAAATCTGTCATAACATCCAGATAAGATTAAATCTACCATAACATCCAGATAAGATTTAATCTATCATAACATCCAGATAAGATTAAATCTGTCATAACATCCAGATAAGATTAAATCTACCATAACATCCAGATAAGATTTAATCTACCATAACATCCAGATAAGATTTAATCTATCATAACATCCAGATAAGATTTAATCTATCATAAAATCCAGATAAGATTTAATCTATCATAACATCCAGATAAGATTAAATCTACCATAACATCCAGATAAGATTTAATCTATCATAACATCCAGATAAGATTAAATCTGTCATAACATCCAGATAAGATTTAATCTGCCATAACATCCAGATAAGATTTAATCTACCATAACATCCAGATAAGATTAAATCTTTCCTAACATCCAGATAAGATTTAATCTATCATAACATCCAGATAAGATTAAATCTGTCCTACCATCCAGATAAGATTAAAACTGACTTTATCATAAAGATAAGATTTAATCTGACTTTAACATACAGATACACTCAATTTAATCTTTTAAAGTCAATTCCATACGGTTCTCCACTAACATAACAACATGAGGTGTCAATTAAAAACGGCACAAAACAATTCAAGCAAAACATATCTGCGTATATAACTGTGTAAATCTGCGTAAATAACAAAAACTATGTATCTAAGGCTTGAGAGTGAATACAGAAGTGCAGACAATCTTTTGTCCACCCCATTTGTCTTATAATTGATTATTCTTTCTTAGTCGGTGTCAGCTTTTAGGCTAACATTGATCCGCATGAAAAGACTATGTCGCGCATTGATTTTTTACGGTGAATTAGCCCCAGTCAATAATACTACGAGACAAACACCGTAAGTCATCTGTTATCTGTGGCCCCATGACAGCTTTAACACAATCTACTCTTAGTCTTGATTTTGCCTCATAAACAAGAGAATATTTCCGATACATGCCCACCATAAGAAGAGTCATATATCTTATTAGTAGTATCATTATGTCATAAACAACCAAACAACAAAGTCTTAACATTTTATGCTTCTGCGAATTAGCGCGTGGCATGGGGTTTTCAGGGTGGTGTATGCAGTTGGAGCTTGGCTTGACGGATGTTAGCTTGTCTTTTCGCCCAGTTATCATGCGCCACATTTTCTGGTAAATTATCGTCGCTTCTGGATTATATTACTGGCAAAAGCTTTGTGTTTTACCAGAGGGGTGAATTAATATGTGTGGCGGTATGGTATGAATGTGACTGTTTAATAGAATCAGCTCCTTGCAAAAGATCCCCATAAAAGCTATTTGAGTTTGCCGGGATCACCGTGAATATCGGGGATCTTCAACTCATTTTAGAACATGTCTCTTTATCCTCAAATGTTTAGTGCTGCATCCGGGTATTTGTACCAACCTCTTTTTCACTGCTTCCTTCCTCACAGACAGGTGCATGATGGGTAAAAGCCAAGCTTTCATACATGCATTGAAAAATTTTCCTTTCCTTTTGTCCTATAACTATAGAAAAATTACTATCACATTTCAAAGTAAGATGAAATGGAGAAGATTGTATCAAATTCAATAAAAAATTTAAAATGCAATGACGTCAATATGGATTTATTTTCTTCATTTCCAAGGCCATGGCGATGGATTAACGATATATAGCGTTGGACAAACGATCTTGAAAATCAATTCAAACTTGATCATGACTTGCTTAATTTGATTTATTTTCATATCTGACATCAGATAACATATTTAATTCGTTTATCATTTAAACGAAATGAACGTGATCTGTCTGAAAGATATTTCCCATGTTCTTTGATATCAGATAAGACGATTTGATATTTGCAAATTTGAGTTTCATGTTTAAAATCACAAAGATCAACTTACAAATGCTCGCTTTAAGATAAATTAGAAAGGTCTTCGTTTGCGCTAATTTAGCTTGCATAAGAGCACAATATACCTTATTATTATCTTATTATTTGTTTGTTTTTATTGAAAATGAGAAGTGCAAAAGATACATAAATATGATTATCCTGTTTATCTGTGTTTTTGGGACAATAATACACATGCTCAATGCATGGATGTAAGTTCTCAGACAGTCAACAGGATTGGTCGACGTAACTGTTCCATCGCTAAGAAGCTCTCTATTTTGTCCACATTAGCTCCCAGGACTAATATTGTGTCATTTGGGAGTGCCTCATAGTCTCTAGCCGGCCATCAAGTGGGGCTTGATTACATGTGTGGCATCTAAGTGGGATAAAATACACCAGGCAATGTCACGCTGGCATTTGGAAATGACCAATCTATTAGTATGGGAGTCCAAATGTGTGTAACATAAGTGACGCGCTATACTTCTCCTTTGAAAGGTCTCGCTGAATCCCGAGGAGTTACGAGACAATGGGAACAAAGGAACGAACTCAACGCTACTAACAATGGTCCTTGCCGACAGGATTTATGGAGACACGTTCCAAATGGGACACAGGCATGTTTAAACGTCAATACTTCTCTTTTTAAGCTAAAAGAAAGATTATAGTTTCTTATAGAAAAGAAAAGAAATGGGCTCTCCTAAACATGGTGGTCTGTATGTAGAGTTAATGTAGGGAAGCCATTACCATTCAGTCTGCAGGGTGAGAGATGGCCCAATTTGAGTAAATTGAATCTGCGAGGATGAAGCAAGTAGCTGACAGTCAGAGACAAAGATTCCTGTACCCATCACCCTGTGATAGCGCCAAATGGTATCTCCTTGGAGTGTGAATAAAAGGTATCAGCAGGAACAGGGAATCTCTGTATGAATCCCAGGTGTCAGTAGGGAACAGGGAATCTCTTCATGAATCCCAGGTGTCAGTAGGGAACAGGGAATCTCTTTATGAATCCTAGATATCAGCAGGAACATGGAATCTCTTTATGAATCCTAGGTGTCAGCAGGGAACAGGGAATGTCAGTATGAATTCTAGGTGTCAACAGGAATCAGGGAATCTCAGTATAAATCCTAGGTGTCAACAGGAATCAGGGAATCTCAGTATAAATCCTAGGTATCAGCAAAGAACCGGGGAATGTCAGTATAAATCCTAGGTATCAGCAGGGAACAGGGAATCTCAGTATGTTTCTAAGGAATCAGCAGGGAACAGGGAATCTCAATATAAATCCTTGGTATCAGCAGGGACCAGAGAATCTCAATATAAATCCTTGGTATCAGCAGTTGACATTCAGCTTGAATCCCAGGTTTAGGAAGATTAAAGACTACCTCAGCAAAAGTAAGGCAAGGGTTTCAGAGCCATCAAAGCCGTGCATATAAAAACACAAAGGCACAAAGACTTGTACTAAAGACCATTGTTCTTTTGTAATGCTAATTCACATTTCCTGGAAATGCCTGCAAAACACTTAATCAATTATAATTTTGTGTATTTGCCCAGGTTTGCATCCATCACCCACATAATGTATTTCAAAGATATCCAACAAATTTGAAGAAAATAAGAGCGTCAGTGAAAAGAGATAAGATAACATATCTGACAATACAAGTCTTACCTACGAATAGCTCAGAAATCCACTCAGTAATTTTAGAGAGGATCGTATTGTATGATAACAATGTTACAATCTAAGAGAAGCTAAAGACAACACATTGGCCAAATAAACAGCTGACAACTGAAAAGATTCACATCTGTAAATAATGTTTGAAAATGAGTTCTTTTTTGTGCGCTAGAGACTCACTAATCGTAAATTGAAATGACACCTCACCAGTGGACCAAATGATTTGATAAGAAACACTGTAAATAAATCTTAAATGGTTCAAAAGTAATTATCCAAAGGAATTCATTAAAAATGATTTATGAATTAAATGAAAGGGAGATGATATTGCTAATAACAAAAACAAATTCCACGTTTTGTTATTGTTTTGATGACACTGGATATTAATCTTGATACCACTGGTTTCATTTGATACCACTGGATTCATCTTGATACCACTGAATACATCTTAATACCACTGGATAAAGCTTGATCCCACTGGATATATTTTAATAACACTAGATACATCTTGATACCACTGGATAGACCGACCCCACTAGCGCAGTTGGTAGAGTGTAGGATCTGTGCCTTTGTTGGTTAAAATAAGTGGAGGACGGGAGGTGGTGGGTTCAAATCCCACTGCCGGCAGTGTTACTTTCACACTGGGTAAAAGGCTCGAAAGTCGACCTGATATGGCCATAGTTGCTGAAAGGGTCGTAAAAACACCATTTCACATTTCCATTTACCACTGGATATATCTTTTCTATTTTAAGCAGTACCTTTGCATTGTGTAACTAAGCCAATATAAAATGGGTTGTTTGGAAAAGGTGCATAAACCTTTGATTTTGTTTGTATCAACAACCAGTACTGTTTAGACTGGATCAGGTCAGAGAGAAGCCTGTCGCCGGGATTTAATGCCCTACCCTTCTCGAAGGGTGGCTGGGGATCTTTCTTTTATATTATCTAATAGACATGATAACACAAACCACGGCCTTTTATAACCAGTCATTTAGCACTGGCTGGAATGATAAACAACTCAATAGAATATATTAAATTTATTGAATAGAATCAGTTGGTTCTTATGAGTATATTTGCATGGATCGCTGAGCTGTTAGTGTGCCAATTAGAATGCATATGAAAATCTAGCTCATGAAACTCACCTCTTAAGCACATTCTAACCAATGCCTTATCGCACACATCCTCAAGGGCCTTGAGGCGGGAATATTTGCATAAAGGGACCTATACACCTTTGACAGTTCTCACCTCCTATTGCCCTTGAGCAATCTATCGCCAGAGGCTTGGTAGAATGACCTTGGTAAGGACAACCATCGTTTAGGAACCTAAGCAACATGAAACGATGAAAAAATATTTGCTGATATTTCTTAGAAGTATAAGTTCAAAATACACCTGTGTATTATAGAATAACAATATTTTGATGTTTTGTAATAACAAGATATAATTACCACATTGATTACATTCATGTTTTTAGGGACAAAGATCAGGAAACTTCATATTGCAAGGTAATTGTGAGAGGCAGCTAAAAGGCAACTTCCTGAAAATAAAGGTTTCCAATGATGGATATAGATTTGGATATTTGGGATATATATAATTTGGAAAACAGGAAAATGTCTTAAATTTTAGTGATACTGAAAAAAGTGTAAACATGTGTAAAATGAGTTATTTAGATGGTATTTGGGCTTTGTGAATGATAGATTTAGTCCATCTATTGGTGGATTATGACCAAAAAGAAAAAAACCACATTAAATGCTTGAAATCATGATATGAGATGCTCAGATTTGTTACATTAATATTTGTTGTTTATCAATGCAACTCAATGTTGGACCATATTGAATCCAATAGTAACCTACTTGGATTTACTGTCTATGGGATTATCCAGGTGCTGAACAAAGTGAAATAACAGGCTTTGATTTGGTTAATGTAATAGTGTGGCGTGTTGTGATTGATGAAGGAATGTTGGTGGTTGGTGGTGAGCGTGAAATCAGCAGGCGATAGAGCCTGGAGGGCTTAGCCGGTCATCTATGGCTTGACGCGGGCCTGCCAGGCTGCGATGGAAACCATCAAACAGCACATCTAAATCTGGCTCTGTTTTCCCTCCATAAATATGGTCCTTTGGGAAAAACCTGATTCATAAATCTGGATATGGATATAGACTCTACCTGAAACATGTGATTAAATGTTGCCTGATTAATTCTTTAATAATGACTCTCTCTGTGTGGACAAGCAGCAGTGAGCAGAAAGTCACAAGGCCAAGGTTTCACCGTGTAAATTGATTTCACAGAGCTTCACACTGTATCTGCTTAAAAAACAAAAGAAGCTGCTTGACAGGGTTGAGCTGATCTGACCATCTGGCCTGAAATGTATAGAGCCGATTGGGTTTAAAGACCGGATGTCAGTCGAAAGCAGGAAACAGCCTCATCTAGGATATTCCGCTTCCTTTTGAAAATGTCACCAATTTTACATATTCTTATGCCAGAAAAGGTTATTTTATGAAGTACGTTCAGGCTCATATAGCAATGTTTAAAAGTGATGCCTCATTGCCTAACTATAATGCTATAATGATCACTACATGATTACTGCATTGTTCATTCTCTGATTATTTCTAGAGGCTTCATATCATTAAGAACAGCCAAGTTCCCTCCATGATTTTCACGCCGATTAAGTGGTAAATATATAATGTGATTATAAACATTTCAATGCGTATTTCTTTGTGTAATTGGTGAAAAATGATAACATATTTTACAGTAAATTTAGAAATGGACCTATTCATCCTTTCAAAGGGTTCTCTGAATGTGAGCATGCCTTGTATGGTTCACTAACAATGTTTTAATGTAGTTCTCAGACATTTGCGGAGCTTTTTTGAGGAACTTGTTTAAGAAGCATGTTTGAGGAGCTTGTTTGAGGAGCATGTTTGAAGAGCTTTTTTGATGAGCTTGTTTGAGAAGCTTATTTGAGGAGCTTGTTTAAATCAGCACATAGAAAGTCCATCTCCTGACATAAACAATAGTACTACATAATCAATCATAGTTCAGATACTGAGGCAGGTTAGGGGCTAGATAACTGGCAGAGATAATGCCATGTAAGACGTCCCTTCCATGATTAATCGCTACTGGATGGATTGCTAACATTGTGGGTCTCACTCTGGGTCTGCCTATTGTAGGACAGCCAGATCAATATACTTGTCAGCACATTAGGACTATGATCTACATCATTCTCTTCTCATCACCTTGCCCACATAATATCCCATATCCTAACCACTATACTGATATAAGACTCACTTCTGGCATGCAATTACTCAGGTTAAACCAATATTGCTACATTACATAAGCCTGGATTTCTTCATTGTTGTCATAACACTTTGAAGCCTTCATCTTTTGTTTGCTGACAACCTAATGTCGATAGGGCACCAGACGGTACTCATGTCTCTTATTACTTCCAGGAAAGAGTACAAGGTTTTTTTTGTACATTTGTATTATATTTATCACTCGCACCTGCATTGCCTTTCATTCAGGAAGTTCGTCAGCTTGAAATGGAAAATCAGGCTTATTATAAGGACAGTTGATATCCCACAATAGACTAATAATCTTGGCAAAACATCACATATTATTTATTAAAACGTGAATATCCTGAAACACAGCCAACATAAAAGTCGGCTTGGAATGTTGTCACAATGTTTGATTGTCAGATGTTTGTATTTACTGCCTTTTCAGCATAATGAGGCTGTATCAGGCGATTTATTATGAACTCAATGCCCCGCCCTTTTCGAAAGTTACTGAGAGATCTATCTTTTTACATTTGTCACATTCCCCATTTGTGCAACATGGCCGAAGTCTTAGCCCCGAACCTCTGTCAGCGATATACCGGAACACTGCATGTTAGGCAACTGTACAGGACCCTATTTAAGAGCATTCATTTAATTAATTTAATTAAATTCCATATTTTGTGATTTTGCCATTTTGCGATAAAAAGGTGGTTTATTAGTAAAAGATAAAATTGATGTTTTTATCTGATATATCCAACCTGATCTTCGTTAGGTTTTTAATTATCACTGTTATTTTTATAAATTGAGCAATTCTCAGCATATACTTCAACACGAATTTGTTTTTTCAACAAGAATTATATTTGATGTGTTCCAATTCTTTTCAAAAATAAACCTTTTCTTGCATATATCCACATAGAGGTGACACGTGATTGTAACTTGCAGTGATTTTTGGCAATACGATCCTCATTGATGACTACGTTGAAAATCCTGGACAATATTCTTTTGGAATGATAATGTGATTATGTCACAGATTGCCCACCAGACTTTGTGATGTTCAGAGGTATTTATACTGGATAGATGGATTATCATATATTCCCATGCACTCTACTCTTCAAATCCACGTTAAATGATATGAGATTCTAATAGAAGCGACCACACGCAGTAGATGCTGACCAATCAGACATCAGGATGTTTACATAGGATGTTTACATGGGCTATAAGAGTTGATCAGTCATTTCAAATAGTCATGATACAGGTTTTGTCAATTTGCAGAAAACATCAGACGTTGGGCTTCCGGAGGTTTAATCTCTCAAGAGGAAACCCCTCGTCTCTGTCCCTTCAAGCGTACAATCTCTCTCAATACTATCACATAATTTAATCAAATATAGAAGTATTTGATCACGTGACACAGGATGAAAATAGGCTACTCCCATCATGCAACAGTGACAGTTGTGATGACTCTCCCTGCAGTGAATTCAGGTAGTGGTTACATTTAGGGCACGTGAAGGCAAACCGTGTGCTATGTTTAATGATACAAGTTATGTGACCCCCAAGACACAATTTAAAGACAAACAGAAAATGGTACGCTCAAATACCTACCACAAATATATATCATATCAAATTATATCATTATTTTGCTGTTATAGATTTGAATTCAATTCAACTTCATGATTCATATAGAGGCTTTCCATTGCGCATGACAAGTTAGTATTTTATCCCGCTTGATTGATATTCATATGTGATTCACATAAAGCGAACACACAAAGATCTCTCCGCCCACGGATGTTCTTACAATTATGCTCTTACAGCGCTTGTTTCAATTACAGAAAATTTCTCAAATGGTCGATGCAGAGACAAATATCAGAATGATTCAAAAAGACATTTGAGATACATGTATTTCACCGATATTCCTCATTACTTCTCTGCCCAATTTTGGTAATCTATTTTGAACCAAATTCCTTTTTCTTTCTTTATTATTTTCTGAACATGGTGGATGTAAGCAACATTTCAAACTCAAACTCAAACTCAGATCTTTAATTTGGCCAATGTAAAAAAAACAAAACCAAACAAACAAGAATATTATAAGCACAGTTAAAGGCACAAAATAGCAATACTTGGTTTCTGTATGGACCAGGGAGACCTCTATTAAGTAAAGTTCACTTTCATAATACATTAAGTTTAAGTTTTGCTTTCTTTTGTTCAGACTATGTGGCTAAGACAAATTGAATCACTGATCTATATCAAGATGTATTACATACATATATCAAAATTACCTTATTTATCTTTCAAATAATAAAATTGGGGTTATATTTCTCCAGGCTGTGGATGTTGGATTCAAATAATCTTTTGAAAGCAAAATCTCTCATTGTTATATAATCCAAAGCTATATGGATACAAATATTCCTCCCCAAATATTTGACTCGATACATATCCCAAATACCTTGTTGAGAGTTCAGACTCGCCTTCGAAACGAGATTTGGAGCGTTACTTTGTGAGCTGGAGGACTGGTTATCGCCATTGTGCAGGTATTGCCACCACTTTGTTGTGCACCCTTTCAGACTTCCCACAGAGGGGATTATGCAAGTTAGTGTTGTTGTGCTTCCATCTGACAGTCTATAGACTGCATTACGGTATGTAATATACAAGTGGACTGCTGGGTATCTAATCCTGGGTGCTGATAAACCATTTGTCTCATGCATACAGAGAGTCTCATATCCCGGTCTGGTTATCCCAATAAACATGCTCCCTGTGAGATCAACGTCTCCACGGATCAAACCAGTCAACACTTTGGAGCCAACGTTAACAAAACAATACAAATATTGATTCAAAATTAGTAGTTTTTATATACATAATGCCTGTCAAAGACCTTTTAGGTGAGGGTCATATAATACATTACATATTTGCCAATGTGTACATATATAATTAAAAAGAATATTGTAAACACTTATGGGTGATGTCAAATATATATATACATCCATGGTGAAGGACTTAAAAGTTGAATAGTGTTGTGTATGGAGTGCGTTCACAACTAATGTTTGGTGGTGGAGGTGCGACATCAATTGCTATTGTGGGAATTAGGCTTTGAAACGATGATCGAAAGCTGGTTGAAAGTTGTCCTGATACCTCTTAAGGGCCTCTACAGACCATTTGAAAGATTTCCTCACTTTATATGAATTTTAGACAACAGCCAAAGACTAATTAAAGTCTATTCAACATACATATACACTAGTGTCAATATATCTCTCTTGCTATTTGTTTGGAAAATAGTGTATTACCCAATGGTTTATGCGCATGTTTTGATTGAAAAAGAGAAAGAATTATTTTGACAGAAAACAGGAAATTATAGAGACTGCAGTTGATATTTGTGTGATATCTTTCACCTCTTCCTTCCATTTTCAGCAAGGTTTTGATGCTAGATAAACCTGATCATAGAACTGTTGAATCTTTGTCAACTCTAAGATTGGCTTGCCTTTGTGGACCTAATGTGATAGTTAACTGTTGATAAACGTAGCCGTACATTTCCCAATCATCGAAGGTCCATTCCAGAGGTTTATTTACAAGCAGACTGGGATTCAGACGGACCTGCCATAATCAAATTCGATTGTGTTTCAGATTTTCAAGTACTTTTTTCTTTACATAATATTAATGCTTATATCCAAAACAAAAATGCTATTACCCATCATATTACCCCAATATAAATGTCTGCTATTTACAGTTAGACGAGTCTTCTACTAAAATAAAAATCATTCATTGAGCACTAACAAACTTCGCTCAGCGGACCAGTAATCTCGTGCAAACACCTGCTAAGCAAAGGTTTGCTAACATTGGGGAACTATCAGATTGAGACACTGGTGTGATTTGGCTTACAGAGGCCTTTTTTCCAGTTACCTTCTTTCAACGTTTTGACCATTTTTAACATTACATTATTAATAAGAAAGTCTTTTTTTAAAAAAAGAAGTGTATGCAATTTTGTTAAAATTATATTTATATTTCCCCATCCCCCAAATATCAAACGGCCTTGCCGTAAATATCGTCTTCTGAAGATGCGTTTGATTATGAAAATCCAGTCCAGAACCCCAAAATACACACTACTATTCTTCTCAATGGGTATGGAGTAGGCAATCTTTGTTTCCGAGCAGATTTGCGAACTGCTGAAAGAAGGAAATATGCATGGTTTGGAGCGCAACTATTCCAAACTCGCTATGCGAGAGTACGACTCAAATGCATCACAGAATGACATGTACACAGAACCATCTGATGTATACACAGCAGCCCTCGTCGTCTCTGATCGCTATATATGCAATTACATATATTCATTATTGCTCTAAGAATTGCATACAAAAAGGTCAATGGCCGAACATATAAATAGTATGTCAGTTATAAAATACATGAAAAATAACCATTTTAAAAATCTTCTCAAGAACTGATATTTGTTTTTAGATCTTTTTAGTGTTCTCTTGGTTTAGCCTTAGCCTCTGTCCTAGATTGTGATGATCTGATTGGTTTAAGCTTTCATTAGGCAGGGGATCTCTCCCCAGTCTCGCTGTGTTATGCCTTGCTGAGACCTCCCTCTGATCAACATAAGACAGGCTTTAAGACTGAAATGAAAAACCAGAACACCGCAAAAGAATCGCAGCTGTGAGAATTAGAGATCTGAAGAAGTGCTTCAATTTGTGAGGATATGTGCATAACCCTGCATGGCTTGAAGAGCTCATATCATAGTCGTGTTCCCTGTCACGTTCTGTACATCCTGGACAGCTACATGTCACATGTTGTAAATACAATTATACTCACTCTCACTCTAATATATCCAGTTCACTGTTAAAGTAAGATTAAAAAAAGCTTCAACAATGCAGGGTCATGCATTTTGTATTGTGACAAGCAACACTTGGCTCAGCTTTTGCATGTTTAAAAAGTAACATTCTGGCACCTCAAATCTCTGTAGACAAGGTCAAGGTCAATGATATAAAACCTTTGAACAATATACTTTCAGTAATTTAGAAAAAAAGTCAACATATATTGATGTCAATCCTCCCCTGCTGGTCAGTCAGATCAATATTGGCCTCTATGTAATCCTTGGCCCTGCCATAATCCCCTATGTATATATTTATGATACACAGGAATAATCCTGATGTAATAATACCAGACTAATAATGTGATCTTTGCTGAGATTAGGCATTTACTTTAACCCCGCTGTCAACTTAATCTTGGTACACTACATGAAAATCATAATTCTGCATATTTTAACAATGATAGAATTATGTGAATGCAATATGAATAACTTGCAAAAAAACAAAACAAATACAAAATGCTTTATTCATTATAATGAAGTCTAAAGTTGTTTCAAATATGACACAGAATATCATGGTGACATGTGAACCTGGATTAGTGTGGGTGTGAGTAGCAGGGGAAAGCTGAGCAAAGTGAGTGCAGAGAGATCCGGACACCCAGCTGGTCTCGAGGGCAAGCTTGGAGGGCAGATGGTTGCTTCGTCGGGTCACAGCTGTGACAGGCAATGTCATAGACTCAATACAGGGTTAGGTGACCCGTCCAGGAGTGACACAAGCTGCTTAACCCCCCTAGCGGACGGGAAGGACGTCAACATCCACCACCGGATAACGACGGGAAGGACGTTATCGTCCCCATTGTTCTGGCTTAATGACGTCATGACGCTGGTATCACATGCATGGTCCCCACGTTTTGAGAACAGCAATACTTCACTCTTGCCGTGTTCTAAATGTATATATATATATATATATATATATATATATATATATATATATATATATATATATATATATATATATATATATATATATAATATAATATAATATAATTCATAATTCTAATTCCAAAAGCAATGATAGAATCATTGCTGACAGCAAACCGGATATCCGACGACGGGAATTAGAGGAGAGTGTCTCATGGGTCAGTGATAATAGATAGCTTGGCCTTCTCAATTTCATAATAAGCAACAATTCTGCATGTAAAGCTGTCTGTATTGTTTGAGTGACAAATGGAGAACTCTCCTGATCAAAGAACTTTGATAAGAGAGCATACAACCAATAAAACACACAATAGCAACTATCAAGGGGGCGATCATTCTGAGAAAAATACATCATGTGTTTTGGAGAGTTTCATATCTTCATTTGTGGGAAACAGTCATACAGGCGCACAATGGCGACAAAGCTTTCATTACATTAGCATGGAGTAAGACCCCCTTGTGGTGTGTATGCTCAGCTTCCGACAAACATGGCTGCCCGTGGTTGCTAAGTAACGCCGCCTCACTTCATTCCTCGTTATGTGACTTTTACACACGGCGCGCTTTGATGTCGACAGTCGGTCGGCCAGACATTTCTCCTGATTTAGTATTTAGATGTTATTCTTCATACAACATTGATTATGTCAAATTAAGAGGCCAATTTTTCGCGTACTATTTATTTTGTTCAAGTTATTCAAGTCTTCGCAAGCATATTTTGTGATAAGGATGTGAATTGAAAGATTGTCTGCTTTTCCACTGAAGGTTGGACCAACAATTATGGGGTGAGGGGGGTTGTATCGTGTGACCATTATAAGTAATAAGAAATTAAAATATAATGAGATAGCACAACGAAACATTTGCATTAAAATGAGACCTTATGATAGATTCCGCAAGAATGAAAAGGAGGGTCGGACACAACACGAAATCATTCGAATGACAGTAGCATTACGCGACTATGATATACACATATCCTCACAAATTGAAGCACATCTTTAGATCTCTAAGTTGCTGTAAATGTCACACTGCTATTCATATTCTAACAAAATAGATAAAACGTATCTTTCAAACTAAATTTTTAAAAACCAAACCATGACAGCATCAACCATTTGAAACACACCCTGCATGTCACTGATCTGTTGAGGTGTGTTTGTTTGTCTGATGGCTTATTTTTTTAAACAGTTTGTTTGGTTGTTTGTTTGTTTATTTGTTTGTCTGATTGTTTATTTGTCTGATTGCTTATTTGTCTGATTGCTTGTTTGTTTGATTGTTTGTTTGATTGTTTGTTTGCTTGATTGTCTGTTTGTCTGATTGCTTCTTCGTCCGATTGTTTGTTTGTCGCATTGTCTGATTGCTTGTTTGTCTGATTGCTTGTTTGTCTGATTGCTTGTTTGTCTGATTGCTTGTTTGTCTGATTGCTTGTTTGTCTGATTGCTTGTTTGTCTGATTGCTTGTTTGTTTGATTGTTTGCTTGATTGTCTGTTTGTCTGATTGCTTCTTCGTCCGATTGTTTGTTTGTCTCATTGTTTGTTTTACTGTCTGTTTGTCTGATTGCTTGATTGTCTGATTGCTAGTTTGTCTGATTGCTTGTTTGTCTGATTGTTTGTTTGTCTGATTGCTTGTTTGTCTGATTGTTTGTTTGTCTGATTGCTTGTTTGTCTGATTGCTTGTTTGTCTGATTGCTTATTTGATTATTTTTATTAATGACTCTTTCAGCACATTTGGGCTATATCGAGAACGATAAAGCCATTTATCATTTATACGAAGAATGACTGCATGAGGTCCGTTCTTTGCATAATCAAATGATAAGCCATTCACACCTCTTTTTCTAACCTGTTGGTGAGGACTGGTTGGTGTGAGACACTCAGCGGCAGATTCCCCGTCAAGGCGTGTGTCCGCAGATCATTACCAGGCTTTTAAGGCCGGGAAGGTCTGGGTAATCACCTGACCAGAATGTGACCAAGGACGACAAGCCAATGCTCTTAATAGGTTGGGGGGAGGGAGGTCTCTGTTCTCAGCTACTGTTCCTTATTTATCTCCGCGAAGCTCAGAATGGCACGCGAAAAAGAAGAGAAGCAAGAGCTATGAAGGACACACCATGTTGCCGTATTTACTCCCGGGAGGTTTGGAATAACACGCTGAAATGGGGCTGAGCTGTGAACCAGGGATAAAACACCAGCCAACCTTAGTTACTCCTGGCTGCAATCTGAACCGGAAGTGTTAAACCGGAAGTGCGACAAAACTTGATCCTCGCACGATGCCATCCTCACCTGCTTAGGGGTTGCTCCAGAAATATTGAGTTCTTAAAATCTCAGATTAAATTCTCATTAAGACATGTACATAACAGTTGAACTACAAGCTCCTATCTTCCACTGAGATGAATCTTTTATGACCATAAAATGTTGCAATAATTTGCCCTAACATTTCAGTGACTGCAAGAATGTTTCCTTGTGATTTAAATGTCTAAATCTAATAGCTTGCTCTACTAAACATAGAAAGATGACTCAGTAAGATCTATTTGTGACCACATTTCATATCAATAATGAGCAAATGACAGGCAGCTTATCACAAAACTAGGTCAACTACAATTAATAGTCTTTTTACGCTCATTCTGTGCACTTGAGTTGATAATTAAGAACAAAGAAAAACATTCTTTTGAACAATATCATTATGTGTCATAATGGATGCATTTTATGGGCGGAGCATTGCACTGAGACACACTTGTGTCTTGATACAGCCCTTAGCACGGCTACGGTGTGCATATAAATATACTGCAAAGATCTATGGCTCGTCTACCTGACCATGCTGCAGTGACAAAGTGAATTAGAGCAAGAACAAAGCGAATCCCACTTTGATGAAAAGATAGGGGCATTCCCCATGCTACGTGTTGTGGGGGAATCAGGACAAATGCCCAGATCCAATAACATGGAATGGAAGTCATAAAACCAGAAGAAGCCTCCTGGAAATATGCAATAGGCAATGACGATATGTGGGTCATGAGGTCATGTTCCCAACTGTTTTTATTACAGCAGTAATACAATTAAGAATAGTTTATGTATGTATGACATATTTAATCATATTTTAAATGTGTATTTAAACCATAATTTAAACCTTTATCGAGCTTGCATGAAATAACAAACAGAAATAATGTTAAGAATTATAGATTCCTCATAAAAGGTGATTATTTGTAAAATATATTTGGTTTCCTAAAAATTTCGATAACGTATTAAAATCTTTATTATGTGTTGACCAAAAAGAAATTGACCAAACTTCAATTTCTTCCCTCACTGACCTCTCTTGTATGACCAAAGCTTCGCAAGGGATAGCAGCAGTAAACATTATAAGGTAAAACTATATTTTTACTTACTAGGACGTGATTGGTATTTTTTCAAATCATCTTTGAAATTCTAGTTTATTTCTCTCATCTGCACTCATCTCAACTTTGGCCATTTTCAGATAGTCTTTACTATAAACCCATTTTATTGAAAGAAAACTGAAAAATAATCAATCAATAGGAGGTACTTGAATTGGCCTCCAATAGCTCAAATGGTAGAGTGTTCACCCTGTGACCCAGGGAACCGCAGTTCGAATCCTGGTTAATTATTATGAACCGACATTATCTGGTGACAGCGCTGCATTAAACTTACATTTACTATCACTATTGCAAACTACTCGTGCACAAAACTATCCCAAAAACATTCGGAGAGAGTCATATCATGTGATTTGTCCATGTCTCAGTAGGGCGGTACACATTATGTGTTAGGTCCTCAGAGACTTTCGCCAAGTCTCAGCCACCAGTTTTTAGAGCTTTCATATCTTGGCTACCACTAACTATCACTAACGCAATAATGTAATTTATCACGATACCTATTCAACTTTTTACTCTCCCGCGCTAGTTCCATACCATAATATTTCAAGGTTTGATATTTTCTCTCCAGAAAATAGCATGTCATAGTTTTGTGTGAGCTTTGTTGATATGTCTCAAGAAATCACACATTTAAGCCTTTAAGATATCCAAGAATATATCTAATATAAAAAATCAATAAATAACACAAATATTGACAAATATTTCACGCCATATGACCATTCTGTTTGTAGACCTCGCAATCTAAAAAAGAACATGCTCTAATTCATCCAAAATAGAATATAGTGTAAAAATTCATTGACGTGTCTCCTTACCCACAGCTCAATATTTCAATAGTATTAGTCGACTCATGTCATTGGCAAATAGATTCCATTAAATAGCATTAATAAGTTTCCTTACAGAGTGGCGATATGCATTGAAACAAATAAATTGTATGGTATTTTTACTCATGACAAGAGCCAAAGAAATTAATCTGCACAAACATGTTCATAAAGGTCAATTAAGAGATCGGGTCCATTCTTGAGTAACATTGTATGATCTTGCATAATATGCGTTCGACGATTTCAATGATTTAGACATGTACCTCGCATTCCACTAACGTAAAGGAGGACAGCTTGTATATGAATCAAATATTCATAAAAATGTCATTATGCACTGTCATGAGTAATGCAATAAAAATCACTTTGATAAATGGCATCTCCTGAGCTATAAATAGAAGTGACGTCACGTGCTGAGGACCGCCAGTAGCGCCCCCCTGAAGCGTGCTTACAGATGCCCATTTGATGCTGATAGATGAAGTAGTTTGCTGTTCTGTGATTGATTTGGTCTCATCATATATAACACTTTTATTTGCACCAGACCCTGCTAATAAATCTATGCCAGGATCTCCACTTAACCCCATACAGGTAGATTGGCACTTCCCCACAATTGGTATTTGTATTCATGCATTTCATGATAAGGAATGTAAATTGCAAGACAATCTATACTGTCGACGATCCTATTCAATGACATGTATGCACAGAAGTGCACAAGGCGCCGTCGCCCATCGCTCCCAAGCATAAGCAAATTAGTGAAGATAAAATAATAAAAAATTGTCACCTTTGAACCTTTAAATGTCAAAGTGAATATTGTTTTCTCTTATTTAATACAATGTACATATTCCCATACACCTTATTATTATTGAAGCAATAGAGATTGCTTGTTTCTCAGTGGATACCTCAATATATGAAGGAATGAGACTATTCAGTGCCTAAAACTACAATATTGCAACAGGCAGATTGTCGATTTCCACGTTGTTTTCCCCCCATTGAAAAGTACACACCGGAACTGTACAACGTTACCGGAACCAGAACTGTACAACTCCTTTATATCTATTCATTGGTGGGAGAGATTGGCAGGGGGCCTATGGAAGTGTACAGCCAATTCTGTTAAAAACAATGATATCGTGGTACATAAATGACCATCTCTAGATTTATATATGTGATGTGTTTGGTGTTACATGCGCACCTATGTTTGAGATACAAGGGCTGTATTAGGATGTATTTGGATATGCTGACCATTGGGCTCATTTTGAGTAATTACCGTGTCAAGTTACCAGAAATGTCAAGCATCTTGTTGCCATGGTAACAAATTGCCTGATGACAGTATACATGTATGGATGAGATTTATGACAAACATGACAATGTGTAGGAGGTGATATTAAGAACAGCGCTATTATCACAATTTATGACATGTCTGGAGGTGAAAAACTGGAGTTAGGTAAAAAAAAAAAGGTAAAGGTAATATTTATATAGTGCTAATTCCAGACAATATCTGCTCATTGCTTTTGATAGTAACTGGTCGGGAAATAGGAAATCCCTGGGTCTCAAGGTAAATGCTCTACCAATTCTTCAGGTATTTCGATCATGTGAGTAGCAGTTGTAGGGGTATTAAAATTAAAATAGGCAGAGCGGCGAATGCATCCGCACGTATTGTGTTAACGTCAAAATCATGTGTGACAGTGGTCGCAAAGTTGTGAAATCTTTAAAACATGATGGCAATAAGTTGGTCAAACTTTGCATCAAAATCTCTTAAGGGCCTTAGACGTAATGATTTTATAGCAGTGAAAATGTTCCTTAATTATTTTATGACGACGTAAATGCTAGTTAGGAGAATGTAGATGCAATCAAAGCCATTATAAATATGTAATAAAGGATGCTGGGACAATTGATTCATCTTATGCAATCATAAGACGAATCAATGGGAGGTCATCTAATAAACTAGATCTTTTATGTTGCCCTAGGGATATTGAAAACAGTTAACATGCATGATATCCTGACACAAATAAATAGGTTTCAGATGCTGACACAAATAAATAGGTTTCAGATGCTGACATAAAGATTTCAGATGCTGACATAAACAAATAGGTTTCAGATGCTGACACAAACAAATAGGATTCAGATGCTGAAACAAACAAATAGACTTCAGGTGTCTTCAGCCGATGCCCTTACATCCCGTTCACCAGTCGGAGAAATTCCAGTCATGATTGTGGTATCTTTGTATTTTCCTCATAATAAACTATTGCCTGTTGCTTTATGAATTGATTGTGCATACAATATATATATATATATATATATATCAATATAATCAGGCTGGGTATTGGCAATACAGACTATTCCAGGCACTACCATTTTGAAATCAATATAGGAACAGACATTCTAGTTACACACATTGGCAAGCGTAAGCAATATAGGTAACATATACATATTTTGACTGACTCGTTTCGGGATAATGAATTTTAAAAAAGGGACAGACATTTTCCTTTCTTTTCAGGTTATCATCAGTGAGTGGTAGGCACCTTGCTGCCTGGGTTTCATGCAGTTTATGTCATGACAATCATACTCACTACTCATGTCATCAGACAGAGATGGCTGAGATGACAGTCGCGTTTGAAATGGGATATGTTCATGCTCTCCTCCAGTTCTGAAGTCTGTATCTTTTGATGCTCAGGGCTCAGGGGACATTAAATTATATGATATCCATTTATATTAATACATGTCTTTTGATATTTATTAGTACTCAATATATTTCCTGTCCAATTTGTATGCATGACACAATCTAATGATTCTCCATGGGAGGTTTTACTCATTATTTCTTATTGCAAACCCTCCATATAGAAGTGTTGTCCTTGGGAAGTTCTTGTGCCATCAGGAGAACATGACTTAGTAATTGCCGGTTAATTGAACACACTCAAAGGGCTGACCACACCATATGTCACTAATTCTGAACAAAAACACACGCCTCAGAAACCAGCACTAACAAACCGATTATGAACAATTTTCCTGTGGCATGTTATTTCATAAAATTGACCTCTACTTTGACCTCTATTTTGGATTTGCACTGTTCATTTCAAAATTGAAAATACCATCATAAGAGATATTGATATATATATATATCACACTATGGGGAAATTCAGAGAGATGTCGATATGTAGGTATCACCTGTAATTCAGAGAGATGTCTATATGTAGGTATCACCTGTATTTCAGAGAGATGTCTATATGTAGGTATCACCTGTAATTCAGAGAGATGTCGATATGTAGGTATCACCTGTAATTCAGAGAAATGTCTATATGTAGGTATCACCTGTAATTCAGAGAGATGTCGATATGTAGGTATCACCTGTAATTCAGAGAGATGTCGATATGTAAGTATCACCTGTAATTCAGAGAGATGTCCTTATGTAAGTATCACCTGTAATTCAGAGAGATGTCGATATGTAGGTATCACCTGTAATTCAGAAAGATGTTGATATGTAAGTATCACCTGTGATTCAGAGAGATGTCGATATGTAGGTATCACCTGTAATTCAGAAAGATGTTGATATGTACGTATCACCTGTAATTCAGAGAGATGTCGATATGTAGGTATCACCTGTAATTCAGAGAGATGATGATATGTAGGTATCACCTGTATTTCCACATGGTATGTTGTCACCCCGTAGGGACACCCACACACAGTTTGATTGTCAAGACAATCATTTTCACGACGAAGAGTAACTCAAAGCTGTGCTGTGCTCACAACAAGCTCTGGTGTAAGGCATATGCAATCTGTAACAACCTGTGTGGGAGGATCAAACATGCCGACAAGCCATTAACTAGACATTCCAAAACCCCTATACAAGGACCATTTCACTCTCTGGGTAGTCAGTCTATCTTTTCAAATTTTAACTATTAATGACAACAATTCAAATGTACACACATGAAGAATTATAATATAAATTATGTTCTGTAAACGATGTTACTGATCAATGCCATATATAAATATTGATAGAAAATACTGTTATATTTGTTTTTAATCTAAAGTTGTCTTTTGCTTCATAATGCATCTTCCTCAAGGTCATACTATCATCAAGAATCTTTAACTTGTCTCTCTTGGTTTATTTCATTATGCAAGGACGAGACCCCTTGATCACTAATAACAGAGACCAGGGCATTGTTTCCCGATGGCAGGAATCTCTATTATTTCATGGATATATCGTGTTTTAAACCCTCTTGATTATCAAATGTGAAGTCCCCTGGATCGCAATCTTGCTTTGTAAGCAGTTTTATAAAATACACATATTCATATGTTCCTCGCAAGCCAGGAAAGGATTCAAATGTCAATGATATAAATCTAAATGTCATTCCCGGACGTAACAAACAGGAAGATCCTTTTTTTAAAAATGTTTGCATTTTTTTATAGTTTTGTGATTTTTTCTTGAAAAACTGTTTTCACAGACGAGGACGAAATATGAAATAGAAACTGAGTAAATAATTTATGATAATACTTCAAATATTTTTTCAAGGAATAGAAATGAAACTTCAAGAAAACTTTTATAACATTGACTATAAAATGTAACCCTTTCAACATTCCATCTTATCTCCTAGTAAATATATTATGTACGAGTAGGCTGAGAAATAAACTGGCATAAACTGGAATAAACTAGCATAAATTTACATAATATATACTATAAGATAAAACAATATTTCAAAACTGTCCACAAGCTTAACTGCATTGAATAAAAAAATATTTAGACCAAAATCTATTTTTGTGCAAGATGTTACGTCAGAGAAATTGATTTCCGGTGATTAGTAATAATTCGTTTACAGGATTTCATTTCTTTCTCTCTCAACCTAGCCAGCCCCAGTCCCCTACTAACATCGATTATATGAACTCATATATCAGATACGATCATATATATTACATGATTCACAAAACCCCAAATAATGTATGGGATGATGCAAAGATAATGTCACCGTTTGCTGCTTGTTCGTATGATTTAATAGCTGTACGTTCAACCTTAAAGTGTTGTCACATATTTCTTATTACTGTCACATTATTTGGAAGTGTTTCTTACTCAAGCCAGTTTTCCCTTGTTGGTTTGTAAAGGCTGGCATCCGTGTTATTATATCTATATAAGCATCGATAATTATCTTTGGGATCTAAAAAATGGTTTTCATGCAATATGGTGATTTAGCCATATTTTACAGTATTTGTAATGTTGTCGCAAATTTGTCATCAGAAAGTCTGGGCGTTGTGATAACTTTGATAAAAAGAAGGCAATTCTATTATATGAATATATACTGAAGGTATGGAAAAACTATCATAAAAATGTTTATTGACAGTTATATAACACGTACCATACCCTTATTGTATCATATCCTTATTGTATCATATCCTTATTGTATCATACCCTTATTGTATCATACCCTTATTGTATCATACCCTTTTTGTATCATACCCTTATTGTATCATACCCTTATTGTATCATACCCTTATTGTATCACATCCTGATTGTATCACATCCTGATTGTATCATACCCTTATTGTATCATACCCTTATTGTATCATACCCTTATTGTTCTCCCTTGACGCAGTTGGTTAGAGTGCCAGCTTACTAGCGCCAGTTCCTCTATGGTGATCCAAAGGTTGTGGGTTCGATCCCCGGCCATGCCGAGATTAAATTCATGATACAATTTCACAATGACTGAATTAATGTTGAAAGTGATGTAAAACCCCAAACAAACAAACAAACAAACAAACATTTATACCAGGCTCCCTCTATGGTGCTCCATGAATGGTTATCAAACACCGTGTTTGTGCTATCTTGTTTATATGATAATGCAAAAGAAAGATCCCCAGTCGCTCCTCAAAAAGAGCCACAAGAAATAAGCATAAGCCTATTTCAAAAACAAGACCTTTTTCTTGAATGTTCATGGCGCAGATCCTCAAAAGTTTGAGATGACATGTTTCACTCTTTCTGACGAAACGATACAACGTAAACTGAAGTACGTTGATGTCTACGCAGCAGGAGTGAATACAAGACTTATTCAAAAATGACGTAGATATACACGGTCGGAGAAAGCGTCCGGAAAGTTAGAGATTCACCGGGAGGCACAGGTACCTGCATTAGTTATAGATAGCAATCTACTATCTCCTATCCTTCTGTTACAGATCACAAAAAGTCTGATACGTTATAGACTGTGATGTAGACTTCGTGCACAGCGCTGAAGTTCAATGATAAACCAGTATCAGAGCCAATATCCGGTCAATAACGGACAGAATTATTGGGAGCTCCATACAAGAGCCACCAGCATGCGCGCGCAAAAAACACAATCTGGAAATAATCTAGAGAGTCGTCAACACATTATAACACTGACACATTTATTGTCAAAGAAATAGGATTGTTTTTACATTTTCAGATTATGATATTGACATTTATGTTGACCTTGATAATTAAGATCAATAGAATGTTTGAATCTAATATATTTCAATGGACATAACAATCCTATGCCTGCAAATGATGATTGTCTTGGCTTTCTTACATATTACATTGGATACAATATGGAATATGAACATACAAAGCATTCAATGAATAGATTGCCTCGATGTACCACTGTGCCAAGTTCAGATAAGTTGAGAGCGCACTGACATTGCAATAAACGTTAATGGTAGATTGACATGAAGCATATGGACCAATCTACGGCCAGCTATATACAATTCTGTTTGCCTGACCGACATGAGAGGATTTGGTTACTTCCTATGACAATATTTGTTATCTATACCATGCCATGTGGGAGCCTCATAAATCATTTTGCTGCATTCTCATTGCAATCATATCAAATGTTTTCATTGACAAATATTTATAATTCAATTTTATATTATGTTATATAATTGTAAATGCTCTTGATTTAATACACTTATATATTGTACAGGACAATATTTATACCTTCATATGAAGTAAACATGTGTAATTAACGAATACACTTGATTGATTCTTATTTTACTGTTTGGTACCTTATATCAGATCGATGGCAGAGTACACAGTATAATACTATATCACCCAACAAGCTTCTTATCTCATGGTGAGTTTTCTCATTTTAAAGCATAAAGTTCTCAAATGGGGCGAGTTCCGAAAATCGTTTAGAAAACATTTCTTCCTGGTGCACAGCAAACCTATGACAGTGTCAAACATCTGTTTGGAGAGATACCAAACAGTTTTATTCTAAATAGGAAGTTTGTATTAAGAGATAATACCAGAATTTCTCATTTTCAGCCCATTTTAGCCCAGTCTAGTTATATGAAGACTAATCTTTTATAATATTTCTATCCAGCTCCCCTTTGGATAAACAAGTTCTCATAAATCTCATAAAATGAATATTATGTCTCAATAATGTACAAAATGTGCTTCAGTCGATTATTACTTCGTAATTATAAAGTATATTTCATGACAGAAGCTTCATGTAGGATATCTAAAAACCATATCAAGTTTCAGGTGTGTGAATATTACTAGATATCTTCACTTTGCAGGTAATAACTCTCCAGGCTGGATGAATGATGCAGCCAGGTAAACTCTCTTTTGGAACAATATAAATGCTAATAATAATTCAACTTCCCTTTTGGATTCATAGAAAAAGCCTTTTCATGCAGTACCTTATGGACAGATTAACGTGGACTTGAACCATGAGCCAGTCTTCCTGCCAGCACTGGCTGATGTCAGTCAGTATTTCCGCAGACAGAGGACTCAACTTGGCTGTAAATGAAAGTCCTTGTTGACAATTGTCCTTTATTGGCAGAGCATTTTGTCTGCAGACGTGACCTGAATAAACCCTTGACAAACCATACATTCATATACACTTACAAAACTCCTTTATATCAAAATACTACATGATATGGCCTCTGGTAGGTTTACAAAGGCTTGTTTGTGCGCCGTCTGCGTTTTTGAAAACAATGTAAAGTAAAACCTTCAAGCTACATGAAGCTCTCTTCTTCTATAGTTTACAGGTAAAGAATCACAATGACAATGAATCTCATTCAGATTATTCTCTGCAGCACACCTGTGTTATCATTAAATACCAACTTTTATGATTATTTAATTCCAGCTTATTTGATTATTAGATTTCAATCCATGTGATTATCAAAAACTGACCTGTGTCATTATTAAATGCCAATATTTGAGATTCTACTCTTTGGAATCTTTCTAACCTAACCTTTCTCACCTGATTCTAACCTTTCTTATTATTTGGTTCCAATCTTTGTGATTATTTGATTCTAACCTTAGTAATTATTTAATGATAACATTTATTATTCGATTCCAATCTTTGTGATTATTTGATTGTAACCTAAGTAGTTATTCCAGCCGCAGATCATGACTATTCATAAAAATAAGACTGAGAACTGATTGGTAAGAGAATAAATTCATACAGATTTTCATTGTTTGGCGCCTCAGTCAGCCAATTGATTACAGGTCATGACCTGATAAATTCTGATTGTATGCTATTTTGGTGGGCAAGACACACGTGCATGAGTGGACAAGGCAAGTCACGGAATCAAAGCAAAATCTGGAGATAAGATCAGGGGGGAAATCCTGTAATAATTACAAAATAACACAGTGGTCCAGATTTCAATCAACGTCAAAACAGGGCAATGGCTGCAGAGGTAGAGAGAATTACAGATGTGATACAGAGTTAAGTCAATCTGGCTTTTAAATGTATGTATTGAACACTTGCACGTGCCTTTATCGTTTCAACACTGGATTATGGAAATTCCCTATTAAGGCTGGAGTTCCAAAAGGTGAAATAGCTGAACTGCGAAATATGCAAAATACTGGAACCAGAGCTTTTGGAGAAATTAGAAAATATGATCATATTGCAGAAAACACTAAAGAGCTATGCTAACTGCCCTTGAAAGATAGAAATGACTTTACAATATCATTACTTACATGGAAGGTACAGAAGGGGTAAGTTCCGCAATAATTATATATTCCCTTTTAAAATCCCAAATCAATTTATAATGCCCTGCAGTCCGGAGATAATAATGATATATGTGGCACCAAAATCAATCTGATATAAAGAAGTATGGAGATTTGAGGTATTTGCTCCACAAATGTAGAACGCCCTGTCCTTCCATATCAAAAACTGTAAATCTATAGACAGCTTTGAAAAGCATTGAAAAAGACATGCACTTTATCCGAAAACACTACCTACAAGTGTGCCATGAACAGAGCTAGTCTGATAGAGAATTAGAGATATGTTAATATGTTATTGTTTTACTTATTATCTTTTTATACTTTTCATAATGTACAAAGCTTTTGTTTTGATTTCTGTGGAATCCTACAGTTGGCAAATCTTATCTTGTTAACCTGATTCCTCTGCTTTTATTACCTGGTTTAACGGAGAAGAGAAACATAAAAAACGTGGCTGCTTTCTTTATAAGAATTGGAAATATTTCTATGCCTGTCAGCAGTAGGCGAGAGATAATAAGCTTTGCGTCATTACATTAGATCATATGAATGCATTCTGCAAGTCCATATCTGTTTTCTGTTTTTCTACCTTGTATTGGATATTACACATGAGCTCAACTTTACGTTTTACAATATAAGTTATTTCAAAACGTTAGAGAATATTTACAAATAAACGATTATTCATCAACATTGGATATAAATAGATTTTGGTGATTTAAAAGTACTCTTATAAAGATTACCAGGCCAAATTACTTACAAATAAACGCTTTCTATGATTAAGACCCAGTCTATCTTACTTCACACACACACACACATATCTTAACTGTTCATACTTGATCACCAGCCCTAACTCGATCACACAACTATACTCGACCACCAGACAGCTTTACAAGACATGTTTTCTCGATCACCAAATTATTTTTGTTCGAGTCAATATCCGCTTCCTTTGAGTGGTATTTGTTCGTCATAGATATCATTAGTTCAAGATCATTTCCAAACAAACACATATTTGTGTATGGGCCCAAGCACACAGACGCCATTATGTAAATACACTTCACTACGAGACCGGAAATAAGCTGCCGGAAGCTAGGACAATCATAAGTCAAAGCAAGGAATCTACTGATTAGATAATATAAGATGGTATGACATAAAGCAATATCTTACACATGAAACCCTGATTTATTAAAGTATTATCTATAATTACACCAGCCAGTATATCATCTTTAAATATTAATTCATCTCTCCCTCAGATACTTACTATGTTTTAATATCAATTTATTCCTAAGGTATTGTAGTGAATCATGTATTTAGTTATTTCAAACTCAAACTCAAATTCGAACATCATTTATTTGACCTAATATATAGTCAATATATACAAATATATGATCTATGGTGTATGTCCAGGTCTGGGAGATTCACATAGACCGCTATGGGTCGCTTTCATGGGAGCCACCGAGAGATAGAATTACAATTCAATACTCTAAGGATGATGTTCAATTTTGTCATATTTAAAGAGTTTGTACAAAATAGTAAAATTTAAAACAGGCTGCAATCAAAGCGTTAGTATGTTTCAATATAAAATGATCAATTTATCGAAAAAATATTTCTTGCATTGATGTTTTAGTCTGAGTAGAAGTACAAATATTATACTTTAGAAATGTTTTGCTATCAAACGTTTAAGGAATAACATTTCATAATACGGAGATATGAAAGGGTGTAACCAAATTGATGTATGAACTCAATAAATAATTTCATAAAATACCTAGTATCCTTTGTCCGATATCAAAGTTGTAATTCTGTTTGGTTTTCTGCATTCATCACGATGTATATACTATACGGCTAATCATGGTTATACACAATATCATTATGGGTCGAACCTGCGGAGTACTAATATCTTAATAGAAACTACTTACAATTGTGGTCTTTCCTTCTGGATTTTAACTTGAAAGGACATATTACATTCCAATTTCCTTCTGTATATCCCACATACTTTGAAATTTAATTCACTATATGACAGTTCCATGTGAGAGCCCAACATTCAGCAAGTTGTCATCCAACTTGTTATTCTCTGCCTGTCGACTGAGAGCATTTTAAATTAGATTATTACATGTAGTTTTGTATTAAGAGTTGAGAGAATATCATTGAGGATCCCGTTATCTAATGCGTTTTGATGGGATTGCAAGCGCTTCCTTCATGGACAAAATGGATGCTTCCTCGTGGGCAAATCTCGTTGGATCACGTTTCGTGTGATAATGAGCGAGAATTGGAACATGCAGTAGCTGCCTTGGATAGGCATTGAAGTAATTTTGAGGTACATTTAACCAGCTTAAGAGGTCTTCCAAAATATAAATATTGCTCAGACTTATCAGAGAGTCGTGAATTTTAAAACTAAAAATAAGTGACATTTAACATGTGTGACATCACAAATATGTATCCCCAGAGACCAGTTGGATGCTGAATTTTAAAAGCATCCGATATGTTTTTTTCCACTTCACAATGTAAATGTCGCCCCTTTTTGTAACAGGATAAGTTCCTTTTGTATCATTCATTAAAACAAGCAATGAGTATTAATAAAAAGGGAACCAATGGTTGTGTACATCTGGTGTGATTCTGTAATCATTATATTCAGTAATCAAAATATTCCACCGACTTGCCACATCCCCCTGATTTGCCCCATCCCCTGACTTAACCCATCCCCTGCCTTGGCCCATCCCCCTGATTTGCCCCATCCCCTGACTTGCCCCACCCCCTGACTTGCCTACCTAATCCCCCTGACTTGCCCGATCCCCCTAACTTGCCCCATCCCCCTAACTTGCCTACCTAATCCCCCTAACTTGCCCGATCCCCCTAACTTGCCCCATACCCCAACTTGCCCCATCCCCCAACTTGCCCCATCCCTCAACTTGCCCCACCTCCTGATTTGCCCCATCCCCCCTGATTTGTCCCATTCCCCTTGATTTACCTCATCCCCCTGACTTGCCCCACCCCCTGACCTGCCCCACCCCCTGACTTGCCACAACCCCCTGATTTACCCCACCCCCTGACTTGCCCCATCCCCCTGATTTACCCCACCCCCTGACTTACCCCACCCCCTGACTTGCCTTACCCTCCTGATGCATTTGTACTAGAAAAATCGTTCGTTAAGATGAACCCACTATGCAATGATTTTTTATTTTTTGTTTTGTTCATTTAAATTTATGTTTTGTTTGCTTCGCTTTGTTTCTGTATGCCCATATGTCTATATTTGATTTTGTTTCTTGACTTTCTATCCTTTTTGTATAATTTGTTTTCCATCCGTGTTTCAGTGGATCACAACTTTTGCTTGAAAATATAAATAAAGACCTTTTTGGAGAGGACAGGGGCGTTCTTTACTTTGTGAGAGCGGAAACGCATTTGATGCCTGTGTTTATTCCTAATACTACAATAATAAGAAAATATTTCTACTCAAATAAACGTATATAAAATTATCCATTTGTTCCACTGCCATACAATGAGCACAGCAGGATTCCTTCCTTGTATGCTCCAGATGTACACGTGTACAGGAATCTCCTCGCCACACTTGCTGCTGTCACTGTATCACTCAAAACCAAAATAGCGGTCAACAATATCAATTACAAACCACTGCAATTGCAAACTACTGCAATTGCAAACTACTGCAATTTCCAAGAATGGAAAAACACCATATTAGAATATATGCGTAATCCTGACTAACAATACAGGCTGTGCACCAAATATCTATCTACTAAATGTTGGTCAGGTACTAATAACCCATGATTTAATCCCTACTAGCTAGTGAGTTTAAGAGATCGTGCGTTCCAATGGTCTTGCATAACACAGCCCACAACATCATGTGAACATCTCCTGAGGCCTAAATCTTGGTGGTGTTTGCGTGATTTAAGTTCTCCTCCTCGTCTCCCACTGGCCTGACAAGAGTTTCTATCATACCGACTTAATTCAGACGGCCTGACCAGAGTTAATACCTCACAGACTGGAATCAGACGGCCTGACCAGAGTTAATACCTCAAAGGACAGGAATCAGACGGCCTGACCAGAGTTAATACCTCACAGGACAGGAATCAGACGGCCTGACCAGTGTTAATACCTCAAAGGACAGGAATCAGACGGCCTGGCCAGAGTTAATACCTCACAGGACAGGAATCAGACGGCCTGACCAGTGTTAATGCCTCACAAGACTGGAATCAGACGGCTTGGCCAGTGTTAATACTTCACAGGACTGGAATCAGATGGCCTGACCAGTGTTAAAGTGCTAATGCCTCACAAGACTAGAATCAGATGGCCTGAGCAGTGTTAATACCCCACAGGACTAAAAAAAACCAGATGGATTTCTACCTTACACAGCTGATATCAGATATCCAGATAAGTACTAATACCTCACAGGACTAAAAAACCAGATGGTTTTCTACCTCACACAGCTGGTATCAGATGGCCTGATCAGTGTGCTACAGGGCAGAGATCACATCAAAAGAGATGGATTGAGTATTCTATAATAAATAGCAACTTGTGTTCTACGCAGACCAATGCAAATTACCAGGATATAATTGAAACTCTCAGGCAACTCTTATATCAGTGCGCATCAGAGAAAGCTTTTAATGTTGTCACTACAAACAATGTTTTATATGGTCCCTAAAACAGCGTTAGATCTATTATCTACTGAGTCCTAAAATAACACAGGAATTATACCATGAGGGTATAACACGCTCCACTGGGTCCCAAAAGAGAACAGGATCAAAAACATGAGAGGGGGGTTACCCTTACAAATCAACCAATCTTGAGGCAGTGTTTAATGGCTCAAAGCTCCATTTCACACATTCCCCTTTAAAGAAATCCCAGCAGAGCCTCTTAATACCCAGGTAGGTAAGCTGTCAGTAGACCCCCTTGACACCCAGGTAAGCTGTCAGTAGACCCCCTTGACACCCAGGTGAGCTGTCAGTAGACCCTCTTGATACCCAGGTTAGCTGTCAGCAGACCCTCTTGATACTCAGGTAAGCTGTCAGCAAACCCTCTTGATACCCAGGTTAGCTGTCAGCAAACCCTCTTGATACCCAGGTGAGCTGTCAGCAGACCCTCTTGATACCCAGGTTAGCTGTAAGTAGACCCCCTTGATACCCAGGTGAGCTGCCAGTTGACCATCTTCATACCCAGGTGAACTGTTAGCAGACCCCCTTGATACCCAGGTGAGCTGTCAGCAGACCCCTTGATACCCAGGTGAGCTGTCAGTAGACACTCTTGATACCCAGGTGAGCTGTCAGAAAACCCACTTGATACCCAGGTGAGCTGTCAGCAGTGCCCCTTGATACCCAGGTGAGCTGTCAGCAGACCCCCTTGATACCCAGGTGAGCTGTAAGTAAACCCCCTTGATACCCAGGTGAGCTGTCAGTAGCCCCCTTGATACCCAGGTGAGCTGTCAGCAAACCCACGTGATACCCAGGTGAGCTGTCAGTAGCCCCATTGATACCCAGGTGAGCTGTCAGCAGAGCCCCTTGATACCCAGGTGAGCTGTCAGCAGTGCCCCTTGATACCCAGGTGAGCTGTCAGTAGCCCCATTGATACCCAGGTGAGCTGTCAGCAGAGCCCCTTGATACCCAGGTAAGCTGTAAGTAAATCCCCTTGATACCCAGGTAGGTAAGCTGTCATCAGACCCACTTGATACCCAGTAAGCCATCAGCAGTCATGACAGGACATTGCAATCGCGATATAATAACATCAGTCAGAGACGTGGCAGACATTGTATGCATCAGCTAATTATTTCGTCTAAAGCAGACAAGCTCGATATTTATTTAAGAGTTCCATATTGCAGAAGCATGAGACAAGTGAAAGCACTTATCATACATATGTATATTGCATGACTTTCTATATCAATCTGGTGCACACTGGTGAGTTTTTCACTATCAAATACGCTTGACTCTTGGAAGGAGTGGGGCATTGAATCACGGTAGCAGGCTTTTGCATTTACACTTTACGTGTATAATATCTTTTATCAAATAGTAAAATCAAACACAGCAAAATCATTTCACGTTGGACTTTCATATGAGTGTCTATCTTTTATATATCTCACTAATGTAGCTAATAATAATATTCCAATTACACGATTATATATCTTATTTAAGGGAATGCGTCCGTGTTTAATGCTTATACTTCATATAAAATGAACCATTGAACCGTTATATCATGAACAAAGTGTGAACATTTTCGGGTTGGTTAATCTGTACTGTGTACTTTTTTACATTGAAGAATAAAGCATTCTATGTTCGCTTGAGATTAAATGGCAGTTCCAACTACACAAAACATATTTATTGGCAATCTATATGGCAAACCTTTCATCTTGAAATGCTTCAATCTCTTTCAACTTAAGGAACTTTTTAGCATAGCTTCTGTAGTGAGGGGGATATTTTCTGTCATTCTGTCTGTCAACACTGATCACTGAGGTGGTACATCGACCTTGAAATAATCAAGCGAGCTGCTTTGATGTAATTTATAATAAGAATAACACACTTATTAGTTTTACTTGTTGTGATACATTTGTAGCAAGTCTGGATGTTTTTCTTCGGTGCGGCTGAACTTAACAGGGTCAAAATATGGAATTAGGCACATAGATCTAATGGGATCATTTACCAATAAAACATCTCAACAGGTTGGTTCGTTTTCAAAGGAAATTTGCAACACTTAAATAATTCATTTAATCGGAGAATCCATTGGGTTGTGCTAATTGAATTCTAAAACATTAAACAGATCTCGTATGTCGTTCCGTACATTAACAAAGTCTGAGCAAATAATTAGATTTTAACAGTTCTAAGATAACTCATACATATTCTTAAATGATAATAACGAAATGTACCAAAGTCTATTGTGGCAGTGTGCTCAACTGATAATTTGAACAATTATCTTAACTCCAATAAATGTGTTTTTTCTTATCTATATTGTAGAACATATAATATGGTCTGCTCATCAAGAATTTGTATACCTGATCTACAATATATATATATATATATATGTATAAACATTAACCTCAATTAACAGGCTACAGTGCTGACGTAGTAAAATCTCCGAGGAAGTCAATATTTGTCTTTGTAGCTCTTTTTGGTTCAAACATGTTTATAATCATGAACTTAGTAACATGTTTATTGTGAAAGTATACTGTGTTGAATACTTTGGGATGGACTGTCTTCTACAGACTGATCTCATTAAAACCAAGGTTATAAACTGGTACGCTAATAATCAGCGCTTTGCATATACGCTTTATGTTAATAAATGATTTTAATATTAAATTCCTCCCTTTCTGGGCGTGCGTTACTTTGAAGCAAGTTAAAGGTCCATTCCAGAAAACAGCAAGACCAATATCCGAACATAGCGGTTATATCAGCGTTGTTAATGTCGAACTCTGATAGTCCTTTATCGGTATAATTAGTAATAAATAATGGTCTTTGGCGGTACTCTTAATTTACCTCTATGATGCAATAGTCACCAGGAAACTCGTCAGTAGCAATCAATCTTCAACATTATGTGATGTTAAATCAGCTGCAATGAAGCATCTCAAATCTTCATTGACATGTGTATTGATAATTTCTTAAAGCCGTGTTGAGTTACTCAAGTGCTATGAGTAGTTGTGAGGTCTATGCTGTATGTCGCTGTCTGACCTAGTAGGCCAGGCTTTCACACCTGTGGCTGAAGCTATCTCACACCTGCAGGAACCCTTATAATAAAAGTATTGCTCTCCCTTAATTAACAATAATAACCATCTCAATATTGCTGGCTGTCACATTCAGCTCCGAGCGTCCATTTTCTCCGCTCCTGACATACAGAGGCGTTGTGAGTTCGTGATATCGATTTGGGTGCAGACAGTCACCAAAATATGTCTGTCTTAAGTGCAACAGACTCTCATTCATTTCAACGCCTTGTTTGGCATTCCAGATTTGGCGACTCATTATTGAAATCGATATGTCTGTGTATGAAATGTATCGCGAATATGATATACACACACTTCTACTTGTGTCAAACATTTTTTTCAAGAAACACTCGTAACAGATTAGCCATATTGCCTGAATGCAAACAGCAATAAAACGGTGTACGAGGGGTGATCGCTAAGTATTTACTCTATTGGATTTATTGTAATAGATATGCTATTTACAAAAATCAAATTCTCATTAAATGCAGGATGTTACTACAGACAACTTGCAAATAAAAAAGTTGAAATTGTATATGGCTTTTTATAAGAACTTTTTGAAATCAGATCTAACAACATAATGACAGAATTTTTCGACCGCCCCTCGTATGTAAGAGAAGTTTATATATTAGTTACCTGCGCGTACGCCCCGATGGCCTGTAGACTGTCTGTATGCATCAGTCCTTTGTTAGATTTCCCATCAGCTTGGTACTCAACCCACACCTGTAGACAGGGAAACTGCGATGGGGTACACGCTCCCGCCCCCTTCTCCTTAGTTTTGTCTTTAGATCCAGTACCACAGAACATGCAGTTGATTTCATTGTTGGTGTAATCAATATCCATGATTTGACAAGTTGACAGCTCATATGCTTTGCCCAATGCGTACTCTCTGACCACCATAACTCCACAGACCACCAGAACACAGACACATATCACCGATATGGTCAGAAGGGCACAGTTAGAGGCCCTTGTCTTGAAACTGGTCTGGGGTAGATTGAAACCGCTGGTCATTGAAGACATGCTGGTCAAATGTGAACTCCGGTTGTTTATAAGGAATAATCAAACTAACCACTCTCGCTCAGAACGATATCATGAGCTAATTTGTAAAAACATATTGTTTCGTTTGTCATGCGCTCAATTTGAATAGTTCTTGGAATTAGTAGTTAGCAGGTTGTTCGCAATAAAAAGCATTTAATAAGAAACAATTCACAGTTGTCTTTTATGAATCATCTACTTCCTTCATCACATTTCATTAATAATCAATGATTATCAAATGGAATTTCCCATTGACAAAACAATTCAAAGTACTGATGAACATATTATAATCATTTTAAAATCATCAAAGAGAATATCATTACAATATGCCTTTGCAACAAACTGCTTTTGCAATTTGCTGCTTTGAACATAGCACCGTGACAACCTGTGAGACACTCCTGTTAGCTGACGATAGACGGGTCCTTAACAATCTGTTGCTGATGGATGTCCCCGGTTGGTTTGACCAAACCTTCCTTCTTCTTCAGAAAAAAATCTTTGTGAAATTGTCTTCAATTAGCGACGAGAAGACTAAACTCCAATGTGGGTCTTGATATATGCAAAACTGTGTGATGACAAAGCGCAGGCAGCCACTTTCAAGACAAAATGCACAGCTTATGTCGTAGGCAGACGGCTTTCGTTGACGTTCCCGCCATTTTGGCAGCCTCCTCTTGGTTTGACTGAGATTGAGACGTGCGGTGCGTCTCCCGCCACGAGGGTCAACACTCCCAACTCCCGTCTGCTCTACTTCACGTCACAGCGAGAAGCGCTAAACACAGTCTCGCCAATCCTCGTTTTGTCAACGTGATAGGCTATGCATTATCTCCTAGACTTTGTGACACGTTTGATATTAGGGTAATATTCTCCATTCCACAAAAATTTCAGGTGAGAGACGCGGTGATTTTCACTCGCCTTGTTCGTCTGCTGGCAGCAGAATTACAACTCACACGTGGTAGTTACAGACGACAGTCTGATGCTGATCCAATATTGGTATGGACTACAAGTGCTCGTATCCAGGTTATACTTAAGTGAGCACTGCTGAGGTGGCAGCGTGAAGCCGAGCACACTGAGCTCCGACTACTCCTAGTTTGCTCTACACCGCCAGGTGGCGGTGAGCAGGGGCGAGTGGATGGCTGAGAGAGCCACGCAGGTCTGTGTACTACCTGTCTGAGAACTCAGCGTTAAGCCTTCATCCCCAAATATACCTGGAGCCAGCAGCCAACCTATTTTTATCAGCAATGAACTTTAAACACTCATATATAACCACAGGGTGTAACCTGTAACGATTTAATGTTCTTGACATGAAATCATAATTAAATGTTTGATGATATTGAGCATCACTCAGCATGTTTGAATTACAACGTATATTCTATTTATAGCAAATACTCTTTTCAAAGATTAAGGGCATTGAGTCCCAGAGGCAGGCTTCAGGTTCGCCTAAAATTGCACAGATTTAACTGAAAAGGTCTATTTAATGTGGTGAACATGCAAACGACTCAATAGGGACATCTTCAAAATCTTTATCTTCGCATTATTAGTTGTCTGTTATTGTCTGTCCTATTTTCCCATGGTAAATTTATCTAATTTATATTCTATAGATTTCAACCAATCTCTTCACATAAAAAAAATCAATAAAAAAATCAATAAAAAACCTCTTACACGCATAATATTTTGAATCAATATCTATTATTTATTATAATTTATCAATATTTATTATAATATTATTTTTATTATATTTATTATTTCACACGAGATAATTTGTGGAGGATTTAATGAAAAATTTCCTTTGATAAAACAATATGCTATAGTGCACAGTAGTACTTGCAAACGAAAGAATGGTCCACCGCAATCCTTGGAAACAAGGAAATATAGAGTCTAAGAATACATAACATAACATACAGCTTTATATATATATATATATATATATATATATATATATATATATATATATATTGATATACTGATATATTGTAATAGTTAGATTGTAAATGTGAGAAATATTTATCATTGACATGATTGAAAATTCCCCACACTTCACACAATATGAAGTAACGTGATGTTAACAGGATAACATAATATAAAATTAATTAAGGTCATATTGATATAACTTGAATATCGGAAACGTACTTGAGTTTAAGTAACCAATGGTGACATGACTAAGCCCGGACACCATGGATATTGTACTGAAACCAAGCTGAAAAGAATGGGATGGAGGTTCTGAAATACCAACTTTGAATGACCTGACTCGGCCATTCAATGCTAAGACTGGGTTCTGTCTCAATCATACAAGAAGGAATAGATCATGATTTGGGTCGGGTACGAGACTATTCAAAGCTCAGTGCTGGACGCATGCGCGTTCCACACTATTCTTCTCCAACTTTGTTGAGATCTTCTGCTTCTATTAATGTTTAGGTTTTACAGGGATATTGGAAGCCTCAGGCTGTATAGGGATATTGGAAGCCATGTAGTGCACCGGGGATTGTAGGCCCCAAGGGAGGAGTGGGTTTTTAGGTTAAAGTTGACAGTGCAGAAGGTGGTAATTATAGATAGCGTAGCTCGTTCACCAGTGTAGGGGCATTCACCTAGCGGTCAGTACGAGTGCTACTCACAGATTGGAGAAAGTGCGCAGTGGATCTCCTCTCAAGCTGTGTAGCCATACTGCGTAGGCTCTGAGTGCCCATGAGACAAAAGTGGAGTGGCCAACATATCAAATCAAATCATATCAAATCACATCAAGTCAAATCATTGCTTTGCTAGGGATTTCCCTTTGATTAATAATTATAAATTAGGCACCAATGGCAGTTTGTATAAACCCTTTTACAAATGACTAATGGGCTTTTGATGAATAAACCAACACTACCTTGTCAAGGAGTCATAGATAAGAGAATGGTTGATTACTGGCCTAGCGCTTATGTTCTGAATCGGCGTACAAAATCAACGTTCATTATCATTCATTCAGTCACGAGAGTCTTGTGTGCCATGACTTTCAGTCAATTTCAATATAATGAGGTCTTTGAAGCCACGCTCTGTTTCGTTACATAAATCACTAAGAGTCATTTACAGCATGAGATCATTTTATAGGTCACTTCATGCACTTCAATTATGTCTGGTTATATGACCAATAAGCCATGCCATGTCTGGTCAGGACATGCGGCAAATATCAAATTCAATTAAGCCAAAGTAATCACATTATTGGAGAGGTACGTATAATAGTCAGCCCGATGCAAAGGAGAGAAGATGACTCAGGTCAGGATGGTTGAAGGGAAAAATCACCAGTGTAAAAATATGATCCTCAACATGTCACCATTGTGGTATTCAAAATACTTTATTATTCTGAAGTTGATAACGAGGATTTGCTCAAGTTAATATTGAGGATTTTCTAAAATGATGAAAAATAGATTTGAAAAGAAAAAAATGTCCGTGAAAGGATTTGGTAATAAGTGCTTTTGTGAGAAACAAGTAAACGTTTTTACAAAAGAAATATCCTATGTGAACTTGAGATTTTC